>OY744481.1:353888863-354488863 GCA_963556165.1 Tipula helvola | reverse complement strand
ATTTTAATTTTCTTTTGGCCACATTTATACGGTTTTGATATGTACGGACATTTGATATCAGAATCAGATGATGAATTTCCCTCTTACAAAAAAATCAAAACAAAAAAAAATCTTTATAATAATTGGAGAAATTTATGTCCATCAAAAAAGATCATATTACATATGTTATATATTATTTGGTAATTGAAATGTAATAATGGTGAAAGTATTGTGCAAACAAATAAGGTTTTCTTTAGTTTTTATTATTGAATTTCACTATGGGAATATCAATAATTAGAATTTTTGAAATAACTTATTAGCCTTTCCGGTTGATTGTTTCGATAACTTGGATGAATTTCCTGTATTTAGAATTTGTGGCCATTGTAAATCGTTTTTACCCTTGCCAAAGAATTTTCGATTTTTTCTGAGTTATTTACCAAAATTACCTAAAGGTAAAATATACCTTTAATAAGCCGGTTGTTGCATCAAAATGTGTTTAGACGAAGCCCATCCATCCTATATTCAAAATTTTGGGTATATGCATGATTTTGCAGAAGTCAAAAAATTTTTAGTGCTTTATTTGTGAGTGGTAGTTACGATATTATTTTTTATTTTGTTATTCGCACTTTTTCAGTCACTAGGGAGAATTTTTTGTACATAAGCTTTTTGGGTCTATTGTTTAGCGGTGGTCAATTCAATAAAATTTTTGGTTTCGATTTTAATTTCTATTACGATTTTTAGGAAGTTCCGTGAAACCTATCTCAGCCTACCGGAATCTTCAAGCAACCAGCGGATTTGTAGTTTGTAGAATTATGCCGACTAGTATATTAACATTTTTATCCACCATGTAACACTAATAACATAATACGAACTATTGACTATTTAGGTGTCTGTATCTCGGACAAGATTGAAGCTACTTTGTTTTAGTGTTAAACAGGTTATTATTTAAAGCTTGTCAAATTTAGTGATTAATTTGCTGTCCTTCTAATTTAGAGGACTAATTTAATTTATTTTTAGGGAGATTTTCTAATTAATGATTAATTTTAAATAAATTAGAACTTCGGTTTTTAGAAATTTTATCACATCTTCATCATGGTATGGACATCCGTAGTCTTAGTGGCACGTTGGCCTTAGTATCTGAGTGGCAAAGGTGACTAGGATGGCGAAGATCATTTGATTGGGTGGCTGATACTAATTGAATTTATTATATTGAATTTTGAATTTGAATAAATGTTGATTACTTTCTTAGATATAACTGAATAGCTGATTAATTTGATTTAAATTTTCAGAAATATAAATGACATGATGACGAATATTTCTGTGCTCGAGAGTTGATAGGGCTTAAGCCGACTTATGCCCTAATCAAACTTGCGCATTGTCTGTTTAATTTTGTATTAGTTTAATTTAATTTTTTCGGGTTTTAGGGTGATATCAGGGAGAAGTGAGATTTTTACTATCTTTGAAGTAACCTTATAAATTGGAATGAAGACGTATTGGTGAAAGATTGAACGGAGGATGCGCGAAGTTTTATCGACTTGGGCTCTTTTAATTCTCGAGCACGGATTTGTTTAAGTTGTTATTAACTCACACTGATACACTTACTTGATTATTATACAAGTTGATTTAAATAAGAATCTGGAGTGGAGGTTATGGATACATAGGGATTCTAGAAGGAAGAAATCAGACGACTCGTCTTATTTATTGTTATCATCATTTACTTTAGAGTCTCTTCCCTAGTTTAGTGATAAATAACTTAATTTTCAGAATATGACACAGTTCCGAATTAATAATTTTTATAAGGATTGAATTTAATCCTGATTTTCAGAATAAAGTTGTAGAATGAATCAAATCGCAGCTCCATGAACAATAAACAGTTAAAAAATCATGTAGTGTGTTGTCTTATGATAACTTACTTTATAAATTATTACTAACAAGTTTACTAACGTACCTTCCTTACCCTCGGGTTTGTTGTTCGTAGAAGGGTGTGCGATCGACTCGGCGTATCCTGCTAAATGCTTGGTCGTACATTTAAAATCAATCATTCAATCAATCAATAAGATTTTTGGGTCTATTGGACGAACAAAATGGATGTTAACTGAGTATTGAATTTTGAGTAAAACAGAGAGGTGTAGGTTGAGCGAGTTTTTAAAAAAGAGTTTGTTTTATTTTTTTAAAAAAGGTACAATTTTGTTTAATGGACAAATTTCAATCGTCCGCACTGTGGCAATAATTATCGGTGGCAATAATTATCGGAGTTTATTTATCTGGATGATCTCATTGCAGGCGAGGCAAAGAATTTTATCAGCCACATCACATTTCCTCAAACGGCTTACAAAAACGCATGGGATATGAGTTGATCAAACGATATGATGACGTTAGGATTATCGTTAATATACATATCGATGCATTACTATCACTTGAATGCATCAAAAATAACCATGGTGATCTCATGCATTTGTTGAATTCATCAATTACGCATTTGTCTTCTTTAAAGGCTTTGGGAGTTCCATTGGACCGATTGTCCGAACTTTTAATTATTAATATAACTGTTAAAAAATTCATTCAACACCTAAAGATAACATGGGAAGAACAAGTTGTGCCGAATGTCCATCCAACGTGGGAAGCATTTAAGCCGTTCACGGATACTGAAGCAAGAATCTTAAAAGCCAAAGACGGTTCACATCAGAATAGTAGCTATTCCACACAGACTGCACTTCAGCGGATATTTTGGCGTTCAAATCCATCTGAGCAAATTAAAACGTTCGAACTTCCAACGGTTACGTACGGAACATCTTCAGCGCCTTTTTGGCTACTCGTACTATACGCCAGTTAGCAGACAATGAATGTGTAATGAGTGAATTGTAGGAAACTGTAAATCGCGATTTCTATGTTGACGACATATTGACGGAGGCAGATAATTAAACCATTCTACGTGAAAGGAAACAACAATTGTGCAATGTATTGGCAAAGGGCGGGTTCTAGCTACACAAATGGAGTTCAAACAATTCGTAATGAGTTCAACGACATCGAGTTCATCGATAAAAGCACTTTTCCTTTTCAAAAAGGACAATATTTTCCAGTTTATCAAAACTATTTGATGCGTTAAGCTTGGTCTCACCTGTCATTACATACGCAAAGTTGATAATACACGACCTGTGGAGATTAAACAAGGGTTGGGATGAGGTTGTCGATGAACAGACATTATAGGGATGGAACAAGATAAAAAAATTAATTACATTTATGAAAAAGGTTCGGTATAAAAAGACAAGTTATATGCGTGAATCCGAGGCGATTGGAGCTTCATGGCTATGCCGATGCTTTAAAGGATGCCTATGGGGCATGCCTGTTGGCACAACTGACACAGCAAGTAATACAGTCTCCTGACATGGAGTGACAGCTATGTCACTTTGGCGTGGTTTCAAACCGACCCAAAGTTGTTAAAAACTTTTATCGCAAATAGAGTGAGCAAAATCAAGAAATTTACCGTGAATTTTTTGTGATGTTATATTGACACAAGTAATTATGCTGCTTGTTTAATATCACGAGGTTTATTGCAAAACGAATTTTGGAGGACAAGAATTTTGGCGGAGGGGACCACAAACTTTAGCTGATGCTGCTTATGAATTTAGGCCGTATGAACTAAGGCGCAAAAGAATAAATTGGTCTAAAATGGAAATACAAATTAACTAGGTTTCTTGATCCAAATCAGTGTCATAACAGTGGCGCCAACTTTGCATTGACAAAAATAGTTCATTTTCTAAGACTGTAAGGATCGTTGCATATGTCCTGCGTTTCATAAACATAAATCATTTCATTGATATTCTGACTGTTAAAATAAAACGTCCCAATCGATTTTTTGTAAGTCTTTCTCTTCGATCAAGTTATAACGTAAATTGAGAAAATTAATTGATGGGCGGGAACATGCGGACTAAAAAGCAACTTTTTCTTCCACGCAAGCAGATAATCCTTGATTAAGATCTTGCCTGGTTTATGTAAATTGACATCACTATCATTTATGCTCTTTTTGCTTTTAGCGAGTTAAAAAATAGTTTCTTTGTCAAATTTTTTGTAGAATTCCACAGTAATAGGTTTCGGAAAAGTTTTGGAGTATGCCCTGTGGATATGTTTTATATATGATTTATCTGCTGCATTAAATCTACATTTAAAAATTTTGTTCGCTAATATCAGTAAGTTTTCATCAGTATTGAATGGCACACCAAATATTTGAAGGGTTGACAAATTACAAAATTTTTCCAAAATATCCAAAAGGTTGTTACACCTTACACATCCGTAGTTGTTTTGACAATTCGGGATTTCCCGCTTTAAGAGCATCAATTTCATACTCATGTTTATTAACTTTTTCTTCAATTTTTGCTAATGTCATAAAAGAATCATTGAACGATTTTTTTCTGTTTTTTTAATAATTGCAAAGAAATTGGATTGCTGAAGTTGAATTTCTTGCAAATCACTTTTTATAGATGTAATAGGTGTAAAAGTAGGACTGCTATTCGCTGCAGATTGTTTTAAAAAGTCTAAAAGTAAAAAATTAAGAATACAAATAGAAAGCAACTCACAAGAGCACCTCAAAAATAAATTTAACATCCTTTCTTTCGAATAACCAACCTTTCATCAGCTTCAAAACTGAATTAGAGGAGATTAGTGATCGGATTTGCAATGGAAGGCAATTAATGAAGTACGGACTAATGACTAGGAAATATCGCCTAAAAGTTTCGGTATTAAAAGTTGATATTTTAAAAACATTTTGTTATTATTACGAAAATCATACGCTGAAACAAACCTGACTACTCTCTGACCACAACGATAATAAAACAAACGAAGAACTCTAAAAACATATAGGTGTTGGAGAAGAAAAATTTTATACGCAACATAAACTGACCAACAGGAATCAGTATGGCTCATAAAAAACATGGAACCAATAGTATGATTTTGTGACGTGATTAAAGGTTTTAACGTACAATTAAAAGCACCACCCCAACAGGTGTTTTTAGGTTTGGCCTATGCAACTTCCAATTAAGGGTAACATCCAGGTGGAGACAAAGATACCAGAAGGACTTGACAATATCAATTATAAAACAACCATTATTACAATTCAGTAAATCACAATCAGAATTATGGTAGTAACAAAGGGTCCCCAGATAACTTGAAAAACATAATTTTAGCATTCTCACTTAGAATCATACAATGCAGATCAAACCGAACGCGTAACAATTTCAAATCATGATTGATATGGGTAGAGACATTATTCAAACAAGACCCCGAATAACTTAAAGCTATATCGTCTGCAAAGGCTATTATTTTTTTCACGTAGACCCAGGCTAAAAATATCATTTTTAAAAATTAAAAAAAGTAACGGGCCTAAGACAGTACCTTGAGGAACACCACAATTCAATGTAAAAGAACTTCAACATATCGGAACTAATACCCAACAGATCAGTACATTTACGGGTTTTCAGACTCTTTATAATGTTCAAAATTTCTTCACTGTCAATTGGCGCAATAAAAAACGAATCACAAAAATCATAATTATCACTCAAATTACAAGCACAGAGTAATGAAAAATTCACCTTCAACTCATTTACAATTTTTAAAAAATAATTAGAAAAATCATTGGCAATTAAAACAGAATTAGAAAAATACCATTATCATTCAAAATTTTATCTATAGGAACATAACGATTATTTGATAAAATATCATTGACAACTGACCAAACACGCTTACTATCCCCTGCACACTCATCGATTTTGCGGTTATAGTAATTATGTTTCTCAGCTTTAACGCAAGAACTAACTATATCCGACAACTTCAAAAAATAATCGTTGCGTCTAATGTTATTAGGATGTTTGCTACATTTTATACTAATTCTACTCTTTCTATTGATTAAACTAACCAAATAACAAATTAGCAAGAAATCCAACGTTCAAGTATTTGATTTTTCAACATCAGAAATGTAACAGGACGAACTAATATTGTTAAAACAACTTACGAAATTATTAAGGCTAGAAGACGGATCACTAGCAAGAGAATTTAAAATTGAACGATGAAACCAACGAATAAAATTTAGTAAGATTAAAACATTTAAATGAACTGTTATTATGAGATGAAAGTCTGATATTGAACGACAGAACTATTTCTAATATAATTAAACTATGATCAGTAATCGACAATTAAAGAATAGATACTTCTAACAACTCCATATCGTTATTACGAACATGAGCAAAACAGTGATTAATACAAGTAATACTAGAATTAAAAACACGTGTAGGAGAATCAACCAGAGACTGCAAACCAAAAGAGGACATCATAAAAAAGTAATCGTCACTGCAGAAATAATATTTGCTACAGAAACAGATTGAAGGCGATAAACACCAATAATAGTGAAAGTATCATTATTAATCTGTACAGTTAACTGAACAGACTCTAAATTGATTGATTCAAACGAACAATTAAGATGACAATTAAAAAAAAATCAACACCACCCGACCAATAATTATTATTCCAACAAGTAACAAAATTATAATTAGGAATAAAATAAATCCATATTTCAGATAAAATAATTACAACCGGTAAAGTACCAAATGAATTTAAATGCGACACAAATTTGGCAAAATTTTCGCATAAACTTCGGATGTTCTGGTGAAAGATAATAAATTTTGAGCAGCTAACTGCTTCAGTATTAAAATGGTCAGAAGAACTAAAATTATAAGAACTATTACCTAAATAATCATGACTACAAAAAGCAACACTGTGACCCTAAATAGGTATATTTTGATTAGAAATTATAAGAAAAAGAAAACAAAACAAAAAAAATTAAATTACCGAAAAAATTCAAGGTCACTTAGAGCATTGATTTTATGCAGATCATTATTATTAATTTCCACATAAACTGTTCCGTTACTGAACAAGCAAGCAAAACGGGTGCAAAACTCTAACAGTTCAACATTTGGGGTTTTCTGTGAACAAAAGCAAAAACATTTACATTAACACAATTTCCATAAGAAGAATTTTTTCTGGGGCGTGGAGATTAAAACACCTAAAAAAATTCTACAGTGTTTGGTTGAATTTTTTTAGGTGTTTTAATCTCCAAGCCTCATAAAAATTCTTCTTATGGAACCATTGTGTTAATGTAAATGTTTTTGCTTTTGTTCACAGAAAAACCCAAATGTTGAACTGTTAGAGTTTTGCACCCGTTTTGCTTGCATGGCGACATCCTTAGACGACTTTCGAAGAAATTTTACTCGAAAAATGGTCCCATTACTAATATTACACCTTTACCAGATGATATTGGTGTCACACAATCAAGATCACTAGTATGTGTATAGGAATTAAACTCAACCCTTACTTAACGTCCAACTCGATCCCAATTCAACCCAATTATCTTCCGCCCAACTAAACCCTCAACTCAAGATGGCCTGTATTTATAAAATATTGGTCAATGTGAGTCGAAAAGCTTTTGAGTTCTCCGCCACGACCATAGAAACAGATTAGCAAAAAAAAAAAATCCAAATCATACAAGCCGGTGAGTATAAATATCCAAACAGATGTATGTATATTGACATTTTTTTTTTTTTGGTTTCTCGGACTGAGGGATCAACAAACTGCTTGAGAAAAATACTTTTGAAAAATTGTTGGTGATCGTTGGCAGTCTTTCAATAACTTGCTAACCCGACCGAAGTTTATTTCTTTGCAAATATAGAGGGTAAGGGTTAAACGGCCTTTTCTATAAGTAAAGTAAATTTTAATGGTAAGCATTTAATTTGAATTAATGTAGAAAATATTCCTCAGCAACAAAAACGACCACTTAATTTGCGATAATAAAACGTTTATTTGAGTAATTTGTGAATAATAGTGTTTAAGTAATTAGTGAAATTCAAAGTAACTAATTTTACAGTAGAACCTTGATTATCTCAGTAACAGTTACAGATAGGGTATGTGCTGTCATGCAAATTTTTGTTCAGATGTCTTTCATCAACTTCCAAATTTATTTTACTTACTTAAGAGTCACCCTATATCAGCGCTGACTGCTGCAAACATCTTATACGCTCTGGCGACTTTAACATCGATGTCATAGCTAACCTCAAATTCGTTTCCTCCATTAATTATACCTTCAACATAGACCGCATCCAACATCTGAAGCTCACTCACATTCGTCAGGCACATCACCTCAAACTATCGTTTAATACTCAAACGTTTACACACCACTGTTGTACTCCTGTTATATAATGCTAATAATAAATTAATTAATTTTAATAAACCGATATTCATTCTTATTTTAATTATCATCTCTTCTCTTTCTCTATCTCTGCTCATATATAAAGTAAGGTGAAGGAAAGGACTGACTTGTGTAAGTCTGTCTATTCGTGCTAATCTCAGAAATTATTCAACCAATTTTCATCAAATTTCACCATTGTTCAAGATATTTTCCCTTATTGCTTTTTGCTACTGCTTATAAAAATCGGTTGAGTGTTTACGTAATGACAACAAAAACTTACAAATTCAAGTAAAGTGGTAAATAAAAATCTGCAATTTTCTTTATTTGATTGTAGTATGATTTGTTACTGCATGTGTTAATTTAACTTCGACTCAAACAAATTAAAATTGGAGACACGTTTTTATTCAATTTAAACAGATTTCTTTTTCATTTTATTTACGTACCGCACAATTCATAATATTTCCGATCGAGATTTAAATCGAAACGATATTTAGAGCTAATTTACAAGAATAACAATAAAAATCCAACATACCAAACCAAAACCAATCTAACAACAAAAAAAAAATGTTTATTAATTTAATCGAAGTTAAACACGCAATTTTCTTTTTTTTTATATTTTTTCGTAACATTTTAATAACACCAATGTAATTTATACCCTGTAATTATAGTCAATATAAATAAAAATCTTAAACAATTAAATTTAATTTTTTATTATTTAATTTTTTTAGTTATGTTATGTATGTTGCCGTAATTATATTTGTGTTATATGTACTACTTCCACTGACAACAAGAAACTATCTATGTAATAAAACAACATAACATACATAGTTGGTAATAAAATAATTTTGTATCTCTTATAGTTGTGTGGTAGCATTATTGGGGGGTGGGGTTACGGTGCAGAACAATATTTAGAATTATTGGTAATATTAGGTTTATATAGAAGATTTTTATCACGAACCTTGTGATATACAGATAAAACTTGGTTGGAAAAACGAACAAATGTTTAAAAATAGAAAGTGATAATTTGATAGTTAATTGATAGACTTAATAGTACACATACACACAACGAAAATTGACAATATCCGATATAGTAAAATTTGATTTGTTTGGTCGAATAAGCATTGACATGTTACGTTAGATTCGTGTCATTGATAAGCCCCAGGTTTTATTACATATAGTAATCAGGCGACCTAATATACGACACAAGTCACAATTTTTTATGTTACACCTTAGTAATTAAATTGTGTAGCCACACCTGTGAACGTTTACTTGGTTAAATCACTTCGGTATGTACATACATACCGTACATATGTATATGAAAATCCGTAATAAAAGTTACGAACCATAAAAAAATTACACAATGATTTTATTATCGTTTCTTCCCTGAATGATAAAAATTTTCTATATACATACATACATACATGTGGCAAATATCCAAAACATTTTAAAATTAAAATCACATATGTTCATGGACAGTAAAATTAACCATAATAAAATAACATCCAACAGCCAAACAATCATAAAAATTGACCCTCAAACTTCTTAAATCCTTATTATGCATAACTTTTTTTATCATCATCACAATGACAACGACGACGACTATCAGACATCCTTTTTTTGTGTATAATGTGTAAATTCTGTATATAAATATGCATACAAAATAATTGTGTATACAATTCTATCACCAATGTCAATCAGTAAAACTGCTAAAAAAAAAAATGTAATCCTTTTGTGAATTGTATAAGCTTTTCAGATACAAAAATTCCTTTTATATTTGCAATGTTGGTTGGAAACATTATGAAATTATGGAAATTATATAAAAATAAATAAATAGACGAGTAAAGCACAATGGAAGCATACAACTCTATCATATTTTTGTTATAAACATAGACAGAAGTAACAAGTGAAATGTATTATTAAACCTGCTATAGTTTGTGTCTATATCGTATAAGCGCGCGCTTTGGGATGCGCCGGCAAAATTTGAACCGAGCACATAATTTATTTGATAAAATAAAATCTACTCAAGGTATAGAAAGATTGGTAACAAGATAAAAATTGTTAGAGTGAATATATTATACACTTGTATCATACAAAAAAAAAAACATAAAAGCAAAATATACATAAAATACACCTGTTGTGTTTCCCTTGAATCCATATACACAAAAAAGGATATGTTGTATTATGTTATATGATAAAAATCTTAATATGTTCATACATATATCATGTATGTCCTTTTCATTAAAAAACACAACATTTTTTTTGCGTAGTTTCTTTATTTTATTTAAATTAAATAAATAAATTAACCCTTTTATGCTTTGTTTTGTATACAAAATGATAATAATTGGGCAACTTTGTACATTTGACATTAATATAGAGATATTTATCAAGATTATGAAATAAAATTTAGGTTTTGATTTAAACATAAAATATCTTTTGTTTATAGCCGCAATCGTAAACAAAGTGGAAAACGAACCAATCAAAATTATCGTTTCAAACGTCACTATACTAAACTCTGTCTTAGGGATGCTAGCTATATTCCCAATTTAAACAAAGCTCCTCAAATTTTAGTTAAATTTTAATGATTGGATGTGGCAGTGTTTCTAATTTTTGGTCGTAATATAGATGTGACAAAAAACTAACATTATCTACACATTTATAAAATGCACTAAGCTGTTTTTAAGTTTATAAAGATTACTGAGCTTTTATAAATTATGTCACAAAAAAATATTAAGGGCTGAAACCTCATTAGGTGATCAGAAATTCGGTCTTTAAAATTAAGTTTACTCCCAAATAAATCCCAAACTGAATCTCTTAAGTCAGTCTTCAGCTCAACCTACAAAAATAATATTTGTGTAAAGTTTAGTTCAAATTGGGCAAGGCGTGTGGATTTGTTTAACCATCCATTACGCAGTCACCCACAACTTTAAATTCAATTTTTCTGATAAACCTTAACCTCAAAATTCTAAAATTGATTATTTTAAGAAAATTCAATAAAAATTCTTCAATATAATTCAGTATTTACTTTATTAATTCAATATTTTTTTATAAAATTATATATTAAACACTTTATTTCAGAATCGCCCGTAGTCTTTCTTGCTCTAGTTCGTAACTGCACATTCTACTCGTTTATGTAATATGTATAATGAATAGATTTATCGATAAAATATCGACAAAATAATCACCTGTGTGTGTAATCATGGGTCTACCACCCAAAAATTATATATTTAATTTAAAAAAAATATTTCACCGTTAGTAATCTGGGTGTAAAGCACCCACAAAAATAAATCATAATTACTGACCTGGGTGTATAGCACCCAATCAATTTTTAAATTAACTATTGTTCACACTTCCAATGACACAAGACAACTGAAAATTATTCCAAAATATAAGAAAATATTTAAGGTTAAAATACATATAGGTCTAAAGTTAGTGACAATTATTTATAATTCGATTATACTAACGGAAAAAATAATTGGGTCGATTACACCCAAAGGTCAGTAATGCAGGGTATATCTTGCACATATACAGGTTTTACCATATTGGGCCATATTTCAGAACTAAGATTTGGCCATATTCCAGAACTTCATCCAAAAATCGTGTTAAATTCCCATTTCCAACACACATGTCAAATTTCATAACAATCGATTGAGAAATAGACAAGTTGCATCTTACTTTTCTATATTCCAGACCTTCAAAAAATAATTTGAGAATCCCATTTACTTTTGGAAATACTGAATTTTATTAAAATCGGATAAGATAATAAGATATAGAATGCTAACAAAATTTTTTCAGTCCCTAATTCAACCCGCAAACGGAACCCAACCCAACCCTCAACTCAACCACAAACTCTACGCCAAACTAAATCCTCAAACCAACATTTAAAAGAAATTGGTTAACTGCTCGCTACCTCCTAATCCAACTCCAACTCAACTCCAACTCAACTTACACTCAGCCCGCAAATTTGGCTCTAACTTAACCTTCAAATCAACTCTAAATTGACTGCCCAATTCAATAATCAGACCAACGAATAGGTATACAATAATCGTAAATATTTATATAACCAGGTGGTTTGGGTCAATTCGTATGGCAGGTACCCTACCCTCTTGACGTACAGTCTCCAAAACCTTTTCAAATCTATACTGTTAAAGTTAGCCAAAAGTTGCCAGCCGGAAGTGAAAAGTCGATAATGCAGATTGAATTACTCCAGCCGAAAGTTTCCAGCCGAAAGTGAAAAAAACGGTAATGCTGATTGCGTTATCCCAACAGAAAGTAAAAAGATCGGTAATGCAGATTGTGTTATCCCAGCCGAAAATAAAAAATGAAGTCGATATCAATCGGTAGTGCTTAACCTAAAAACTACTAAGGAATGTTATGGATGCATGATTATCACTGCATAACTTTCTTAATATTCCTATAGGGCAAAACCTGGCTGCAGTTCCTCGTGCAAAATGGTGGAAAACTCGAGAAAACCAAAAAAAAATTTTAAATTGGAATACAAACAGCTTCTAGAGTGTTATATCTGGAGATGTATTTTATTGGTGTGACTTGTCAATAGCTATCGCTGGAAAGAAATTCAATTCAAGTTTCCCGTGGAAATTCTCGGAAAATTTGAAAAACGTTCCAGCCGAAAGTAAAAAATGAATGTCAGCCTCCCGAGATTTCTCATGGGAAACTTGAACTGAAATTTTTTCCTTCGATAGCTATTGATAAGTCACATCAATAAAATACATCTCTAGACATAACACTCTAGAGGCTGAATTTATACAAATTTTCTAATAATTTTTGGAAAATCGAATTTTCCGAGATTTTCCACGTAAGACTCTTTACAAAATTGTTTATTACAAGCCATGTATCCTATTTACTTTCGGCTGATAACCACAATTTTTTTATTTTCGGCTAAAATATTAATAAATTAATCTGCATTATCGATTTTTTACTTTCGGCTGGAAACTTTCGGCTAACTTTAACAGGGTTTCAAATCTTCGCGTTGAACAGAGAAACAAATTGGCGGAAAAATTGGGTACAGGTATCCAGATATTCAGACATCCGGACAGTCAGACATCCAGACTTCCAGACACTTCTTTAGCAATGTCCAAACACAAAAGCAAACACCTGGCTGAAGGGTAGCGGCGCATTGTCAACCCTTGATGTTTTTAAGTTGCGAAATTTGTTTGCAAAAAATGTCCTTAAGGCATTTTGAAATTTTAATACCTTTTAATTTAGTATTTAATAAAATAAAAAAACCAGATCATTAAGTCGGGTTTAAAATGTTGCCAGGCGGTTTCAGAGTTCAATTTCGTAGATTTGTAAAAAATACATTTGAGTCGAGCTAAGACTTAGACATAATGATATATATACCTAAAAAGCCATATTTTCAAAAAGACAGGTCATTTTAGTGGAGCTCTCTACCTGCCTTGTGTGTCAGCTCAAATCATCAATGTGATGGCGTTTGGCTTAGATTTAAATATCACAGATCATCAATTAATTCATGTACAATTTGCTCTTACAAAAGGATTTAGAGAAAATAATTTAAATGTAAAAAAGAAAAAATTAAATTTTGAATCATTATTAACTATTCTGAATAGTGAAACTTGGGATACAGTTTTCTCTTAAAACCATGGATCTCTAATTATTTGTGTAACAGGGTTAACTTAAAAAATAAATTGGCTAAATCAGTTAAAAGGCATCCTCTATACGTTATACGAAATACGAAAAATAAAGCTTCATGCGACCATGATTGTATAAACGGGAAAACCATCAATATTTCTGTGCAACACATAGTTAAACCACTGCAGTACATTTTTAATATTATTCTCGAGATGGAAATATCCCCGAATTTCCTGAAAATGGCTAAAGTGTTACCTTTATTTAAAAAGGGGGATAAAGTCTTTCTGAATAATTTATCGCCCAATTTCGCTATTACCCGTTATTTCAAAAATGTTTGAGAAATGCGTAAAGTCAAAATTATTATCGTTCCTCTCTAAAGTTAATTTCTTTTCTAATTCACAATATGGATTTCGACAGGGTCATAGTTCTGAAGAGGCGATTTTAACCTTGTTTAATCCAATCTAGCCCTCAGAATTATTTATTGGCATTACGAAAGCATTCGATACGGTTGATCATGATATTCTTCTTTGCAAAATGAGTTGTGCAGGTATCAGAGGAGTGGCAAACAATTGGATCCGATCATATCTCACAGATCGACATCAAGCTGTTAAATTGGGTAATAAACTCAGCGGAAAGATAAATGTTAATTTTGGAGTTCCCCAAGGTTCTGTCCTTGGACCGGTGTTATTTTTGATTCATGTAAACTCCATAATATTTAAATTGCCTTTTTCTTCAACATGTCACGTTGCTTTGGCGGATGATATAGCATTGGCTTATTGTGGGGAATCTAATAAGGATGTGTTTTTATAAATTAATCATGATTTAAATTTATTAATAAATGGTTTTACTTTCATTTTATGTCATTAAGCTCCAAAACAAAAGCTATGTTTTTTTAATATTTCAGAGGATAAGCAGCCGGATTGTAATATCACCACCATTTCACATGCTGCACAAATTTTGAAAAAAATGAACTCACTGCTAAATGTGATGTAAACTGCATTCCTATAGAGTTAGTCGATAATTTTAAATGTTTAGGCCTGAATGTGGATACTAGGTTGAACTGGAAAACTCATGTTAGTATCTCAAGGAAGCACTTAATAAATTGCAACATACAGCTGTACTTGATATATTTGTCCTTAATGTGTGCTAATATATTATGGCCTGATGTAAAGCAAAATAAGTTGCGGTATTTGCTGTTGGGGTGGAATTTATAAAGATACGGTTAACCCCTTGGAAATAGCACAAAAGTATTCTATCAGAATAATATGTGGAAGTAAAGGCGGATTTATGGTTGCCTTCGTTCCTTCGTTCATTCGGTCTGAATTTTTTTTAAATCAATCGTATTCCTTGAAAATGACGTTATTTTTCGATCCTGTTCCTTTGATTGGATTAAAAAAAAATTCAAACCGAATGAACGAAGGAACGAAGGCAACCATAAATCCGCCTTAAGTGATTCATTGAAAGGTGTTAGATAACAAATTTTTGTTTAGATGTATTAAAGTCTTGTATAAACTAGCTGTTAAAGCCAATTCACATAGAAATATTCCGAATTTTTGATGCATGTATATCAACATTTTTTGTTAATTGTAAGGATTCTGGAATTATGGAACGTCGCTCATCTGTAGGTGGTAATAACGGTTCTGCTATTCATATTTTTTTATAATATGAATCCAACTCGGGAGTAATTGCATCAAACTTTCATTGCCTTTTTGCATTTGTTTATTGTTAAAATTGTTTACAGTTTCATTTACTTCTTCGTCATTATCCGATATATCGTTTTGGATTTTATCTAAGTTCTAAGATATCGTCTTCTATATTGTCAACCAGAAGCACATTTTGGTAAATTATACCAACAGTGTCGTGTAATGTGTTTTTAATTTTTTACCTGATGCTGTATCAAGAAATCGATCAAAGTTTTCAAATACTACTCCCGTAAATAACCCATTTGGGTGCCTGGAAGATGAAAATGTAACCTCTGTTTCTAATCCTTCAATCATATGGTAGCTGCTGCAGTAACCATACCTATTTATGATCTCAACAACTTTTCGAGAACTCGTTATACTTTTTAGCGTTATAGCTAGTGTAATATGTTTACTATCTAGTTTTAATTTTTTCACGTCAAACATTAAAAATTAAATCTTGAGCCAATGAAGAACTTTTTCTTTCGCATTCACTGCTCTTTTTACTTTTGAAACCACCACCACGCGATTCTGCCGAAAAAAAAGTCTTTTATTACTTGTGAATGTGATGTCGTACATTCACCCTTCAGTAAATCAAAAGTTTTTTTAGTTTTCTGGTAATGATATTTTTCCATATTTAAAATTATACCACCTGGCAGGTAGAGAGTCCCACTAAAATGATCTGTCCTTTCGAAAATATGTTCTTTTAGGTATATATATTATATTATTCTGTCTAAGTCGTAGCTTCCCTCGAATATATTTTTAGAAATATACGAAATTCAACCATGAAGCCGCCTTGCAACATTTTAGACCCAACTAAATGATCTGGCTTTTTTATTTTATATTTTATCAAATATTAAATTAAAAGTATTAAAATTTCAAAATACCCTCTGAACCAGGTATTTTATGTTGAGTTTGGACATTGCTAAACAAGTGTCACACAAATTTTCATGCTGCCTCAAATACCTACTCAAAATTGTCTGCCACCTTTTAGACTATTACCCATTTCGTGTAATCATTTCCCATTAAGTGTAATCAAAAATTTCAAACAGTATGGGAATTACGATACTAACTCGACGCGTAGTATGTATTCATTTTATTATACATTATAGTGTTTTATTGGTTTTCTGTATTAAAATTGTTTAAGCAAGCAGTAAATGTACTAAACCCTACTTTGATTTGCGTTACACTTCTCATTTAAAAAATTTCAAACAGATACGTCGCTAAAGAGGTTTCACTTCAAAAAAACATTTCTTAGACTTGTCCTCAGCATGCTAATCAACATAGTAAAATTTTCATGACGATTCAGAAAACATATGTAAATAAAGTTCTCTCTTAGTAAAATAAATGCTTAGAAAAATATTTTTCAATCATTCACCTACCTTTCAGTATCAAGGCACATGAGTTCCGGAGGTTTTACGTGGAACACCCTAACTGATGAAGGTTGTAAAACTTCCTATAGAAGTGAATAGTTTTGAATATTTATGACGTGAATTTTAGAACCTTTGGAATTTGCCATTGGAAGTTCTATCCCTTGGTCAGCACATGTCAGCAATTATTAATTTGAAATATGAAATAATTATTATAAATATAAAGCCAAGACCGTTATTTACTTATTAGAAATTACGATGATTACTCTCACTTTGAAGCATCTAAGAAATTTTGAATATTTCAAGATATACATATTTTAATAGAAATATTTCACAGATGGTTTCCTAATAGTTTCCACTCCAATAATTACAAAAACAAAGCCAAAAAAATACATCCACAAATCCTTAAGGATATTTACGTTAAACAAGAAAACATATTTTCCGTTGTTTCATTAATCCTGCGAATTTCAAATTAAATTTTAATTAATAAAAGCAAACAAAAGATTTTCGCGTTATCAACAAAAAAAAAAGATCAAAAGATATGTCTTCAGATAAAAGTGTAAATAATAACTTAATCTCCCTGCTTTTTGTGTGTACTCGCATTAGTATACAATTTAAGAACAAACAGGCACTTCTTGTTAAAATATGAAAACAGAAACCTTTTCGATTCACAATTTTTTTTTTCATGTATCAAACCGATTGTTACAAAATTTACTACAACAGCAAAAATCTGTTGGTGATACTTACTAATTGGAAGATTATTTCGTACAAGAAAAGGGTGGAATTAATAAATTCACTTTAAAATTTGTATAATTGTGTTTATGAAAGGGTTAAATGAGAAACGTTGTAATCATATCTTATTGTAACGAGTTTTATGTTTTTTTTGAAATTTTCTCACAAAACTCTATAATTTTCGCGGTTGTCATAAAATTAAATTTCTAATCAATCACATAAATGTATATACTATTTGAAACCCTTTCGTTACTCTTGTTGGCCGAATAATAAAATGCGGTATAAATTATATTAACCCTTTGATTATCTGATTTCTTTTAAATCTTATTTTGTAAGGATTCATTATTAAAAATGTTATACAATTTTATGGTGATATTTTACTATGTAATATGATTGAATGCTTTAAAATTTGTTATAGACATCAAAATGATTTTTACAGTTTTCATGGTAATGCGGGTGGGAAAATCCTTTCTACCCGTACACCAAAATTTATGAATAACTTTATAAATAAAATATCCGTACACAAATTCATTAAATTGAATAATTTATTATTGTATTGACTGGAATCAACCACCTGATCAAGCTAATAAAATATCAAAATTATTACAAATGAAAATCCATGATTATTTCATTTTCACTCGTACCGAAGTCAGTATAATCGTATATACGCGTTGGCATTAGATTTAATCAATTTCACCCCTTTAGATATACATCCTTTTGTATGCCTACATTTCATCCTGGCTTATTCCACCATCATCAACCATCAAATTTTATAACAACATTTTTTTTTTGTTTTGTATTCTAATGAAAACTAAACCTCATTTAATAAAATCGTAATATGTGTATTTTGTATTTTAAACAATAAATTTTTATGATTATTACAGTCACACTGTTATATACGCCGAGTCATACATTCTCTAATGAACACGCACATGTGAACTCTCGTTTTCAACTTGCTTGTATCCAAAAATGTTTGTATATCCTAAACGGCGTCATATTTTATGATTACAACCAAAACAAATTTTTTTGTTTTATTTGTAATATTGTAAAAGTACGACAACAATTTTGTAATAAAAACCGATTATTGTAAATTACGAGATGGATTAGTGAGAGATTTTGCCTGCTTTTAAAATTTCGTCAAAATTGAATTTCATGTGTGTGTGCAAGTGGTTTTGTTAGGTTCTTCGTTCCCCAAAAAAAAAATTTTTTTTTTGTTTTTTTGATTGAAAGGAGTGTCGATGATACTGAGTGATGGATTAAACGTAGAAAATGT
Source organism: Tipula helvola (assembly GCA_963556165.1). Lineage (NCBI taxonomy): Eukaryota > Metazoa > Arthropoda > Insecta > Diptera > Tipulidae > Tipula > Tipula helvola. The sequence continues at coordinate 354,469,993 of OY744481.1, read as the reverse complement.
ATTTAAATAAAGGGTTCTTTACGGGCAGCATAACATTCATATTTTGTTTATTAACATTAATTAAATTATGATCAATAATGTACCAAAAAAAAGATATAAAAGTGACACGTGGTGGTTTTATTCCGGATATTAACATTAAAGGGTATTTAGAATATAATATAAGGTTGGCCCATCTTGTGGTCAATCTCTTTATAATTATATTACGATTTGATTAGAATCTAAATATTTAAGAGTTGAAAAGACATATTTTGGTGCTACCTAAATTTATCTAATAAGGGTAGAAATATTAAATAAAATGTGCAAATATCATAAAATTTGGATTTAGAATCAAAATTGTCTTGTGTTTGTTTGCTACAATTTTATGTATAGCATCCATTCCATCGCTGTAATCCTTATGTAATGGTTTTTTTAATGGAATTATTTTATTTGTTTGTACCTCGTGCACAACTGATTCTACAAATATATTTAGAATTTTATTGCGTCGCTTTGTATAATTTAATTGGAGCTCTGCAATTAAATTAAAATAATGTTTGGCCTCGGGATAAAAATGTTGTGATAAGTTCCTTTATATGGAAAAAAGTATATAAGGTGATCAAAATGACCTGCATATTATCGGTGAGTTTTATAATTTAAAAATGATAATTGGGGCCCTTTTGTTATTAAATTAAATTTGATGGTTTAACTATTTATTTCATTCACTATTCTCGACGAAGAAGACGATTTGTTCAACAGTTTGGCAGTTTTTGGTTAAAATTTGTTAGTTTACAGCTATCCGTTTGCTACGTAATTAAAATACTCGTTAGCGTTGATGACTATCATTGGGACTGTTGATATCTAATGCACTCTCTATCTATGAAACTGATTTTGCTTTAACTTCTGTCTTAACCTGTTTTCGATTAGCAATTTATTCAATTTTACCAGTTATTGCGAGAAAACCTTCAATTATTTTTTGGCTAGCCTTTTCAACAATTTTAAACACAAAAGTAAGTTTCTGAAAATAAATTTTTATTTCATTGCTGTGTTCAATAGATATAACTTAGCCATGGTTTTCTATGAAGTATTTTTCTGTTGTAAATTGTTTCTAGTTAATGTCACGCATGTGACATACATACATAATACAGAAAAATGTACAAATTTCAGAATTTCATAGACAAGTCTGCCTTACAGACGTATTTTGATTAAATTAATCCTACAGTGATTTTATAGATTAATACAACATTGAAAATGCAGCACCAATAACCGCCCCCTCCAGACAGTATCTGCCTCAAAAGGCCCTTATTTAAAATATATAAGACAAATAGGACTGCATTTTAAATACTCAGTTTCATCATTTGATGTTTTGCGGTGATGATTCAGTTCCAAATCGTCTCACTGTATTCTGCCAGTTTTCGCTACATCAGCAATTTTTGTTTTACTTTTAATTTCAAAAGTTTTTAAATAAAAGATCCTTGTTCACTGATTGATGATTTGTTCAACTTGGTTGAAATTATTTGTTTTTAAATGCTGAGATTTAGAGCTCAGTCTTATCTTACAAATGGCCACCCTCGTATTACAATATTCATCTAATAGTCCAATTGCCACTCTTTTCGCTCGAGCACTGAGAAAAAATAATTCACTTATATTTAAAAATGTTGTTATATGAACTGAAAAATATGACTCTTCAATTCAATTGCTGAAAAAACCCTTTAATTCAATTTTACAGCCTTAACATTTTAAAAAATGATAATTCTTTTTAATGTTTTTAATTATTTTTCAGCATGAAATATTATGATTCCTAATCAAATTTCATTTAACTCAAAGATCTAGTATTGTTAATTAGAAATCCTCTTAATATTACTCATATTACGCCACATTAACCAGCAAAGAGCGTTGTGCGGTCCCTGGGACCGCTATACTTTTCTAAAAATCAAATTATCCCCACTTTGTTTAATTTTTTTCTGAAATGTTTAGTATCTTTCTAATTGAATAAAAAATAATTAATATAAAATTGCGGTCCCCTGGAATGCATCACTGTTTTCATGCAACATTTTCCATGATGCACTTTACGGGTTAAATTTTAAAAGATGATCCTTTATTCATTTACATATATTGAATTCCCTGTTATAATTAAGTAAGTGGAAATCTATTCGAATTAAAATGGAATAAAAAAAAAACTCTTTGCTCGTAGATAATCGTATATTTTCGTTATAAAAAAAAACTAATCGGTAACGATAATTATTCTTTGAAGCGGAATCGATTATTAATTTCTGAAACGTGTGGTTCAAACGATTATATTGTATTTAGTGCTGTGCGATTTAAATTTTTTTTTTTGTTTAAGTGGAATTTACACTATGAATTCAATAATTTATATTAGTGAGGCAGAAATTGACAGTGAGCTTTATAATTTGCTCAATAGCTGGGAAATCTCCGAAGAGTTATTTATTATTTGTAAGCCTTTTGGGATTGTAAAAGGAACGCATTTACGGGCGATGGAGATCAATAATGTTGAAGACATCTTCGGCAAATTGGATAATATTTGTTTTGAAGAAAATTTATTTTTTAAAAGTAATTTACGGCGTTGGCGAAAAGAACAGGTATGTACAGTTAAATTCTAAAATAAGTGAATACATTCAGATTGTTTGTTCGTATTATGCAAAACTATTGAAATGCTTCCGAATAAGTGAACACATGTTTTTTGTGATTTTAAATTGATTAATTGTTGAAAATTTATATTTTGACCGTCTCTAAATAATGGTTTTAGTCTTCAATCCTTTATATATATTCGTTATTTGTGAATAAATAAAGAAGTAGTTTAATAGGATGACATTATCGAAATAATATCATAATTTAAATGTACTTCTCAGGGAATTCCAATGCTGATTGACGATGATACCTACGATTTCAACTGCCAATAATAGCAGAATACTAGAATGGCTCAAACTGATATCATCCGAAATTGCAAGTCAGCATTCATCACGATCGAGCACAAATACCGATGAAAATACTCTAGCCATGGACAATTTGGATTTATTATTCAAAAAATCTATTAGAGGCAAGCTAGTGATTGAGCATTATGGAACCTATGAAATTCTAAATAATAAAAAACAAAATTAATACATATAACCATTGATCATTTTGTAGTTTTAAAAAAGAAAATGACATACCTTGATATGAACGAATGAGCGCATGCAATTAAGGAGTACTTCCCAAATGAACAATCGGTAGATTTTTGTGATTTTAATTTGTATCTAACATGTTTTATTTGATATGAAATTTTAACATCTAAGATAATACTTCATGAAAAGGAAAGTAGGCGCAAAAAATCCCGATGAAAGCTACACTCAAGATGGTGCAACGTTTGTCACCCGAATTAATACAGCAGTTAATACAACAAATTATAATTTTTAATTATGATAAAAGCAAATTAGCAAAAGCATGAGTATTCATCGAGCAAATACAATTTTGGGATATGTAAAATCATTCTTAGCCAATCTTTTTGGAGAATTTGCAAAAGAAGTAAATTTCAAACTGATCGAGATTGTATTCAAGAAAACGATTTCTTGTGAAATGAGGACAGTTATAAAATTGATATTTTGCAGAATAACCCTCAAGAAACAGGTATCAAAGAAGGTTGTGTTATCGACTAATATCAGAAGGATTTTCAGTCGTAACTAATTTAATTAATAAACTTAATCAAAAACTAAATTAAAATGTCGATGCTAATTTGCTTCCTATGTGAATACAAATTTCAATCTTCATCTACAATAATACAACACCTTAAAACAGTTCATGGAATTCCTAATATTTATCGTTTCAAATGTAAGCACTAAGCAGTTAAACTGCAGACAAATATTCCAGAATATCCATTCCTATAAAAAACACTTCAAAAACACATTAATTTTATAGATTAATAGTGGGCCCTTCACACAAGAAACAGACGAAAATCAAAACTTTACTTCTGACTTTAAGAGATCAATTACTAAATTTATTTTAAAATTACATGAACACTCAGAATTTTCACGTAAAGCAGTTATCGAAATTGAAGATTTAGCGTTCGAATACATTACACATGTCATTACCTGAAATTTAATTTACCGAAACTATTTCAAAACTTATTCTTAATCCGTTTTCTGATATACAATCAGAAAATGTTTAAAAATTTGGAAGAATCTGCGGTTTACCAATCCCCAATAAGTTTCTTTATCGACTACGCACTGTCGGAAGTCATCTTTAAATACACTCCTGCTTTGGAAGCTTGCAAAACTGAAGGCTTACTGATGTAGAATTTCAAATAAAAAACTATTTTGACGCACCATTTGTGTTTGACGAGACAATGAAAAATTATAACAATATTTTAAATGCTAGTAAAATTAGTAATTTAATAAACGGTAACTATTGATCGAAATTATCTTCTAAACAGGATAAACTAATGTTTCCACTACTTCTGTATACCGGCGACTTTGAGATAAACGCTCCTTTAGGATCAAAAAGTGAACGCTACAAAATATGTGGCTTATATTGTAGTTTTCGTTAAATTCCTAATTATCAAATTGGTAAATTAAACAATATCTTTGCTGCTGGATTTATTAAATCATGGTTGTAAGCTTTCCTTGCGAACCCTGTTAGATATTTTTAAATCATTTGAAACAGACGGAATAACAATTCAAACCAAAGAGGGACCTAAAATTTTATATTTCAAATTAGCTCAAGTATTAGGAGACAATTTAGGTCTAAATACAATTTTGGGATATGTAAAATCATTCTTAGCCAATCTTTTTGGAGAATTTGCAAAAGAAGTAAATTTCAAACTGATCGAGATTGTATTCAAGAAAACGATTTCTTGTGAAATGAGGACAGTTATAAAATTGATATTTTGCAGAATAACCCTCAAGAAACAGGTATCAAAGAAGGTTGTATTTTCAATGCATTATTGACTGACTTTCACGCCACCAGTAATATTGCTTGTGATATCATGCACGACATATTTCTTGGCGTTTATAAATATGATTTGTCGAGTATTTTAAATTACTTCATATATAAAAAGAAATATTTTACTTTAGAAGTATTCAATTACAGGAAACAAATGTTTGCCTATATGGAGATAGTGAAATTAAAAATTTTAATTTTCCTATAGAGAAAACTCATATCCAAAATGTTTCTTGAAGACTTTAATATATTTTATTCTGTTAGTTAGTGATTTAATCGACGATGAAGATAAAGTTTACAAATTCTTAATAGTTCTATTACAGCTAACTGACAATTTATTATTACCAAGATTCGGCGAAGTCACTTTACAACAACATGAATCGCTAGTGGAACGTCATAATGAACTTGACTAAAGTTTGTTTGATGAAAAATTAAAACCAAAATTTCACAATTTGGTGCATTACTCAACAGTGATTCGACAATTAGGACCTATTAAATATTTATGGTGTTTTCGTTTTGAAGCTGGACTTCAGTACCACAAGAAATATGACAGAAATATTACGTCTAGATTGAATATACCTCTTACGTTAGCTATTAACGCCTCTCTCAAATTTTCAAGCCAACTATAGTATCAAATAATTTTTTTCAAAAAGAGTTTGAATTTAACTGTCCTTTTGAAGAGCTTGATTTTGAAAATAGCTTTTATTTTGATAAACAACAAAACAAATTTAATTCGAACAATTTTCCAAAACAAAGATTAAAATCTGTTGTTTTCAGAGATACTAGCTACCTGTAAAATTGGGGAAATATTTACTATCACAAATGAATTTAACCCTCAGGGTACTGACTGGGTTACCGTAACCCAGACAGATTTTGAAAGTCGCGCCATTTAAAAGGAAGTGGAAGGTGGGGGTCCGGAGTGGGGGGTAAAAAATCTTTGTGGTAGTATCTGTGTAAGCCGTGAGTGGCAGCCTCAGTCTGCGCTTGGTGCTCGAGTGGTACGAGTTAGAAAGTTGATCTCGGGTATTTCTCACCCAGTCAGTACTAAACGTTACAAAATCCGTATTTTCGGGAGACAGAATTTTTTTTTTTTTTTTGAGTTTTGGCTGGAGTAAAGTGTTTTGGTTTGTACAATTTACTATTTTTTATATTTTTATTATTAATTAAATATTTATTATTAATTAAAAATTTATTATTGTGTATCCTACCCTCAAAATTATGCTCTATGCTTATGTACAGTAGAATTCGCATTATTGTCATAGGACAAATAATTTTGTTCATTATAAACGTGTGTTCATTTTAACCAAAAATTTGGTTATGGAATGGAACTTGCGATGCAACTTGTTAAACCTGCGCTAGCTGCTAGACTAGCTACCCCTACGTTGCGAATAAAACTGCGCGGTATGATTGAAGATTTTTTGAAGGCGAAAGATTTACCAGAGGACATGGAGATAAGACATGAATTTGTTGATAACAAAATGGCTAAACAAAAGCGCTGCAACTTGTGTCCGAGTTCTCTCGACCGCAAAACATTTTATAAGTGAATCAAATGTAATAAGGCTATGTGCAGAGACCATGTATCCAAAATGTGCTGCGAATGTGGAAATACAGTCTGATTTTGTTTTTTTTATATTTTGAACAATAAAACTTTCATTCAACAATCAATTTTGTTATTTATTTATATTACAGTTGTGCCTTGTTACGATAAATCAATCATGGAACGTTTTATCGCTATCCTAAAAAACGGGTGATTTCAAAGTTAAAAAAAAATATAGTTTTTGGAATGGATCAAAAAACTGATTCGGCCATTTTAAAGAACAACTTTTTAGCTTTAAAATGCAACAAGAAAAATTTCGATATCTTTTTTTTTCACAAAGTTATTCAATTTAAAAAAAAAAGTGATTTTTCACAAAAAAAATTTTCAAAATGTTTAAACTTTTGAATGTATTTTTGTTTAAACAAATTATTCGATAAATCTATTAGCACCCTCGTATTTGTGACAAAATGGACTATCGATTAAAAAAAAAACGTTTCAATTGGCCAACTACAGCCCAAGATACAGCCAATCAAAGTTGCCGGGTTAGGCTAACCCATGTCAGTACTGAACGTGACTTTTTTATAGTCTGTACCCTGAGGGTTAACTTTACAGAAATTTTGGAAATAAAAGATATAATTTTAATACAAAATAAAATGCATATAGCTATTTGCAATAAATGGGTAAATAAAAAATTTTCTGAGCATTTCTGAGCATGTAGTAGTAGGAAATGTTACGGATGAATTTAAGTTAGTTAGTTTTTTTAATTTTGATGGTCCGCCCATACATTTTAATTTATTAAATAATGGATTAAGAGTACCTAATTCGGTTAAAATTATATTGGTAGAATAATTAATTAATTTTAATATTTAAGATTGCTCTGTTAAATATATATAATATACATATATAGAAAATTTAGAAAATTAATGTTAGAAAGTAGTTACATATTAGAATTAAATAAAATGAATTTTTTATACTTGTATTGCAAATTTTTTATTTCTCCCCAATAATATTCACCAAACCAAGAAGGTATTTTAATCGGGTCCATATGATCCCGTTTTGAATTTAATAACTTCTATCTGTTAGAAGTATAGAGAAATCCTTTCGTTTTAAAATGATTCCTGATAAAATATTTAAGAAGAAATCTTTTTAGTTTTATATTATTCCAATTTAAAGAAAGAAGATGCACTTATTTATATAATATGAACTTATTTCGAATTAAATAGGCTAAAACTACTAAAAATGAGGGAATTCTATTTAGTTTAAAACGTGTTCTAATAAAAATTTTAAAAAGGGATGTTTTTAATTTAATATGATTTTCATTTAAATCGGTCAAAAAGATTTTCCTCCTTAAATTGAAAGGTCCCTCTTCTTGGATGAGAACCATAAAGATATCTTTTTGCATTTGTTCGGAATTATGTGATACATTTTTCTGAGTATGTGTACATAGAATATAGTTTTCCAAGGATAGAATTTCTGACAATCATATAATTTAAAATTGGTTTCTCAGCTGATTATTTTAACACAATGAATAATTGCAACGTGTAGCCTTCTGGAGTTTAGGTATATGTGTATGGTCATTCATATATATTAACATATTGAACGTTATACATATTCAAGATATTTGTTGTGAGCATTTTGGACAACAACAAGAGGTTGTTATCCAACGAATAAACCTGGCTTATGTCAAGAATGAATCATGAACGATTTTCCCTTCTCACTTGAAAGAATAGTGAACTGATCGCTCATTACCCTAGTTTAGATGTAATCGTAGTTCGTGTCAGGATGGCCAACATGCCTGCTATTCTTTCTATCAGAGTTTTTGTTTTCCGCGGTTCTAGTCTCGATTATTACAACATGATCATCAGTGACATTTATTCAGCTGTAATGGATGCGTTTTGTGTGCGATGACGATCATTTAATGATTGCGGGTGACTTTAGTCTTCTCTTTATGTAATGTGGTTTGATTGCGATGATTGCGAAGTACGTAGTATTTTCGATTGCTAGTACCAATTGGACGTTGGAAAGGGTGCTTGGTACAGTAGAATTCTCTTCATCTTCTTCAAAAGCTGCACAGATAGTTTGGCTTCTCCAGTTACCTTCTTCGAAAGTTTCGGAAGGGATTTTGTCCGATCCATTTAATAATACTAGTTCGATACACCAGCCCGACATAAATTATACCGATAAAACTTTTGACAAAATCAAGTGGTTATCTTCTTTCACGGTCACGTTGGTTCAGGACGTTTTGAATACATGTATCATCTGTGCAGTCTGCAGTAAGGATTTCAAATTCGCATTCAAAATATTTTTGATTGCTTCAAGCGTGGTAAACATTTCAAATATCTTCTTTGTTCCAATAATACAGTTAAAGTTATTAGGATTCTGTCAACTTATATTATTGATATTCAATGCCGTTTCACTTCTAAAACTCATTGGTTTCGAACTGATGATCTTCTATTTTAATAATGGTAAAAGTTATTTTCGAACATTATTTTAATTTAGTTAATTATTAAAACTCAGCCAGTCAAATGCTCACCGATTGTATGAGTGCTCAAGATTCAAATCTATGGATATCATACCCAGACGAGATCTAATTAAGCTTGGATCTCGCTGTTTCAATTGCCTAAATACATTCCATGGAGGATAGCGATTGCCGAACTGAGAAGATATGTCATATCTGTGGCCGGAAATAACACTCGATGTTACACATTGATTCGCCATTTGGTCAACATTCATCTGAACAATCTATGAAGAAGGTGGGTATCTATATCACATAATTTATAACGGGAAGACAACCAGAGCACAAGTTCCAGTAGAGTGTTCATCAAGCAGGCAACCCATCCTGCTTTACCTTATTACCAACGGCACTATATAAAAATCAAGTATATTACGGGTGAATGGCAATTGTGTCGTGCGTTACTTGATTCTGGGTCACAAGCGTCATTTGCAAGATACAATTTAATTCAACGTCTGCAACTTCCTCGAACAAGCGCTCGCATCACCATTTCTGGACTAGGCCAAACTATACCGGGCTCCTCTAGGGGTAAAGCCTAATTTTCGATATCATCTCGATTGGACCAAACCACTATTAATTTAGAATATCTAATCATACCTAAATTGACATCATACCAACCAATAACGGTTATTGATAAACATCTTTGGAATTATGTAGAATATTTACCATTAATGGGAGGATTACTGGAGACAAGCGAAATATGGTGGCACGGAAAGCAATTTTTGGTTGGATTGTTGCCGGTCCATTTATCAAAACTGGGCAAATACCTACAGCTGCAATTGATTTACATGGCGAGATAAATATAGACATGACATTAAATAATTTTGGGAAATAGAGGACATCACATCACCAAATCAGCAAGCAAGGTTCACAGGGGCGGAATTAATGTGTGAGGAACACTTTTTAAAGCACACAACTCGTTCTGATGATGGACAATTCATAGTAAGACTTCCTTACAAGAAGCAGCAAAAATAAATCTAAGCAACACACTCTATGGAGCCATAAAGACTGCAAGCTGTTGAAAGAAAATTCTTTCGAGATCCAGAATTTAAGCAAGCATATCACTTATTTATGAAAGAATACATTAACTTAAACCACATGGAAGTCATATACCAGCTGCAGAATTATAACGATCTGAAAGCATTTACTATCTTCCACATAATGGGGTAGTAAGAGATTCCAGCACGACTACCAAGCTGAAGGTAGTTTTTGACGCCTTTCAAATCGTTTAATGGTAACTCTCTAAACGATACGCTCATTGTGGGACCTATAAATTATGAACCGCTTATCTCCATCCTAATTCGATGTCATATGTATAGATTTGTGTTCACAGCAGATATCGAAAAGATGTTTCAACAAATAATCTTACGTCCTAAACCGAGACTACCATAGAATAGTGTGGCGATCTAATTCTGAGCAACAACCAACGCACTATAGAGTTCGTACGGTCTCATATGGCACGGCATCGGCACCATACTTGGCCACGAAAGCGCTTCAACAAATTGAATAAAGTGTGTTGAACACTGCCGAAAAAATCTTACATGATTTCTATGTGGATGATTTCGGGGCTCGTACCATAAAAGGAAGCGCAGACAACTACGGAAGATATCATACGATTACTCAAGTCATATGATTTTAATTTGAGAAAATGATAAGTAAGGAGCAGGTACCAATAAATATTGACGATGAAGAATCAAACGCTAGTCTCAAATTACTTTGAGTACAATGGCAGCCAATGATGGATACCTTTCAATTTAAAGTAGCGTGAGTCAATCAACAAGGGGATCGAAGCAGGAGGTGCTATCTCAGTCAGCTCAAATTTTCGACCAGAACACAGTCATGGACTGTGTCATTGACCGACATGGTTAATTCTCGCAGAATTAAAGTGGCCTCAACAATCAAATGAACGGGAAGTTATAACGATATACTAGAAGAAGAAAGGAAATTCACGGTACTATCAGAAATGGCATCAACGAATTATGAAATTTGCATCATAAACCAGCTCGTAAGCAGAATTCCTTAATTTTTAAAAATTGTTCGAGTTCTTGCATGGGCCTAGAGGTACGTTCGACGACTTAAACTTATATTGACTAAAACCACAACAGATGAATCGATGAAGGAACTAATCGTTGATGAATTACGAAAAAGCGAAAACACAATAATATAATTAGTACAGAGTGACTATTTTTCATCTAAAATTCGTTCATTAAAATCAAACCAGCGAGAGGTAAGATGCAGCAAGATTTATAACCAAAACCTCTTTTTGGACGAAAATGAACTTTTATGGGTGTCGGCGGTCGCTTCGAAAACTCACTGGCAGAATTCGAAACCAAACACATTTCCCAAGTGTAAGATAACCACGTTGCTGGTGAGAAACCTGCATATATAGCACTGCCATGCCGGAACATCCCTGTTAATGAGTACCGTTGGTCAAAGGTACTTCCTGGTAAACACCTGCTTAATAATTGAAACGTAATTTAACAATGCAACACGTGTAGCCGATTTAGTGCACAGTCGAAATTTCAAATGATGGGAAATCTACCGCTAGATCGAGTTCAATTACAGAGCCCATTTTTGAAAACAGGGGCGATTTCGCAGGACCACTACAAATCAAGCAACAATTTGGACGATTCACTGAAGCTTGAAAGCCATATCTAGCTGTTTTCGTTTGTATGAGCGCAAAATCAGTTCACACAGAAGTTAAGTCAAACCTAACCACAAGCGACTTCATAGCATCACTTCAAAGATTTGTTTCCTGTAGAGGATTATGCACGGATTTATATTCAGAGATTCCAATTTTGTCGGCGCTAACAATGTTTTATCGGAGATTTATTTATTTTTAAAAGCAAATTCTAATGAAATTGTTTCCCTTCATGATTCAGAAAAAATTAAATGGCATTTTATTCCAAGCACAGCACGTCTGCTATTAAGTCGCTCAAGCATCATCTTAAACGGGTCATGGGAAAATTAGTATTCAACTATGAGAGTTAACAATTGTAGTCACGCAAATTGAAGCAGTCTTGAATTCCAGACCATTTTGCGTACTGTCCAAACGACAAGTTAATGCTCTTACACTAGGGCATTTTTTGATCGGACGTGCAATTGTGCAGTTACCTCAACCAAATTTAATGAATGTAAAATTGTCAAAATTATTACGTTGACAGCACCGTACAGCAGGCAATTCAACACTTCAGCAAACGATGGAAGTTTGAATATTTAACACCTTTACACAGATGAACGAAATACCTAAGTAAGGGTCAAACGATTATTCTAGATGAAATTGTATTAATTCACAATGACAATTTACCACCTATAGGCAGTAATGCTTTCCGTGATACCGCGAATAATTAAGCTAGTCGTTTCGTAGAATTCTTTAAGCAATCAACGAGCAAGGTCAAATCTATAAAACCGTAATAAATATTTATTGTTCAGATTTTCATTTTAATTAGTGTGTTTGGAGAATCATATCCTTTATTTAATTGTTTCCTTCATTCAAATTATGTAGTGCCGAATCTATAAACTATTTGTAGTGCAGTGAGATTAATAATAGTGAAGTGATACAATAAATCATATAGTCCGCTAATTCGTTACAACATCGACCGATGTCATACTATTATTGTGTCTATTGGGTAAAAGGTCTGCTAGTGTGAAGGAAAACTTTTATTGAAAATAATGATAATGACTTTCAGCGATTCTCATTTAAACATATAAAATTTATCCTTGCTATTAAATAGTTCCACCTCATTTATGCCACGATTTTTTCATGCCAAGTATATTCATTCCAATTTTATGGAAAACACAAAACTAAATCAAATTAATATTTTCCACAAAAACTGAACAACAAGAAAAAGGAAACATTTTTATTTCAATTTTCTTCCTGCTGTAACTCAAATCAACAAAAAAAAAAATACAAAAATTGTACCAAGATTACAATCTCAAATCATCTGCATACTTTATTGTTATTATTATTACACCAGTAGTTAAGTTTTCGGTGTGGTTAAACCAAAAATTTCTCGTTTTCCCTTCATTATCATATTTTAGCATTATGTCTTCCCGAAAATGATAAAAATCCCAGAAGAAAATTATTAAATTAAAATAAATAAATTGTTTTCTGTTTTTGTTTTGCTTAATTTGATTTTCTTAATTTTGGATACCCAACTTGTTTCAAATACTATATAGGATAATTTATTTTTGAAAAATAAATGATGATGATCTCCTCCCCTCATAATAGTTAAATGGTGATTTTGTGTTATAAGAAGAAAAAAAATTGATAAGGACTGTTAATAAAAATATCAAATCAAGTGAAATTGAATGGAATGTACACGTTATGAATTTGATTTTGAGTAACGAATTTGGAATACTATACAGATCGAGGGGTTGAATTTTACTTCTAATTATTATACTCAAAATGTCATAATCTTTGCTGGAATAATAATTGCATCTCTATTTGTCTGTGGGCAATTTAAAAATAAAAGTCTTTATATTATGCAAAAAATTATATTTCCACTTAACCTATTTTTGATCCCTTATTTCATCAATCATAATACATTATACAAACCATAACTACATTCTTCAGATATTTATAATTCATTGTGTATGTACAAATATATAAAATATTTTCTTCCCTAATAAATTATATTCTTTATATACATCATATAATTCTATATAATTAAAACAATATGTAATTATCCTTAAAAGCACCCTGAAGCAATGTATAAGTTGATCTGTAGTCTCATCAACCTTTTTTTTTCTATATCATTTCATCATCATCATAATCAAATATAACAAAAAAATATTGTCATTTTTTTTCTAATAAATTAAATACATAATAATAAATTTAATCAAATATTGATCCTTCTCTTCTACTATACCTACATATGTAGATACTCCTATAATTGCGCTTATCAACAAAGTAGTTTTTATTTTAGTTCCAATTCAAAAAACACCCTCAAGATATTTAAAAGTACATCTTCTCGTTTTAAATTATTATACGTGTACGAGTATGTATAAATATGTATCCCACACACACAGGATACAAATAAATTTAAATAAATTATATATCCTTTTTTTTAATATTGTTTGTATTCTTATAATTTTTAACTATTTATTTTATGAATTTAAAATAAGGCAAACAACAAAAAAAAAATTTATTTAACGAAATAGTTTTGATGATGCTGAAAAGTTAATTTAAAAGCTAAATAAAATAAGATACAAATTGAGATAATGTGTTTTATTTTATTATGGTTTTGTATATAGGTGTGTGTGCTTTTGCTCCTTTTAAATTTAAATAAGGAAAAGTTTTAAAAATGTAAATAATTTTCAAACACAATAAATTTCTAAGCTCAAATTATGTAAGAGCTCTTTACTCTACAAATTAGCCAAAGAACTAAAAATTGTAAAAATTGTTCGTCAGATAACAGTAGAAATATCTGAGAAGCATTATTAGTAGTGTATACGTACCAGTTTTTTTCTAAAACCAAATCAATGCAAAATACTGAGTATTCCCAAATACAAAACCTCAATATTTAGAATTTAAATCGATTAAGCCTAATGCATTTATACATGTATGTATATAAACATACATATTATCAACAACACCTTAGTCCGTGTTTATTTACCATAATAAACAAATTAAATCATTTTAATTCAATTCAATTTAATTTAAAATAAAAACTGAATAAATAAAATAAACGTTTAAATTAAATTAAATAAAAATAACATCGGTTTGCACTTTTTTGGATATAGAGAAGCAAAAAAAAACTGATAACCGATAATAATATAGCATGTAGTAGCTAAACAAAAAAAAATGTACATACATTTTTGAAAACTCTATGTACATGCAATATAGCAAATTGAATATTAAAATGCAAATTTTAGTTGAAGCAGCAGGAATAGCAGCAAAAAAAAAAATGAAAAATGTTTACTAATTTTATCGAAATGGATATTTTAGTTTGAATTAAATTTTTATAAGCATATCAAATTGTTGTATTTTAGTTTACAGTTTTGGTGTTGCTTTCTGAGGCCGGTAATTTTGTTTTGTTAGATGGCAAGGGATATTTTGGAAATATTCTTGACGTGGCATTAAATTAATCTCAGACTTTTTCCATATTTTTTAAACTCACCTTTTCTTACCTATAAATCAATATAAGTTTCCAATGTATTTTCGTCCTTATTATGTTGCATTAGTTTTCATTGATAATAAGTGAGCTTTCGATATGGCGGATCATAAGTTGCTCTTGTTTAAATTGCAATCTCTTGGATTTAGAGGTGTACCAATAAGTTGGTTTGAACCTTACCTCAAAAAATAGGTACGTTATCGTTAAAATTGGTAATTTTTATAGTGTTCCGTTTGGAATTGGAACGGTGTTCCTCAATGTTCCGTACTGAGTCCTTGAATCTCTTGAACCTTTATGGTAAAATAATTGCATTTGCTGATGATGTGTCTCTGACCTATCACGAAACGAGTCCACATGATTTAGCTAATGTCATTAATTCTGACATAAGAGTCCTAAGTTCATGGTTTGATGCTCAGTTTTTGTTATTAAGTGAAAAAACTAAGGTCATGTTCTTTAAAATATTGCGTGATCCACATAAGAGTTATTTTCCTGAAGTTTTTTACCACAAACATAATTGCGATTTAATTCATTGTGGTAGTTCTTGTTTTAAAATTGATCCGGTGACTTCTTTCAAGTACCTATATGCTTGGATATCGATACTAACCTAAATTGGGGAATCCAATGTCAAAAGATTAAGGTACGTACCGCTCAATTCTGCTGTTACGTACATTTTGTCCCATACATGTTTTGCTTAATTTTTATTACGCTTATGTTCACTCGACTGACTTATGGTTTGCCACTTGAACACTTTGGGATTTTTGTACAAATTACAGAAGTATATTTTACGTGTTATATTCTTTAAATGTCGTCGTAATCACACTTGGCCCATTTTTTGGAATTTAAGATTTTACCGTTATAACATCTCTACATTTTTCGAGTTGCAAAACTATTTTATTCGCGTAGTGGACATCGTTTGCTAAGATTGGTAGCGGTTATATATTTTCTAACCTATTGCCCACTCATTTACGTTTAGATTTTAGTAGTAACAGATTTGCAAATCTTTAAAAAAATCTTTAAAAAACTGGTTGCTGGAGCATAAGTATGTTGGTTTTATGTTTGCAAAATGATTTCACTAGTTACTTTTAGAACTAATTTTTATTTTTGTATAGTATTTTTATTAACAAATTTTAATCTTTTTCATATACTGTTAATCACTTTTCTGTTATTTTTATTATATTTTTTGTATATCTGAAGTTTTCGATTTATCCTCGCACAACAATTTTATTATCTTTCTAATCATGATTACAGGTTAATCGATACTATCTGCGACATAGATTATCCTAACTTCTTAGCCGGCCCATTATGCAGTATCATGCAAATTAATGCGAAGATACCTATATTTTAATAAAAATTCATCAATGTTTAAACTCTAAAACATCTATTAAAAAAAATGTTTTGAGGATGCTTCAGTTTTAATGGTGATGGCCCGTTATGCCCAGTAATTTGGATGATGAATTCAGCTGAGTATATCGATATTTTGAAGTACTATGTGGTATTCCAACATTAAAAATGATAAAAAAATGAAACGACCCAATCTTTCAAGAATACTTGGCTGCTTGTCATACATCCAAGGCTGTTAAAATATATTTTGCTGACAATTCCATTACGATATTGGATTAGCCTGAAAATTCGCCTGAGGTCAACTGCAGTAATCTACAGGTAATGGAGATCTCCATCAATAACATAATATGGTATGACCCAGTAGTCATGAATAAAATCTCCCAAAATTTGGTGGAATCAATATCGAATCGAGTACATGGCTTAATACAGTAAACAGGAAGACATATAAAATATTAAACATATATGTAATATTTTTAAATAAAATATAGGTTAAAATACAAAAATATTGATACTTTGTTCGCATTAATTTGCACAATACTGTAAAATACTTTTATTTAAAGTTTTACAATTTTCGGTCACAGTGGTAAACCAAAACTTTTACTTATTTTGTTGCTGTAAATGGTCGATACCATAGACAATTGATTGATTATTATACGTGGACTACGAGACACAACACTGAACAGACCTCTACTAAATGGTTTTAGCAAAATTTCCTGGGACACCATAATAGGAGGCATTTTTTATTTTTTTTAAATTGTTCTCCCATTTTCAACTATGGGAAGACAACTTCATGCATTCATTGTTGTAGCGAAAATTGTAACAATCAAACCAGGTTCAAAAGTAATTCGTTAAGTTTAGTAGCTCATTGAGTACATGTTTTAAAAAGTTGTCGACGAAGCAAAATAAAATTGTTAAACAAGAAAAGAAACTTAAAAAACAAACAATTGAAAAAAATTATAACTAACAGAAGAAAAAATCAAAATTTCTATTAAAAATTATTAATAACTTGTCTACACATCTTTTTAAATTTTGGAAGCTGCAGTAGTTTTAAGCTATCAGGAAGGTTGTTAAAGCTTGATTGTACCATAAAAGTTATTTTTCAAACGGGTATTATAGTGGTGAATATCAGAGTCTTCAAAAAAATATGGTTAGATTTCAAGTTATTTTCATTAATCTTCTTAAGAAAAATCAATGCATCATAATTAAACAATTGATTCAAAGTTAGAATTCCATATTTACAACATAAGTCGGAAGTATGAATATTAGAATTCTTATAATCTTCCCAAAAAACAACTCGAACAGCTTTATTTTGTGGCTTAATTAATTGATCAATATGGTACTGTGGAGCACAATCCTAAATATTTGCTAAGTATACGTGAATAAATATGAGAGTAGTACAAGAGTAGTCTTATATTAACTGGTAGTAAATATATTTAATACGTTTTAATACTGCGCTTAATGGAATCAAATGTGATTTAATAGTTTGAATGTGGTATGAAAACTTTAATTCTGCATCCAGTATTATCCCAAGGTATTTAATTTAACAAACTTCATTAATAATAACGCCATTCATTTTTAGTAGATTATGATCTGGTATAATTTTTTTATGATGGTTGATGGATTTATGGTTAATTTGTTTATTAAAACCAGTCATAAATAAGATTGCAATCACTATGCATATCACAAAAAATTTAATTAGGATATGAGTAAATGACAGCCGAATCGTCTGCAAATAATTGCAGACGATCTGCAAGTTGTAATTCAAAATGTCATTAATATAAAGCAAAAATAAAACAGGACTTAAGTTTGACCCTTGGAACACCATTATTAATAAATAAAATTTCACTAAGTCCGTCAACAGAACCAACATGTTGATATCTATAGTTCAAATAAGATTTAATTAAATTTAATTACAAAAATAAAGGAATCCTAATTTTTACAATTTATAAATTAATATGGAACGATCAACATAATAAAACGCTTTAAATGTTTGATACCAATTGAGACACCGCTGCTTGGGTGTTAGAATGATCTTGAAAGCCGTTTTGAAATCAATCAATTAACTTATACTTCTTGGCAAATGGAATTAGTCTTGAACATAAACTTGAAACTTTTTCAGTAATTTTGGCAGAAATCGGAATAATAGAAATAGGCCGGTAATTAGATAATATAAATTTTTGTCCAGATTTAAACAAGGGAATTACTCTAGAAATTTTTTAAACGCTTGGAAAGTAGCCATCACGAAAGTATTCGTTAATAAGTTTGGATAGTAATGAAGCAAATTCCATTCCACAGGATTTGATTATTTTACAATTAATGCCATCAACACCGACAGAATTAGTGACTTTCATTTGATTTATAATCATAAATATTTCATCACGAGTGCTATTATTAATATAGTATTATTAATGTTCAAACTTTAAATTACTCTGGTATATTCCAGATTAACAAATATTTAAAAAGAGGAAAAATTGTTAAGAGTTTGCAATTCAGTTTCGATCTGCCATGTGAAAAATAAATCATCTTTCAGTACATCTCATCAGGGTATTTCTCATCTTCTTAAATATTTATCAATCTGGAATATACCAGAATAATTTAAAGTTCGAACATACTAACGTATACTCAACGTATGCGTTAAATACACTAACATTGAAATTGTTAAAAGTTTAAAAAAAAATGTAAAAATTCGCTAATACTACAAGTGCACGGTTGATTCCTATATATTGGAAAAAAATCAGTGTAATAAATTAGCAGTTCAGTCGCTATAGCCTGATGAGATGTACTGAAAGATGTATTTATTTTTATTTTGAGATTTGCAAAAATATCTTACGTGATATATAAAAATCGATGAAAAAATTAGAATCAGCGCATCAAAATTATATAAAATCACTTATCATAAATAAAACATCTCTGAAAAAGTTCGTTTTGTAGACCTGTGTTATGACTTAAAAGTTCTTTAATACTAGATGTAATTTTGTTCCAGTTGTGTTTATTAACGTCCAATTCTAGATTAGTTCTGTTTATTTTTAACATGTCACTAATTGAAACAATAATAATTTCTTAAATCAGTTATTTATTATGTGGTCCAATATAAATTTGCTAGGTACAAATGTAAAATCCGATGTGGTGATTTTATTTAAAATTTTAAAGCCGTTAGACGAGATGCAGTCGTTATTATTTCCAACTTCAGTATTATTAAGTTCAAAATGTGTAAATCTGTAACATACCGGTCGAATTATCTCGAAAATTTCGAAAACCTTGTATTCAGAATAACCGAAATAATCTCGATTACCCCAGAGAAACTCGAATAATCTAAATCTTCGAAATCTAAATAAAACGAAGAATCTCGAAAAGTTTATAAGTCGTGAAATTATCGAATAATTTATGGAAATTAGTAATATTACGCTACTTAACGATAAGTAGAACAACCGTATATTGGGGAGTTTACGATTGGGAGTTTTTTAAAAGATTACTAATTAACGAAAGAGTATTAGCTAAAAAAAAATCATATTACGAGTATTCTAAAAATTACTATTAACCAAAAGTAAATTGAACAAAAATGTTGTGTTGCTAAAGGGCGCATTTACACGAGTTACTTTGAATGATCAACGCAGCTGATTCATAAGTTCAACTTTTTTCACTGTTCATCTTCGACAATCATACCTGATAAAAAAATGCTTTTGCATGGGTAATTTTTTATGATTGTGATTATTCGTCTAAACTGTTACAATCGAACCCTTCCCAATTCTCTCACATAATTGTTGTATACCGATTTTTCAAAAATTTTCTTGCTGTCCCAAATACGCGCATTTTGACGATACTCAATTTTGAGTTACTGTCCACATACTCTAACGGAAAACCATACAGATTTTTCCATATTAAGGTAACAGGTAGTTAGGATTGAAAATTTCTGAATTAGTTTACACTATTGTTGTATTTTGTATATCGATGTATCCAAAATTTTCCTACTGTTCCTAAAATGCGCGTATTCTGACTTATTCAAATTTAGTATCGGTCTACTCTAAAGAAAAACCATATAGATTTTCAGAAAGCTAGGAATATATCGGAAAAATCGATATACATCCATGCGGTGCAAGCGAATTTAGAAATGTTCAATTTTAACTACCTATTCCCCTATATTTCGAAAAATCTGTCAGAATGCGCAAATTTTCAGAAAGCAAATTTTTAAAAACATCGATAAACCATAGTGTAAACTGAAAGTAAATTTTCTCTAGAATTGGCGATTTTTAAGAACCACATACCAGAAAATTTTAATGCCACAATATTCAATAAGAATAATACTGAATAACGTAACCAATAAAAGAAAACAAATATTCGACCAATTAAAATGAATTTTGTTGTTAATTGTTTATTAAAAGAAAGCCTCTAATATCATGCAACACCAAAATAGGGTATAATAGTACAAAATCCAGTAAATGAGGAATCGTAATTCAAACTGAATCCGTTAGAGGTTTATCGACCCCAGACTTCCTTCGCCTCCGGGCAAGGTTTTACGGCTCATGCGGTATCCAAAGTACCCGATTTGTTTATTTCGTGCAATCTCTTACTTACAGCCTGTAGAACCAAGGCCATTAAAGCCGTCTTAACTTGTTGTCTCCTTGATTTTTCGCCTCTCCCCATTTTTTGGAGAGAGAGAGGAAAGATGGTTCCGCAGAGCGAGTTACCTTGGTAATTGAACCGCTTAAATTCTCCGCGGTTTTTGAGTACACCGACATCACCGATTAAATAAGTAGGTCTCCTTTCTCTTTCTTTCCAAAATTCTCCAGACAACGTTCCTCAAATTTACGTTCTGGACCGCAAACCATTTCATGATTGTTCCAATATTTTTTCGACACCATTCCTACTTCATCCAATGAATGGTATAATTGTTTCTCCCTTTTTCGCTGGAGCGTTCTTTTGTGTAGAGTCTTCTGAGCGGCTGATGTTCGCCTGATGTTGGTAAAGACAGTTCTGTTTATCTTTTTGCACTGCTTCATAGCCTCGAAGTGGGATAATTACTTTTGTTTGGGTAGGCCAAATAGGATATTTAATTATAGAATAAACCTTGATCTAAAGTAGATTATAAGGTAGTAATTAGTAAAACATTATATGTTTGATCCCAAGAAATTTAGTACAAATTAGCCAACACCGTGGCAGAGAGAGGCTAAGAGTTATCAAACAGGTTTTACATTAATATCACCTGTATCACTATTGAAAAGCCAACTAAACAAACAGTCATCGTTTGTCAATCAAATGAAACTTGTAGCCAGTATTAGCTGCTTAACATCATGAGCTCTTAACCGATTTAAAAGATTAGGATACATGTGAACAGTCCAAGATCGTGGCTGCGGAGTCCATTCTCTGTGACTAATGTCATTTACTAAAGCATGGTTTCCACGATGGCGAGGCGAAAAAATTAGTCAAACTAAAAAGAGGAAGGAATATAAAAAATAACATGAGAGTGAGTGAAACAGCAACAAGTCGTTACACCGAATTTTTATTCATTTATTTTTGACGTTTTGCGATTTCATCACCTATAACTTTGTTTGTGTTTGGATTGATATACATTTGGAGACATTTCATAATTTAATTTACATTTTTTAACTTTATTAACATCCATTACTGGATTAATGCTCTCCAAATTAACGATTCTATTTTGAAATTTATTTTATTCCGAAAATTTTCTTCAAGTTGACGTATGAATTCCGAAAATCAGAGGCTAATCCGAAAAAACATGATCCATTTCATCTTTTTTTCGGATTAATTAGACGTCCAATTTCGGAGTGCTGAATTGAAATATTAAAAACTGGTATTTTGTCTCTATCGTATTATTGGTGAATTTTTACTTTCTCTTTTTAGTTTGACTAATTTTTTCGCTTCGCCATCGTGGAAACCATGTTTAAGTAAACCATTTAATCTTATACACTGGTGGCGTTATAATTAAGCCACAATTTGTAGAACACATATTTTTCCCTTTAAAATTCCTAGTAATACTAGTATCCTTGAGTTTTTTATTTGTTTCGAATAATTCAAAGGTATATCAATACATGAAGATATATGTATATAATTCATAGGTTGACAGAAAAAAAATAAGAGTGGCTATTTCGACTGGCATTATAGCCACCATAGCGGAAGACCGAATAATCATTTAAATTCTGAAAGATTATTTCTATAATCAATGAGTATTTCGGGTCCAACTCGCCGAGAAGTTAAGCATCCCCAAACCATTACTGCTGATTCATTGTTTTTTTTGCATACCAAGGGTTAAGCAGCTAGTTTGAGGGACGTTTCACATACGGTCACCCAGTACCTCCAACCACGTTGGACTTGCTCTCATTCCTTCAAATTATTAAATTACAAAATGCCCTAAGTTTTGCTAAATGCTCTTTAGCAAAAGCGATTATTTTCGCTACGTTCTGGATGCTTAATTGTGATATATTTTTGCTCTGTAGCTGTATTATGATACCACTCTGTAATAATTAAACACATTCAAAAAGTCGATTTAACAATTTTACGTAGAACTCTTGCAGTCACAAATGTAATTCTACATCTCTCCGGCCATTGTCACTTCTAGTCAACCAAAACTTTTTTTTTTGATCACATTTATAATAGTGGGGCAAAAGTCACGAAGGGTTTTTAAAACAAATCATTTGAACTTTCTCTTTGATATGCATATAATGTATGCGGCACAGGTTTTATTATCAGTTTAACAACAGTTCTGTTTTAGAATGTGGTTCATTAAGAACATCTGGGAAACACTCAATAATTAATTTAGTAACATAAAGATTTATACAAAATGTTGATGCTGACATTACCGACCTAGAGCGATAAAACTCAACACAAATTATAATACACCAAAATAACATAAACTAAATATTAATCCCACTCATAAATTTATTAGTAAAATGTATTTTAATTAATAAAAGCTTTCGATAAAACATAATATATTACACCACCAAATATATACAAAATCAGAATATTAAAACCACATTGTGCATAATAAAATATTGTACGATTATTTTAAATACATATGAATGCTTTCTAATTATAAATTATAATTGCATTTCAATTCTAAAATCAATTTTAAATTTATATGTGTATGCACTAAAATTTATAGCTTTGTGATAAAAATGTGTAGTGTTATACATTGCAAGCGATTAATATTTTGGTCAATTAAATTGGGTACAAACCTAAAGTACATAGGTAGGATTATTCTATTTCAACATTCTAATTTTCCATAAATATTTATATCTCTCTTAAATGGTAAATAAACTACATTTTCAAATAAATAACATCCAAATCCGATATACTATATCCTCCGAGTATTGTAATATATCAATTGAAATGGACATGTAATGATTAAATATTGATAAAATAAAAAAATATTTAAATTGACCATAAAAATAGTGAAATAGGATATTCGTAGAAATTCGTAGATGAAGGATCAATTTATTTAGTAGAATGTGAAATAATATTTGGAATTTATCTCAAGGGAATGGTTTGGTACAATGATTAAATTGTGTATATGGCTTGGAGTTTTATTTGTGGGTGAATGGAATATATCACAAAATTGACGTTTAAACAGTATTGATTTTGATCAAATTGGTTCATCAATCACATAATTGCCAAACTCGTCCAGTTTAATTTTAATATTTTGAATTAAAAATTATCAATTAATTTGTATCCGATTTATTTTTAGGCAGGCTTATTTATAATATAATCAAAGAACATAAACTTTCATTTAGCAGCTACATGGAAATAATAAGCCGCATATAAGCCAAAAACAAAACAACTCCATGATTAATATCATAATTTAGCAAAACGTTGATCATAAAACGAAAAATAACAATCCCTTAAGGCAATTTAACGATATGCATGTATTTTTAAACATAAATAACATAATACGTCTTGCACAAAAAAAATAAAAATTCAACTTAACAACGCTTCAAGATAATAATGTTTATATAATTCAACATATTCGCTACTCTTGTTTCGCAATAGTGAAATCAATTCTCATTCACCACAATTGCTCATCCTTTTGCAACGGAATATGATTTCATTTTTTTTTAATTTTTTTTCGACGATAGACCGTAAATGTAAAATGTGTTGTTATTTAATTTGAACAAAAATATTACAATATTTGAATGCTATCTATTTTGAGTTATACAAATAGAGTACACAATATGATACTCATCCTGAATCTCGTGTTTTATTTACCAACAAACAAATTCGGTATAATCTGAGCCTTTTCGCCAACCCTAGAGCGATCTTACCTATACCTCTAAAAATTGTGATGGGGTTTCGCGATTATTATTATTTTTTGTTGTATGATTGTTTCGTGTCATCCCCATAACCATATCTACTGGAAAATATTGTATGTATATTTGACTTTTCCATCACTCAGGATATTCAAAAACCAAAAAAAGGGTGAATAATTTCGATGTACAATCTGTTGTTATACGCGTATTATAATTTCGTGATATTAAAAAAAAAAAATTAACAGAAATTCTACGTCAGAATTATTATTTTCCAACACCAATAACCAATAACACACAATTCAACAACCGAGATGTATATACCAGAAACATAACAAGATATTAAATTTCATTCATATACGAGTATTTATATCAATTAAATTAACTTTAAAAATATAAAATCTATTTTCGAATAAATAAATAAATATTTGTTATTAAATTCGTTGTTTTTTTTTTTTTTTTTTTTTTTTTTTGATAATAATTGAAAAAATAGAAAATGTTATGTATGCGATTTCATTGTTAAATAGCCTCAAGAGGATGAATTCAGCGGATTCAGTATCAGTTTTTCAATTTTCTATAATTTTTTTTTGCTATTCATTAATGGACGAGCAGATTTGTTTATTTTTGCTTATTTGTATCGATATATGCTTTTTATACACGTATTCGTGAATGCCTATTTTTGAAAGGTTATTTAGGAATAGAAAACTAAATAGAAAAAAAAAATTGATAATTTTTCGTTTTTCTGTTTAGTTAATTATTTTTTAGATTTTAATATGTACCTATCGCATGTCAATCTGAATCTGGTGAAATCTTTACATCAAGCACAATTTATACAACAATTTATAGGACAAAAAGCTAGTATTTTAAAATAGTTGTCCAACTTAAGGATATTTATGGGATTCGCTAATGATTTTTAAAGCCAAATATTCCAAATCAAAAATTTCCAAACCAAAATTTCAAAGTCAAAATTCAAAAAATTTCATTTTATTTGCCGAGGAGAATAAATTGGAATGGAATTTTCTTCAGAAAACATGCACTAAAGGCGGGTTTTGAGTTGTATTCATTCGTTCGTTCTTTCGTTCTGAATTATTTTTTAATTTACAAACAATATCATTAATAAATATTATAAACAATAATGAACCCTAAGTATAGAACTCTGAGGTACACCTGACGGGGGACTAAATTTATCGGAACTGTGTAGATCTCAGACCTTATTTCTTAAGTTGTAAATTTAAGATAGTCGTTGATTTACCAAAAGTTTTGTATTGTGAATAAAAGACGTTGTTGGTTTTTTATTCTTTTATTAATTTTGTATCGCTTACCGTTGGTCAGGGCGATGTTTTATTGAGTCAATTAATTTTTGAACTGAATTAAATCAGACAAATGTTTGATTTATATACAAAATGGTCATACATTAATTATACTAATAACAACTACCTAATATCGACTAAAATTGCTGATTTTAATATTACAATTTGTATGTTAAAAAATTATATATTTGGTGTCAATGAACTGACTAAAAATATAAAAACGTTATATTAAGGAAAAATGCATAATATACATTTTTCCATTGTAGTTAAATTTCATTAATCAATAATAATAACAAGAATGACTATTTATACAATTGAGGCCATGCTTGCGCAGCATGGTGAGTTGGTATGTTCACGTGACTGAACAGGAACAGACACCATTAAATTTAACAAAAACTATCCGTTCCATGAAATATGATTTCAACCAAATTTGATATTTGCCGGTAATACCAAACTTATCCAATTTATTTAAAAGCAAAAAGTGATCTACCTTATCAAATGCTTTTTGAAAATCAGTGTATACCTGGCCACTAGTGTCTAACTGACTTGATAAGAAACTGGAAAATTCCAATAAGTTAGTAACGGTGGATTTTCCCGGAATGAACCCATGCTGACCTGAATTAATGGAATGCCTTATTTCATTGTACAAAATTTCAAACATAAATTTGAATTAGGCCGTCGGTACTAACACTTTGTTAGCGTCAAGCCCACTAATCGCTATTACTTAAATAGTTCATTACACTCGGAAATTCAGATTTAGTATACAGGTTTGTATTGAACTTTCAAAAAAAGTTTGGATCAGCTTGAATGGAGCATTGAACTTTGCATATAACTTCTGTATGCAAACTTGATTTCAACCTTAATTGCTTTTCGTAATAAGCGAACTTGATCATCATATATATTGTCGCAAATGTTTTAGATATTTTCAAAATCCTAGATTTTTGTATGATCATTTTCCGCAAATTTACTGAATATCATGCCGGAAAAGTCGAAGTTCTATTTCCATTCAAAACACATGCATTTTTATGTATAAGGTTAAAAATATCATTATAAAATGGATCAACATAAGTATTAATATTTAGACCATCAAACAAGCCGGTCCAATCTATGACGTCCAGGCTGCTTCAAAGAAGACCATAATCAACTGATCCAAAATTTATAAATCCATTTACGCGACCCTTTTTATATTTGTAAACTAAAACTTATAGTTAATGGATGAAATTGCTTAATTCTGGATAACGCTTGTTCTGATTGGAAAATATGAAACTGCGGAGCGTCGTTAGAAATTACTAAGTCAAGTATTCTATCCATAAAGTTATGATAATTAGCATATTTTGTTGACCAAAATTGAATCCAAACTATTTTGGGTTTATTTGTTTCCCAAGAAAATATCCAATTTGATTTAATTGGCAAAAGCCAACTTTTCGTAATAAAATATAAATTTATGCTGTGTGCCTGACACCGATTTTTTTGACTAAATTGTTGACTTTTCTAAATTGTCGACTAGTTCGTACCAGTCGTTCATAAATGGCATAAGGGTCAATAAGACAGGATGTGCCTGACTTTTCATTATTCTAAATTACGACTTTTGGAACGTCAACCAAATGTTATTACTGTTTGATTGAAATAACTAGGAATACTGCTTGAATGTTCGTTCCTTTTCATTTTGGCTCGCGCGCAAGTTGATTTACCAAGTTAATTTTTATTTTTTTTTGGAATTTTTCAATATTTCGTACACAAAATTATTTACAAAATATTAAATTAGTTTATTGGCGCTATAAGAAAATCTAAAGACTTGCAAAGTCGTTGATGAGTTCGATAAAACCGGACAGAATACTTTAGCGTTGGTAAACTAAAGATGATCTCTTTTTTGACCCAAAAGTTTCTCCAATCCGTGTTGCCTACAGACGATCTGACACCATATAATTCCTAACAGAAAGTTGAAATTAAAATCTTATGTACAAAAATATATAAACTTTAATTAAATATGACAACAGTTTTAATTTTCTTGAATAATTTGATTAATTTGATAATTTTTGAAAAATCTCGAAATGAACGAAACCTTCTCTAATTTAAGTGAAACTATTTCTAAAATGAATGAAAATTATTCCGAATTGAATAAACCCTTTTACGAAAAGAAGGAAACTAATTTCGAGTGGAATGAAACTTTTTCCAAATTAAATGAAACCAAATTAAATAAATTTAAAAGCAAACATTGTATCACTAAAACTTATAAATTATAACAGTAGTTAAACAAAAAAATGTACTGGTTATCTTGTAACAGCAAGGAGTGTCATCTTCGTGTCTAAGATGAAATTGGCCCAATCAGATGCTGTGCGTGTTTCAATTCTGTATTTGATTACGCCTTCTAGATTCGGATTCTCTTAGTTCTTAATAAGTTTCTTGCATGTCCTTCGACATTTGTGAAGGCCGTGTCCTATCGGACGGACATTTGCAGATCAAAACCACCCTTTTCCAATTAAAGGTTAAATAATTAAAATAATTTTAAATTGGGAAAACATTAATTGAACCTGCTGAACTGAACATAAACTGAGAGAATCGGATCTGTCCCTTAAAACTGACGTTCAGTTGCTACCTGATTACCTGAACCGTATTTTAATTTTCTTTAGTATCCAAAAATGAATCGTTTAAAAATTAAATATTTTGATTCAAAATATAGTTAAAAACAAAATAATAAACCAAAATACACTCGAACCAAAACTAACTTTAAAGTAACGTCACTCATACACAGCTCGGGTATGGTTCGTCATAAAATCCTTTATGAGCTCCAGACTGAATTGAATAAGCAGAATTTGTAGGTGCTTCACGTGACATTCAATATTATTTTATGGTAAATATTTATCGATTTATTTTGTCATAAAATTATCCAGGTAAAGGATTTTACCTAAGCAGCACAAGCCCGTTTAAATATTTCTCCCTCCGTTTTACCCGATCCTAAGGGTTGAAAGAATCACAGCTACCCACACACACTACTCAAATCTCATCTCAGTTTTAATAAATTCTTAATGAATGAGTGTTTTATTTAACAAATAATAAAACAAACTTTAGTGATTTATGTACTTACTGGTTTTAAACTTATTTAATTAGGTTTCATTTCTTTCGGGAAAGGTTTCAATTAATTTAAAATCGTTTATTTTAATTCGGACCAAGTTTCATTTATTTGAGGAATAGTTTCGCTGATAGATTAACCGTCGTAAGGTTTCTTGATTCAGAACGCAATCACAGAGAGCTCAATGGAATATTATTTGCATAAATCTGGTAAGTCCCTTCATCCTAAAATTGTTCATTTGCTGGCCGTTTTACTAATCGTTATACTATTTCAAGCCACGATCACGGCACTGACAGTAAGACAATATTAATCAAATCAATATTTTAAAATAAAAATTGAATAAAAACCGTCAAATTCAAATACATATATACCAACTTGTGGCACTAATTAAATTCGTTGATAATGAAATGTACTTAATCCAAGCACTCTCTCAATAAAAATGAGAACTAAATTGAAAAGCAACCTCGCGAGGAGACTTTTCGTTAGCCGTCTGGTGGTTAATAGCATAATGTAGCATAATTTAGTTTAGTCAGAAATTTAGTTGAAAAAATCGGTGTCAGGCACACAGCATTAATATGTAATATGGTCTGGTGGCGGGTATCATAACCAAAAATTAGAATTGGGTTTAATTTAACCCAATATTTTTTTGGGTTAATGTTATTCTTGCGAGGGTTTATCCTATGCAATTGTTGTTGTACATTTTTCAAGGAAATACGCTTATTATTGATTTGGGTTAAATCTAGATAGTTTAGGGAATGAGCAAGAAGCTCAGCATACCAACCCTCATAATTTAATGGAAATAATTGTGTTTTGTCATTCATATTCCATACAATAGAACCTAGATTAAAATCTCTAAGCATCAAAATATTATGGTCACAATTTTTAAGTTTATTATTAAAGTCCTCTAGAAATTCAAAAAATAATTACAAGTTAACGTAAATACATAGCATATGAAAAATAAACAACACATACATATATACATATATAAAGCCATCGATATTGATTTTATAAAAACTTTGCCATACAGCATTCAAACGAAAATTTAGGTAAATCCAAAGGAACCATAGGTAGTTCACGCTTGTAACTGATTAGTACTCCAGCACCGTCCCGTAAATCGCTCGCAGCTAGGTCACGATCACAGCGATGTACCAAATACCGAACATCAAACAATTAATGAGAGAAAACTCCATCATTGAGCCAAGTATCGATCAGACATTTGAAATCATAACTTGTTTCTTGAAGTGACAGTTTAAATTCAGTGCACTTTGTTTTTAAACCTCTACTATTTTGTTAATATAATTTTACCATACTGAACAAAAAAATTAATAATAATAAAAATAACTGAGTTCAAGGTGATACCCAGATGAAATTGATAATCTAAATGTTCCAACGAAATGTTATTCCTTCCCATCAGCCAATACATACCAAATAAATGTACATTTTCAATATCCAATTTCGCTAATTTTCATAGACCTAAGGCATATAGATTTTACTTCTTTCTTTCGTATTGTAGAATAAGAACTTCCCTACCAAAATCCTCGTGATTGTGGAATTACTATACACATCAGAAATCTTACAAAAACCATTAACTCAGAAAACCGAAGCGGTAATTGATAATAGGAAGATTCAGACATTATTGTGTGCGAGGAAATTGTCCGGTTTAATAAGATATAAAGGTAAGATTTTAAGGCTCCCTAGAGGGCCGTGGCCCCCTATTTCTTTAGAAAATGTCCCATATTTTAGTACAGACGCAGGAGAAATGGTACATCTTTAATAAGTACCGTGCCAATTCAATAAGTTTTGGAGAAAGGCAAGCAGAAAATATTAGCCAAATGTTGATAAATTTCGAGGAAATGCCAATAGTGCTCCTGATTTAAGTACATGGTCACAAATACCGTGTTTAATTTGAAATCGAAATCTTAATTCCTTCCAAGAATGGGTCGCCCTAGAGAAGAATTTGTCAGGTTACTCTCATACTGAGGATGAAGAAAATGAGAAGGCTGTTCGTGTTATGAAACGAACACATCCAAGGCATCAATAAATTTTAATGAGCAAATTAATAAATCGCAGCTCAATAAATTTATTGCATCAAACACTCTACCGAATCATAATATGACATAACATACAACGCCCAGACAAAAACCTCATACATCAAGGAACTTGGATCCATCACATCAAATACAACCGCCATCAACAGCTATTTTGTCCGAAACACCATTTTAAACAACGGAATGCCGCAAACCATGTATATCAGAGAATTTTAGTGAATATTTACGTTGTTTATTTCTGTGGCAATATGACATAAGGGAATAACTCAAGTTATACACTTTTACGTATTATTTCAAATTCGAAATCTCCATATTCAAATTCATATTATATTAATTTTTTTTTAATCCAGCAACTACAAACAACCGTAATAATCATTTAAAAAAGCAAGAATTCAACCAACTCATACGATTTTTATTTATTACGATTTTATATACGATTATTTTACGAAATTTTAGTGTTATTCCCTTATGTTATTTAGATATCACACCTCACAAAAATTTGTGGAACTAGTGGTAAAAGAAATGGATGTGATGTTTCTTATGAAGTGAACGATCACTTACACGTGAAGTGATGCAATTATGCCAATATACAAACTGTCTTGGAATGGATAGGCCAACTTACTCAAAATATACTTTCGACGAAAACCAAAATTTTTTTAAGGCGGTTTGAAAAAATAGTAAACATCGGTTGGAGAAAAAATTGGTGATGGCGAATATTTAAAAAATAATGTGATATACATCTAATTATTTAATTACAATTTTTTGTTTGTCTTAATAGAACTAAAGTGGTCAAGCGCGTACCAAAAATTAACGCTAAAACTCTTCAAGAAAATCTAGTTTGTAGCAGAAAAATGCTGAAGATATGACTACAACTAATCTCAAGGAAGGCGTTTGTGATGATAATAGTATGTCCGAGTCGGTTAATGTTCAGTTGGACAATATGGCCGATTTTCATATTGGCATTAACAATAATTAATGATACTGACAAAAAAAGCAAATAAGCGATACTTATCTTAAGTTCGTAGTCGTATTGCATTACATAAATCCAAAGTATGTATATAAATTGATTCTGGTTGTGTGAAATCATAACTAATTTAAACTTTATTTCATTTAGGTAATACTTTGCTTCCTGTTTTATTGCTAAGTAGGATTTAAAAATGTTTATATACGATTAACGGATTGGCTCTTCAAATACATTCTGCAATTTTTCTAAATCAGCACCGTAAATAAACAGTCCTGAATTTTTTTCCATTCCCACTTTCCAAGGTTTTTCGTTAAAAACTATTTGTTGTGTATTTCATTACTTAAATATATGCCATCTTCGATTTCCATTTTACAAAAAAATCTTCAAATTATTCCTACTTTTGGTACTTCGTCTCCGTTATTTTCTCGTGAAAATATTGGATACATTTTTTAATCCTTTTTAATCAATGATAACTTATTCATTTCTGTCAAACGTTTTGCTGCTTGTACCATCGGATGTTTTCCGTGACGTTACATTCTTTTTACATGATAGAGTTTATTCCCAAATGGGTAGGCGTTCATGGTTGATAATCTTCCACATTTTTTAACTTCTTCGTAGTGAAAATCGTGCGAAATTCCAAACCTTTCCAGTTTGAAAGATAATCAAGGCCTCTAAATCTAACCGCCCGATACAACTCCTTTGGCATTTTACATGACCATAAATACTTCGAGATTGACGGAATTTCAAAAGCAGTCCACTTCCCTCTGTAATTTTTAAATGTTCCAAATAAACATTTTTCATATAACCTAGATGCAATAAATGTAACTCTTCAGCAACAATGATATCTTTGATCATATCCAAAGACAGATCTTCAAGCTGTGATATTATTTAATGATGCCTGCCGTAGGTTCTATTCCTAAAATCTTCGTCGATTCTTTCTGGTAGCCCAATACGCGGGAATGACATAGTTCTATTATCATGGTTCCATTCTCTAATTAAAATCATTTTTGACATCCGTGTCTACCGTTAAAATGTATTATATTAAAATTATGTCTGGTGAAGCTTGGCCTAATGGAATGTTAATCAAAAATTTTTTGGGGCGATACTACAGCTGAAATATAGGCTTAGCTCATCTGTAATCCAGCCATGTCATTGAATTATAAAGCCGAATCACCATTAGTCTTGCTGCCAACTAACATCGCCAACATGTGTTATTACGGATAAGTCATATTTATTTATTATTCATCAAAATATAAGAAATTTACGTAAACATTTTGATTCATTTTTCTGGAGTCTGGATTGAACATCATGAACTAGAGAGCTATAAGATACCGGTTTTGCAATTTTTGGTAATTGCAATTCTATGTTTAGAGCCGGAAGTGTTGTTGTCTATCCGAGGGATTATATTAATGAAAAAAATGTGGTTCGTATTGATGCTAGTAGTACTGACCTTTTACAGGTGAATTTTGAATATAAGTCTGTTTTGTTTTCAGTTATATGTATTTATAGGTTATATTCTATCCGCACATCTGTTTTCATTGAAGAACTTAATAATATTTTACAAGAGATCAAATCCAAAATTTGAATGGTATTGATGATATGAACTTAAAATCACTGATTAACAACCCAACCCGTATTACAAGCAGTTCCTCCACTTGTGTTGATCACTTGTTTTTCAGACATTCACCGAAGTTTGAATTTAGCTACGAAGCTGACATTCGAAATTTAAATATCACTGACCATTGTAAGATCAGTATTGAATTTGTACCTATTTATGGGTCTATTTGTTAGCCACCTATATTGAAACGGAATATCAAACGGAAGAAAAATGGTCTTCTGTTTAAATTTTTTAAAATTTTATATTGAGGGAAATACTTCGTTGGTTGAGGTTAAAGCGAAAGATAGAATTATTAAGCCTTAGATAAAGCCTGATTTTCTTAGGAAAATTAGGTGCAAAAATAAACTTTCGAAAAACCTTAATAATAATTTAAATAATCCGGACTTCACAAACCGAGTTAAGGCATTAATTAAAGCTGTTAAGCAGGAAATAAGCTTGACCAAATCCAATTATTTTAATAATAAGTTTCAAGCTGCCAATGGTAACATTAAACAAAGTTAGAAATAAGTCGATGAGATTTTAAACAAAGACAGGTCAAACGCTCAAATTGAAAAAATATCTGTTGATGAAAATGCTTCAGTAACCGATCCTTGCGAATTGACTGATTTGCTTAACAATCAATTCGTAAATGATGTCGCAAATTTGAAACAATCCATTAACTGTGATGATGAATCCTGCGCCAATCTTATAAACAGTAATTCTCAGTTAAATTTGTGTGTGTTCTTAGAAAGTTTCCCGCTTGAAATTCTAAAATGTAATATCGGAGCTTAAATTATCGCATTCGTCTGGAAATGATCTATGTAGCAACTTTCTCGTCAAAAAAATCCCCATTTATATTGCAATGCATACGAATAATTAAGTATATTTGGATTACAATAAGAATCACTTGCTTGAAATCCAGGTTAATTTGAATCGATTGAAGTAATTTATGCGACAAAACCCAAATATAATTTTCTTTATTCAAGTAATAAAAGCCACTAATTTTAATCTAATTTACTAAAGTCATGCAGGAAATTTGCGCAAATTATGTTAACTTTACTTAGATTAAACTGCATATTCTACATGATTTACTTAGGTATACTTAGGACTAACTTATAGGACTAGGACTAGGACTAGGACTAGGACTAGGACTAGAACTTAGGACTAGGAGTATACTTAGTACTAACTGTGAAAACACTGTGCTTTTAAAAAACGATATCGATGACCTTAGTATCTCATAATAATGGTTAGGAAATTTTACCTATACTACGTAGAGCATGCTCTACTATTGCATTAGTTGACTCGAAATTGTTTAATGGCTTAGATTGTTGGGGTGGCACTTACTACTCCATAATTCAACCACTCATTGTTGCGCAGAAGCATATTGTTAGGATTATTCATAATGCGGAGAGGTCTTCTGCTTCATGGCCTCTATTTCAATCCCTGGAGATATTTCCACTTAGACATCTGTTTGTGCTTAAAGTACTAAAAGGTGTTTTTGTTATCATTATGAACAGTCGAAGGTCAGTACTAGATACAACTTGAGGAACCCTCAGTATATTCGCCTTCAAAGATTGAACACAACTAACTTTCAAAACTAATTTTTAATTTTGGCTCCCAAAACGTCCAGTAGCCTTGCGGATGAATTGAAAATTTGTCGAAATTTGAAATATTTTCAATCCGGTCTAAACACACTTTTATTAGAATATGATAATTAGTGTGAGTGAGTTGGTGCAATTTCAATGTAGGTAATAAATTTTTATTTATTGTTTTGTATAATTTTGATTTTTAAACTTACTGAATAAATAATTCTTTTTCACCTTCGTGAGAAAGATTTTCAAAATCCTCATAATGGCTTTAATCTACCAAATTTCTATAATTTAGGTCGTAATTGTCGTTTCAGCGGCTAGGTGGAATTGCAGTATCATTCTGGTTATATGGAAGTGAAATGTTTTGGAATAGGCAACCATCGTGTTTTCATTAGAAAAAATTTCCAATTTGGAAATTTTATACTTTAACCGGTTCCTAATCAATGATCGTCCATATAAGTGACGCTTTGGGTTTAAATTTTTTCCATTTGGAAATGACTAGTTTAGGTTTAAACATTTTGAATTAAATTTACGTACGCTGAAATATAGCGAAATGACAGAAAAATAAAATAGCTAATTATATAGTTCTCAAACACATTTTCGCATCTAATATGTATATGTACTACGAATAAAACTAATTGACAACTAATTGTCTCGCAAAGTGGATTTAGAGTTCATTCCTCAACTTTACTCAACAATTGGTTAGGGAAACGAATCTGTTGTGAGTATTATGTGACAACCACTTCACAACTATAATTGTCTACAAACAATTTTGCCAAATCTGACAACCTTTTCAGACACAATTACGGGTTGTTAGAACTTTATCACAACGAATGTTGTGCACAACTAACTAGTTGCAAGGTGCTAGATGGGTATGGACTGGAAGTGGTAATTCAAGTAATATTTCTTTGTAAAATTGTTAGAAATTTAATTTAATTTTTAATTTTTATTTGAATGACTCTTGGGTGCTATAGTGGAAAATCGTATATCATCGAAGCAAATCGTGATGAAACCAAAATGATCTGCTAAGTCAATAAATAGCCTATAAAAATGGAAATAATCATAAAAACGATAACAAATTTTAATTTAATTATAATTATTATTATTTTTAAATGTTAAAATCAATTTATTAAAATAACATAAATCCATTTATTTAATATTATTATAATAATCATTTTTTTTTTTTGGTTCATTTTAATTCAAATCAGATTATGTTAATGTAATATAAATTTTTTGGTGTCATCATCATTATGCACAAACCACTATATTCGAACCAAATATTAAATGATAAAATATTGTATTTCGGATATAATTTAGGGATGAGAAAAATAATATTTTTACAAATTATGATTAAATCGAACACAAATAATTAGTTTATATATGATGGTGTATGCGGAAACTTCCAAAAATACAACAATGCGAGGAGACCCACAAAATTGATAGACGATTGTTTATGTAAATTTTATGTTTTATCTACGAGTAAATATTTTGTATAAGGGATGATTGTGGTGATGAAAATTTATGCTTTTTTTCTATTGTGGTGAAAATCATAAATATCTGGTCAATTTTTTGTTTTTATGATAGCAGGTGTTTGATATTCAATGAAGTGGATTTTTAATGTGATTTTTAACAGAAATATGATTAAGTGGGAATTGTTTCATAATAATTTATGGCTTTCAACTTTATGTGTAACAAAATTAATGGACTAAATGAAACGCTATAAAATAACATTATTTATTTATAGGAAGAAAGTTTTGGTTAAAGATCACAACCATCTGACGTCCATTCTTATAATATGTTAGCCAACTCAAATAATGTGATTATGTTGGATATTATGCCGTTGGTGAAAATTTTGGCTTTGATCAAATTAAATAAACATTTACTTGATTTAATTAACTAGAAAAATTTAATAATTTATGTCATTTTTGGCTAAAAATAAAAAATAAAAGAACAACAAACAAAATATTCATAAATAAATACCATAACCCTTTTACTATAATTACAAGTATATTTTGGTACTGCGATGTTATTTCTTCTGGAGGGGTAATTTTTGTGAGGATAAAATATATTTGACCATTAATAACATAACTTTTTTTTATGGTTATGAAAGAAATGCAAATACATAATTCTCGATAAACCAACTAATAAATAAATTAAATTAATATGTAATACAGAAGTTATAGATATGCAACCAAGAAGGGATGCTGGATTTGTCCTGTGTAAATAATTTTTGATGTTATTTATATTCTACGTATACACATC
The DNA here is from genome assembly GCA_963556165.1 of Tipula helvola. Taxonomy (NCBI): domain Eukaryota; kingdom Metazoa; phylum Arthropoda; class Insecta; order Diptera; family Tipulidae; genus Tipula; species Tipula helvola. The sequence goes on along the minus strand of OY744481.1, from coordinate 354,432,487 downwards.
ATTTATTCTAACTGATTAAATATAATTTAACCGGAATTTATGGTTACCGTAGAATATTAGAATTGTATTTATGTAGTAAGCCATTTTTATACCTTAACACAAATAAATCTTAAGATTATCAAAATTTCATCAATATTTTAACTTTTTTTTGTTTTTTAAAGTCACTTCACTATTTTATACCCTCTAGTCTAATCTAAAAAATTATAGCCTATATTCATCTGTAGATAAATACAATTTATAAACAGAGGCAAGGAATATAAAGAAAATCCAATAAATTTTCCAGCACAACAACAGTGAAATTGAATTAACAAGGGATAAATATATTTTCCGATACACAACAACATAAATTCAATTGAATTGTAAATAGAATTAAATCATTTCTGTTTATATAAAGAGAGAATAGCAGTTCTGACCATTTCATATCGTACACATCGCAGCATCTTTTTTGTTGTTGTAACATTTTAACCTGAATAATAGTTGCTCTATAAGAAAATATGTGTATACATATTATAAATAAAAAATGTTATTGTAAGTTACCCTGAAATAAATCAACTTAAATTATAATGACAAGAAAATTTAATAAATAATACATTAAAAATGTGTTATTGAGTCTCTATACATCTTACAATGTTGTTCTGGCATTGTTTCGACCAAATAATAATGTGCGAGTATGATAATGTCAGGGGGGATTATATTTGTGTATAGTGTTTTTTCTGTTGTTTAAGTTAAATAGGTTTTGTATATTTTTCCGAAGGTGGATTGGATATTTTTTGAAGGAGCCCTAACTAAAACATGTGTCATGTATTTAGAATTGTATTTTGAGAATAATTATTTGATTTATTTACAACAAAATTAATAGAAAATGAATAATTGATATAAATTATAATAAACAGTATTTTTATTCTCTTTCACATTTTCAGGATAAAGGACCCATTATTAAATTTGAAATATATAGTATTCACTACTGTCTTACTTACTAATTAAATGTACAGTCCATTTCTCAGTTTTGATATATGAATGGCAAGAAATCAAGAAATTTTTAGTTTTGTTTCATTAAAACAGAAAATCAAATACACTGGTAAATTTACACTATTAATCAAAATGTTAAGTTTAAGTTGTTTACTAATCTAACGAGCCAAACTCACGCTATGTACCGATCAGAATACTGAACAATCAGATTTTTAAGGTCCCAATTATAGAAAGCAACTATAAAGACAAATTGATTGTCTGGAAACACCCTCACTAATTGTTGGATGGACATTCTGTTGGATGGCAGAACCTCGGTCAATAAAAATCATTTTAAATCATCGTTATTAATATTCAATGTATTCTGTGTTATACCTCAGATTGTTTTTTCTTCGGTTAGCGAACAAGTTTCAAAAGTTATCTGTTTCATTATTTACACAAATTTAAGACAATGTTTCAGCATTCATACATTTAATATATAGGTCAGTATTTTATCTTAGTTAAGCTGACCTACCCGCACTCGTATATGGTTACAATTGAATAATAGTTTTAACTAAAATTGTACGTTGGCCTGTACTAATTCCTTATATAAAGAGCATTTTATTTGTTCTAATTGGATTTGATATCTAATTTGGATTTGCGTTTCTTTATATTATAATAACTTCTCGAATGCCAAAATGTGCTAATTATTGTACATCAAAAAACTAATTACCAATAGAGGATCCCGGATGTTCCTAATTACTGGCCAGCAGCACCCTGATTCTCTAAAAAATAAGATAATGGGTAAACGTGTAAACTTGCAAAAAGCTAAGCCTACTTTAAAGAATTCGTAATTTTTCGATTTTATTGAAGTAGTAATCAAATCGAAAAATTGCGAATTCATTAAAGTAGGCTTAGCTTTTTGCAAGTTTACACGTTTACCCATTATCTTATTTTTTAGAGAATCAGGGTGCTGGATCGCAAAGTTTCTATAGTTAATTCTGAAATATAAATTTATTGATCATAATTTATGAGGTTGGCCATGACTTTCGAGTCAAACGGTTGTTTTTTTTCTCTAATTTATTTCTTCGGGAATTTATTTTATTTATTTATTTAATTAAGAAGTGAAATTGCGTTCCCATTTAATTTTTGTGTATTTAAATTATTAGTGTTGTGATAAATTTTGTGAAATAAGTAAAATTTAAATTATACATGTATGTAAAAATGGAAAATGCAATCCAGCGGGATGCATTTATCAGGCAATGTTTTAAATTTATAGCGAAAGAATTCAAATTTCATGATTTCTCGCTTAATAATGCTTGATTTAATGTTTCTGTAGTCCGTACATATGTATGTATGTAGAATTTAAATTCGGAATGTCTCGTAATTGGATCTAATTAAAACTAAAATCGGGTAAATTTGCGATACGCAGTTGAATTTCTGTTCATGTATGGACACGTCTTATTTTTATTGTTACCAATACTTGAACATATTTTGTGTTTTGTTTTGAGTGTAGTTGTGGTCGGCACAAATGTATTCTTGATACATAGAATAGAAATATTTAGATTTTTGTATATACAATTTTAATATGTTTATTTATGTATATACATAATATTTGGATGTGTAGAATTTCACAGCACATTGGGTTGTACATGTGGTTGTGAGTTGCGTCAATTTCCTTTAACATTAAACTTTAATTTAATTCCTTTAAATTATAAATTCGATGTACTGAAACAGGACCAACAGGGGTGTTTATACAAGCCATGACGTGCAAACACTTAGCTGTGGAGATGTACGGTCAATATTTTACGTGTATGTGTGCACAAATGTGTTTTTGTTGGTTTTGATCAAATAAATTATAATAGTCTATAAGGGACATAACTATACTTTTCCATAGTAAATTTGCGGTCAATGATAGGCAGATTTATCGATAATGCAGTATTATTTAATACGTGAAAACTGAGTAGGGGATTACTTCTGAAGATGTCCACTTTAACAATTTTTAATTTTTGGTAAATAAATAAAAAATTAAATTAATTTTTTGTATAATTTATGTCTAATTGTCAGTTTTATTCGTGTTTTTTGCTTTTGTTTACATTTTGGTTTCGATACAAAAAAAAAATAATTTAATGAATACTACTAGTGCCATCTTCAGATTTAATCCATTTATTGCCGCTTTTTGATAGCAATATCCTTTAAAGTTTATTATAATTTATTTGGTTTTGACTTTTGATAGAGCAATGCCTATGTATTAAGGGCCGTTTTTAGTAAAATGGTACCTGTGTGTGTGGGTGTTGTGGGATGGCAGGCAGCGATGTTTCCGTACGGCTCGTGAAAGATTCTGTTAAGGAGTATTTTTTTTTGAGAACTTTTTTCTTTGGTATTGTGTTCCAACTCATATTGGTCGGTTGTACCTGTGTGATGTTGTATTCGAGGGTGGGGAAATTCTGTTTCAGTATGTACGGAGAGGGTATAAGCGACTAAGCGAGATGGTTTATTTTGGTACTTTCCTGGTTGTGTGATTGCCACGTGAGAAAGAAAGAAGAGACCTTTTTTGTTTATACGATCGATCACTGGAGGATAACTGGATTGGCGTATTGATGGTAGTTGCTACTGTAATTTTTTGCGACTGAAAATCTATAAATTTCTAAAAAAATAAAAAAAAAATAAAAATTATGCATTTAGATAAATTTAAAAAATTAATTTTCACAAACTTTTTTTTTTAATTCATATTGAAGTTTTGTACATTTTTGGTTGTTTAGTCGCGAGGGATTGTAGTGGTAATTGCTCGTAATAGTTTAGTTGGTTACCTAAGTTCTGGTAATCGATTGTATATAAAAAAAATGTTAATTTTCCTCGGCTGGTTTGTGGACCAATTTCACTTTTTGTAGATTAGGAGTTTTTGTTTTTATCCCAAATTTTCGATTCAATTCGAAACAATTTTTTGAGTTTTTTGTAAAGGAGAAAATTTAGTGTCTTATAGAAAAAATATGAACAATTTTATAAACCATCGAAAATTTGGGATAGTGATAGGAGCTTTTGATTTGTGGGGGGGGGGGGGGTGGGGTTGGTCCGTATATTGGCCGAGGAAAGTTAATTATAAAATACAAGAAGACCAACAAATAATATTAATAGAAAAGATGTTGTATATGGAAAAAGTAGAAAAGGTATTGCGCATTTCGCTTATTGTAATCGCACAATCAAGAAAATAAAAATGCTAGGATGGATACCATCTCGATCTTGCTTTTTTTATTTCTCTGTTTATGCTGGGGTGAGGTTTCTCCTCCCTCGGACGTAACATCGTGCAGATGCAGTCGAGAGTTGTGGGTTGCGGCGCAATGCTGGGGAGGATGAACGGAATCATTTTGTTTTCTTACATTTTGTTTTGTTAATTTTTTTTCTTTTGATTTAAAGCTCTCTTGCTGTTTTATAGCCGCAAGTTTTGGAGGGCTGTAAGCCGACGTTGAGTGGGGCCAAGCAGGATATTAGTTAGTGGTTGTTTTTCTTTTGGCCCAATATTATAGTTGAGTGCTAGAGTTTGTTGTGAGGGATCATTTTTGGCCTTGATTAAGGGAGATTTTTTTTCATGGAACTCTTTGCGATTTGTGTGGAAGTGTTTTTCTTTGTTTTCCTACAACAAATACATAGGTCACGCCATTTTTTTAGTGCTTGCACGGCCGTTGTTACATAGGCGTTGAATAGACGTATTGGTGATAGATTCATCGATTTTACGAAAAAATGTGTTCAAATACCGATGCATAAATACCAATCCATGGAGAACATTTCTTTGATAGGATCTGTGTACAGAGCAAACGTCATGGCTCGTGTAAGCATTTTTGTTGGTTTTGAGTAGAGTTAGATTCATTTACCACAGTTGGATTGTATGTATTTAACATAGAGAATACAGATACATATTGCTACTTCCCTACTGCGCCCATTGAAGATTGTACGAAAATACATATTTATTTGTTATAGTAGGTACTATTATGTGGTTATTTTATGTTGTTTCATTCTCTGTGTTCTGTGTATTCATGAATGAGACAACTGTGATACTCGTAATATTTCATGAACTACACGAGGCAAATATTTAATCGAGTACATTTGAGTGGAATTGGAAACAGCCATGTGTAGTGGATACATAAAACTTATGTATTTATGTTTTGTGTTGTTTATGTGCATTGCAAATCGAGATTCCGTTTTTGACTTTCCCATGTCTCTTATAGGTTCGGTAAAACGTTGTTTAAACGATCTTCCCGTTTGGCCAATGAAAACTGAAGGGCAAACTGTACAAGTTAATTTATAAATACCTGTATCTAATGGAGTATTATTATTTGTTTTTAATTTATGTTCTATTTATGGTTTATTTTGTAAGCTATTTTATAGTCAAATTTTGAAAGAGTTTTTGGTCGTATTTAGAGGTGTTTTTGTTGTTTTCCATAGTGATGTATCTGTTAGCATTATTTACGTCTGTTTTATAAAGCGTTGTGCTTGCCAAGTGCTGTTTTTTTATGAGATATGCAATGTTTATATTGTCAATTAATGATGCGCTGAACCCGTTTATGAAAGCTATGTATATTTCGTCCCTCTAGTAATGAAACAGCGTATAATAAAAATGGCAGTTTTAAAATAATTCGCATTTAAATGTTTATTGAAAAAGATTTTTGAAATAAAATCTTTTATTTTATAGAAAATTTATTTGTCTATGAAATAAAACATTTTATTTTAAAAAGTTTTTTCAAAAAACATTTAAATGCGAATTATTTTAAAACTGCCATTTTTGTTATACGCTGTTTCATTACTAGAGGGACGATTTGATTGTGTCATATTCTTCATCAAAATCTGTTTTTTCCATCGGTATGGTGTTAAGTCTATGAATCATGTGATTATATGCTGCAACTTTATGTTGAAACGGATGGTTGGAACTACTGTGAATTGTGTGATCAGTTTGTGTGGCTTTCTCAATATTTTAAACGAATGTTTTTATTGTGCATTAATTGTGATGGTTAAATCTATAAAAAATGATACTTTTATCCTTCTCGTTTCATGGTTGTAATAGCTTCTTCATTCAACAAAAAACGCTTTCCACGAAGGAATTGTTTCAGGTTTCTGAAGAGATAGTAATCGCTGGGAGCCAAATCTGGTGAATACAGTGGGTTTTATTCTGCTTAAAACGCTTCAAATTACGCTGAGAAATTTGTTTTCGATTCAGTTTTTGTTGAATCGTTAACGAATGCGGCACCAGTTTTCCAAGCAGCTTTTTTAAACGTAATTCTTCATGTAAACTATGGAATACTCATTCGTCCGATATGCCTATGGTATCAGCAATTTCACGCTTATCAAACTTGGATCTTCACAAATAATATTATACACTTGCTCAATGATTTCATTTCTGGTGTTGTTGCACTTTTTGGACGTCTACTACGTGGTTCATCTTCAACGCTTGAACTACCACGTTTAAACTCTCAAACCCATCATTTCCAACTGTGCATTGATTGACCATTTTGGTATGAATTTCTGTTGTTGATAAACCTTCCAAAACAAAGAATTTTATCACTGCACGATATTCGATTTTTTCCATTGTAAACTAATACATTGACACGTCAACTTCTAATGGCTTGTAAACAAATAATGAATTGCCAGATCGAAATAAAGATTTGGATGTGTTCAAATGAAATATTAAAATGGCGTATAAATTTTGATTCATCTACTGGTGAATAGGTATCGGTTTGTTTATAAAACGAATCGTCGTGTTTAAAGTACTTTTGACTAGTGATTATGTCCAACAGTTTAATTATCTCATAAACAATGGACTTGCATATTTTGTTTTTTATTAAAAGATTTTTTATTATTAATACAGTGTTGTTAACTGGAATGTTGCTATACAAATTACAAATATCGAAAGAGGCCAATTTTAAATTTTCAAGTACCTCGACGTTCTCGAATCTGTTGACAAGTTCATAGTTGTTTCTTATAGAACAATCGTTCTCCAATTTGATGCTGTTTTTCAGCCAAATATTGATCAATTTTGCGATTTTGTAAATAGGGGCGGTATTGAAGTTTATTAGTGGTCGAATAGGCATATCTGGTTTATGTATTTTGGGGGGCCCTTAATCAGTGGAGCAGCCGATTTTATTATTTTATTCCGGATTCTTTGTATTCTGTTGTGGAAATTAACTGCTTTATTTATAGCATCCTTAACAGATTTTTGAAACAGTTATGTTGGGTCGGCTCCTAATTGCTGTATGGTGTTATTTTTATGTATTGCTCTACCTTACTGTTGTATTGATTTAAATTCATGATTACTGTAGTGTTTTCTTTGTAAGCTTTTATTACAATTGCATTATTTGTTGTTATTTTTGATTTTATACTTATTAAGATTTTTATTTCATTATTACTGGCTTTAGGTATATGATGTCATTTTGATTATTCAGATGTTCAAAGTTTGTTTTGATTATAGCGTTTTCAAGGTTCATGAGGTATTTATTTTGTTCACTTGTGATGTTTTTCGGTATAAGGTTATATTTAATCGCGGTTGATTTACCTTAACCCGGTTTGGAGTGCTTGTGTAAAGTGGCGGAGCTGGAGATTTTACAGAAGAGAGTACTAAAATGTATAATGAAATCTCCAAACAGGTTTCCAACTGAGCAACTTTTTAAAGAATCTGATTCCCTGCACTTTTTAATTGATCGAGATTTGTTCGCCGTCCAATAATAAAACATGTCATGTCTTCCATATGTTTATGTACATACATATAGTAAGTATATTAAAATTATTCCACTTCAAAAACGCTAAATTTAAAACGAAATTACTCATCACCTAATTAATACAATTTTCTATACTTAAAGCAAACTTATTTGTCTCAAAATAGCAATAAGAATTTTGACGCCAAAAATACAATTTCATTGTGTACGAGGATTTTCTATTATCTTACGATTTGATTCAATTTTTCGATCCGCACAACAAAAGCATATTTCTTATTGTTTTCTCCAAAAAAAAAAATACTTGTGTTTCCGAAAAACTTTTATTACTTTTTAACACATTTTAAGTTGCAACAGCAAAAATTATAAAAACAAAAACTCAATCATAAAAATTAATTAAGAAAAATAATAAAAATTTTCATTTAGTTTTTGTTTTTGACCAAACTATATAAATTTTATCTTTTATCTTAATAATTTTTATCGTACATACATACATCGAAAAAATTTCCAACATCCTCTCCCAAAGGTGTTGTAATATTTAATTTTTCTAACATTTAAGTATGTTAAGGTACATACATATATACATTCTACTAGTTCGTAAAATATTTTATAAAACAAAAAAAAAACTTATTAAAATTAGAATATTACAATGTATGATCCTGTAATAGTATAAAAAGGATATTAATTTGTTACAATATAGTAAAAATATGCTCAAAATCAAATACCACCTACAATGTTATATAAAACATTAAGTTTAGTTTAGTAAAAAATTTTGAACAAAACAAAAAAAAAACTTTAAAATGGTAAAGTTATTGTATTATGGTTGTAGGGGGTGAGAAATTATTTTTTTTTGTTTACCATAAATATTTTTCACCCCCTCAATATTTATACATAATAAAGCGAGAATACACAATATTTTTTGGGACTACAAATTAGAAATATGAAAATAAAATTAGGAATCAATAAACACGCGACTACTTAAGATGCAAAATTAACTGAAGTGACATGTGGCAGCTCAGTATGAGCAGGCATGACGTTGTACGTACATATAGATGAAATATGTTATTGGTCATGTTTTATTTTCTCATTCAGAGATGAACTGTAAATATTTATTTCGATTTGATTGCATAAGTGGCAGTTTTACTATTTAATTGGATTTAATTTCATACAACATCAAGTCGTTGTTTAATTTTTGATTCACAAGGTACAATATTAGTTTTTTTTAAATTATCTCCCCCACTAAAATATAGCAATTTGGCTATTCTCGAAACATAAACTTATTTGGGGAACCAAGCTTATTTAAATCACTTACTTAGGCTATAGATTCAAACATAACAACAAATCTAACAAAAATGAAAATTTTCCGTTTGGTTGAAAAAGAACGGAAGCTTTCGACATTTTGTAGAAGAACGAAAAATGCTACTGTTTAAAATCATTTTTTTCAAAATTCTGTTTTTCAAAAATCTGATTTCAAAATTCTTGCTTTCAAAATATTACTAATAACCTTTATCCTGTCAAAAACGGTATTGTGACAATTCGTAGACAACCAAAATATTATTGTAGTTTTTTTTTATCTTTGTATACGGTTCCTAACTTGTGGGGAAAATATTACGATCATATTTGAAGTTCCAAAATCATCCAGAAAGTCAGAATAAATAATGTAAGTACGGAAGCCCAAAATCAAAGTTATACTAGGTTTGCAGTTAACAAAACAAAAAATTAAGTATAGAAGCGATAAGAAGAAACATTAAACATAATTTATTTGTTGGTTCTAACTTACTATCTTTTATTTATACATTGACGTTTCGGTGGCTTAATTGTACCATTATTAAGGCGAATTACAATAACAAAAATTTACTTTCCAAATAGTCCAGTAAAAATAGGCCTAAAAATCATCATGAAAAAGAGGAAATGGTATAGTTGTAAAACTTGACATACATATACTTTAAATCTCAGGCAAAAGGAAGGTCTTCAAGGAGAAGATGCAGCTATTGTAATTATTAATATTTTGAATTTTAATTTTTTTATTTTTTACGACTAAAATTGAGAAAGCTAGGAATTTTTGATGTTTCTGTTTTTTACGCTCTTAATAAAAAGGTTTGTGGGACAAAATCTAATATGCAAGGTGTTCGATACTGACCTATTTACAGAGTTGATAAAGAGACATTTTAAGTAAAAAATAGAACTACGGCCTTTCGGATTTCGCCATAGCGCTATATTTTTTAAGTAAACTGTATTTACTCTTAGAATTGAATTCTCCATTTTTCAGAATTATTAAATAAAAAAACTATTTTTGAAAGTGTTGCGTGCCTGCGAAAGGTGTTCCCCCAATTGTTTAATCATTACCCCGGTCTAGACCGTTAAAGTCTCAATTTAAGATTTTACCAATATTCGAAAAAATGAAAACTGGATTAAATCATTCTCAGCATCCTTTGATTAGAGTGCTAAATTTTCTTTCTAAGCCCACAAATTTCAGGATTTTGGCTGCAAATAGTTGATGCCTATAACTTCGCATGTTTATATTACACCGCAAAATGTTGATTTTTACATATTAATAGTTTTCGATAGGTGGTGGGCATTGCTTGTTCTTCATGGGAGGAATTTTCGTTGCCTTTGTGTTGTACCTAAACGTCGTATTTTGTATGCATGGTTTGTTCGTTTTGCTATACAAGGGTATCGAGCACGATCATGTTGTTATTGTTTCTACTCTATCCAAATATTTGTAAGTGCTATGTAGTTGAATAACACGAGTACGCAAACGAAACATTCATAAGTAAAAGTATGTTTGGATATGGATTGGAACAAATTTTGATGAATTGCGTTGACAGAATACAAAATTTGAAGTTTGGGATTTGAAATTTAAAATTTGCAATTTTAAATTTGAAATTTGGAGTTTAAGGTTTGAAATTTGACGTTTGGAATATGAAATTTGAAATTTAAAATTTAGAATGTGAAATTTGTAATCTAAAATTTGGAATTTGAAAATTTGAGTTTGGGTTTGAAATTTGAATTTTGAGATTTAAAATTTAGAATATGAAATTTGGAATTTAAAATTTGGAATTTACAGTTTGGAGTTTGAAATTTAGAATTTGAAATTTAAAGTTTGAAGTTTGGAATTCGGAATTTGAAATTTGAAATTTAAATTTTGAGATTTGAGATTAGATATTTAAAATTTAAAATTTAAAATTTGAAATCTGAAGTTTAATGTTTGAAATTAGACGTTTGGAATATGAAATTTGAAATTTAAAATTTAGGATATGAAATTTGGAATCTTAAATTTGGAATTTGAAATTTTGAGTTAGGGTTTGAAATTTGAATTTTGAGATTTAAAAGTTAAAATTTAGAATATAAAATTTGGAACTGTAGGAGTTTGAAATTTAGAATTTAAAATTTAAAATTTGAAGTTTGGAATTCGGAATTTGAAATTTAAATTTTGATATTAGATATTTAAAATTTAAAATTTGAAATTTGAAATTTAAAATTTGAAATTTGAAATGTGAAAAGTTAAATGTGAAATGTGAAATGTGAAATTTGAAATTTGAAAGTTTCAATTTGAAATTAAAATTTCGAATTTGAAATTTAGAATTTGGAATTTGAAGTTTAGAATTTGAAATTCGGAATTTGAAATTTGAAATTTTGAGTTTGGGTTTGAAATATGAATTTTGGGATTTAAAATATCAAATTTAAAATTTAGAATATGAAACTTGGAATTTAAAATTCGGAATTTAAAATTTATGGTTTGGAATTTAGAATTTGAAATTTAAAATTTTAACTTTGGAATTCGGAATTTGATATTTAAAATTCGAAATTCGAAATTTATATTTGAAATTTAAATTTTGAGATTTGATGTTAAAAATTTAAAATTTGAAATTAGAAATTTACAATTTGAAATTTAAATTTGGAATTTGAAATTTTGAGTTTGGGATTGAAATTTTAATTTCGGGATTGAAATTTGAATTTTGGGATTTGATATTTAAAATTTAAAATATATTAAATTTGGAATTTAAAGTTTAGAATTTGGAATTTGGCATTTGAAATTTAAAATTCTAGGTTTGGATTCGGAATTTGGAATTTAAATTTATCATTAGAAATTTAAATTTTGAGATTTGATATTTTAAATTTAAAATTTGAAATTTACAATTTACAATTTGAAATTTAAATTTGGAATTTGAAATTTAGAATTTGGAATTTGATATTAGAACTTGAAATTTGGAATTTGTAATATGAAATTTGAAATTTAAAATTTAGAATATGAAATTTGGAATATAAAATTTGGAATTTGAAATTTTGAGTTTGGGTTTGAAATTTAGAATTTGAAATTTAAAATTTGAAGTTTGGAATTCGGAATTTGAAATTAGAAATTTAAATTTTGATATTTGAGATTTGATATTTAAATTTTGAAATTTAAAATTTGAAATCTGAAGTTTAAGGTTTGAAATTTGACGTTTGGAATATGAAATTTAAAATTTAAAATTTAGAATATGAAATTTGGAATCCAAAATTTGGAATTTGAAATTTTGAGTTTGGGTTTGAAATTTGAATTTTGAGATTTAAAAGTTAAAATTTAGAATATAAAATTTGGAACTGTAGGAGTTTGAAATTTAGAATTTAAAATTTAAAATTTGAAGTTTGGAATTCGGAATTTGAAATTTAAATTTTAAGACTAGATATTTAAAATTTGAAATTTCAAATTTGAAATGTGAAAGTGAAATGTGAAATGTGAAATGTGAAATTTGAAATTTACAATTTGAAATTAAAATTTCGAATTTGAAATTTAGAATTTGGAATTTGAAGTTTAGAATTTGAAATTCGGAATTTGAAATTTGAAATTTTGAGTTTGGGTTTGAAATTTGAATTTTGAGATTTAAAATATCAAATTTAAAATTTAGATTATGAAACTTGGAATTTAAAATGCGGAATTTAAAGTTTATGGTTTGGAATTTAGAATTTGAAATTTAAAATTTTAACTTTGGAATTTGATATTTGATATTTAAAATTCGAAATTTATCTTTGAAATTTAAATTTTGAGATTTGATGTTTAAAATTTAAATTTGAAATTAGAAATTTACAGTTTGAAATTTAAATTTGGAATTTGAAATTTTGAGTTTGGGATTGAAATTTGAATATCGGGATTGAAATTTGAATTTTGGGATTTGATATTTAAAATTTAAAATATAGTAAATTTGGAATTTAAAGTTTTGAATTTGGAATTTGGCAGTTGAAATTTAAAATTTAAGGTTTGGATTCGGAATTTGGAATTTAAATTTATCATTAGAAATTTAAATTTTGTGATTTGATATTTTAAATTTAAAATTTGAAATTTGCAATTTACAATTTGAAATTTAAATTTGGAATTTGAAATTTAAAATTTAAAATTTGAAGTTTCAAATTTCAAATTTTAAATTTTAAATTTTAAATTTTAAATTTTAAATTTTAAATTTAAAATTTAAAATTTTAAATGTGAAATTTGGATTTGAAATTTACAATTTGAAATTTAAATCCGAATTTATAATTTAGAATTTGGAATTTGAAATTTAGAATTTGAAATTCGGAATTTGAAATTTCGAGTTTGGGTTTGAAATTTGAATTTTGGGATTTAAAATTTAAAATTTAGAATATGAAGTTTGTAATTTAAAATTCGAAATTTATATTTTGAAATTTAAATTTTTAGATTTGATGTTTAAAATTTAAATTTTGAATTAGAAATTTACAATTTGAAATTTAAATTTCGAATTTGAAATTTAGGATTTGGAATTTGGAATTTGAAATTTAGAATTTGAAATTAGAAGTTTGGAATTTGGAATTGGAAATTTGAATTTTAGGATTTGAAATTTAAAATTTAGAATATAGTAAATTTGGTATTCAAAGTTTAGAATTTGGCGTTTGAAATTTAAAATTTGAAATTTAAAAATTGCTATGCTTATTTATGTTCGCTCGTGGGTTGTGGTCGCTTGGTGCGTTGGTTCTCAAGATATAAATATTCGTAAAAAATTTGGATAAAACTGCACCTATTTATACTGTGCAGTAGCTTTTAAAAATACAAAACAAATGTATTATGTATTTACGGTATGGTTATTTACGGTATTATGTATGGTTTAGCTACCAAACAGGTATTATTTTTTGCCTGATCAAGTGCGCTTCAGTCATAAATAAGAGCAACACATGAAATTATAAGCTCTGTTAAATACTAAACGTTTTCAAATAATGAATATATACTTAGGTCATTTCACCATTATTTGGTGAGGCATTAATAATATTTTATTATCCTTGAATGATTATGTTCGGTCTATTTATTTTAAATTTTAAATTGTTTGATGCATTTTTTTTGTTTTCCGGTACTCAAGTCAATTAATCAAACACTTTTCTGCACATCTATTGATAAATTGACTTTTCATTTAACCCTTTTTTATATAATTTTGATTTAATTAAAAAATATCTACACACTATGTACAGTAATTGGAAAATTGCATTCCTAGTTTATCCAGCAGTTGTCCAAAGCAACCGAAATATGTGTACATATTTTATGTACCTATACATAACATAATCAAAAACTATGTGCATAATAAATTTTTATTTTTTATGGTTTTGGTAAATGCATTCGAGAAATGCATTTTATTTTCCATTGTTGCTGTAAAATGCAAATTATATGCAATCAAGCAAACAGATGGATTTCGATTTAAATTAATTAAAAAACAAAAATTCGACACCTATCATTCAACCGTATATATGTACGGACACACAGGAAAATGTGAAGAGTATTTATGTTTGTTGTTAAGTAAAATTTATGGTAAAATATAGTAAAATCAACCCTATAGTCCACTATACAAACATAATATATAAAATTGCAATTTATAGAGATGCATTTGATGCATTTAAAACAATACATAATACTCAAACTCTGTGCAAACAAACGTATAACTGCACAACAACCCAAAATCGAACCAAAATTAAGGGGTTAGGTTTTTTTTTTTTGGTTTGGTGTTATGGACACAAACTAAAAAATTTTACAGATTTTATTCATTAACTCAACGAGCACGTGTTGAGTTGGCTGTATTTATCCCTATCATATTTTTCGGCTGTTGAACCAAATGCAATTATCATAAAAGTATTTTATTGCAGGTTTTTTTTTTTTTTGCGGTACGTATTAAATTCTAAACGATTTAAAGTTTTATCGAATTTTTTTAAATTTAATTGGAATGTCATTCGCTTGTCAACATTTAATCCAAATAATCGGAATAATAATTTCCAATCGATTTGAGTGACCATAAATAAATAACAAAAATATCGCAGTAATTTGATTTTCGTATGGCACGCGTCTCATTTTAAAATTTTAAAGCAAATCTTAGTATTTCAATTTGTAAACACAATACCGTATTGTCTTAGTGTGCTATTTGTACCTACATAGACTAACAAAAAATCACGAACCAAACTAATAGTGTCGTCGGTATCAATCAGTTCGATTTTTCATTTGGAAAAATCATTCAATTTATCTCCATTCATGTGTGCTTGTGTGTTCCAGTTTTTTTTTTGTGGCTATGTGCTATACCTTAATATAAAAGGAAGCTAACAAAAAAAATCTTTTAACAGACCACCAATATAATAAATTATTCTCTCCGTTCATTGACATCAGAATTGCATAATAGAACCAAACAATAAAACTGCAAACGAGAACATCTTTCTCCTTATATTTTTCGAATTGAAATCATTAAATCACCATCAACATGATGCATCTTTTCTACTTACATATGGATATGTGAATGGTATAATGTGGTATATACATATGTATATAAGGACAAACGGAAAATTTGCTTTGTTCACCGAAATCTTTATTGTCGATTTTTTTGCTGTTAGATTTACATTTATTGTCGCTGTCTTCAAGTGAAATGACCTCGAAAGAAATTAATAATTACATCCATAAAAAAATGTAAAGGTGATATAAAAGGGTTGGAACCCTTCTTATTATATATTTTAAATATCGGTTTGAAGATTAAGGGATGTCCGTTAAAAAAAATAAAATACAACAACTTAATAACAGAAATTTATTTTTAATGAGCTGTTTAAATTCAAGTGATAACTCTTTTAATTCATATTAACGTCCAAATAAGATGTTTTTCTACGGTTGACATGATTAAAGTTGTTTCAGGCCAGGTAGATATTTTTGAGTGTGAAATTCGGTTATTTCAGTCCAATTGTTTGAAACGCCGGATATCAAACAACTTGACAATTATGACCGCGAATTTACGGGTAAATGTTCAGAAATTTAGGAAATTTTTATTGGCAATGTGTAGCATCGTAATAATTGCAAGTTCCGATTCTTGATATCGAGTTTTTGATTGTTAATAGTTTTAACAGTAATTGCACACTGAACATGATTTAAAGCTAACATGATTTTTCAGTAGATTTTACGGATCATGTGACTACAGGGTATTATTGAAGTAATCGTCGTAGCTACAAAGCAGATTCCCATTTTTTGAAATAATAAACTAGGCGCTGTATTCCCTTAAACCCTATACACTGGACGTTTTTTATGAATCTCTGGAAGCATGTAACGTTTTATTAAGCCTGTTTTCCGACTATTAAATCAATAGAGATCTGATGATGGATAAGAAAAATTGTGGAAAAGTAATGAGAGCTACCCAATCTTCGAAGATAGGTTATCTGTGTTGTTTAGTGAGAGAAAAATTTCGGGAATAGTAACATCGTTTAGTCTCCTACAATCAACAACAATACACCATTTTTTATTTGTTGTTCTAACTATTTCTAAAAGCATAATAAGCATAGCCAATGTTGCCTTGCATTGAAGTGGGACCAAACGATGATACATAATTTTTTTCAAGAAAATCTCTTGAGGCTGACAGGGTGTTCTATGATGACATTTAGTTTAAAAAATTAAAATCGGTCGTCGATTTGTTCCTAAGCTGTCCTAACTATTTCTAAAATCATTAATAAGCATAGCTAATGGTGCCTTGCAATGAAGTGGGACCAAACAATGATACATAATTTTTTTCAAGAAAATTTCTTGAGGCTAACAGGGTGTTCTATGATGACATTTAGTTTAAAAAATTAAAATCGGCCGTCGATTTGTTCCTAAGCTGTCCTAACTATTTCTAAAAGGATTAATAAGCATAGCCAATGGTGCCTTGCAATGAAGTGGGACCAAACGATGATATGTAATTTTTTTCAAGAAAATCTCTTCAGGCTAACAGGGTGTTCTATGATGACATTTAGTTTAAAAAATTAAAATCGGCCGTGGATTTGTTCCTAAGCTGTCCTAACTATTTCTAAAAGCATTAATAAGCATAGCCAATAGTGCCTTGCAATGTAATGG
The DNA here is from genome assembly GCA_963556165.1 of Tipula helvola. Classification (NCBI taxonomy): domain Eukaryota; kingdom Metazoa; phylum Arthropoda; class Insecta; order Diptera; family Tipulidae; genus Tipula; species Tipula helvola. Next base: position 354,415,516 of record OY744481.1, on the reverse strand, counting down.
GACCAAACGATGATACATAATTTTTTTTAAGAAAATCTCTTGAGGCTAACAGGGTGTTCTATGATGACATTTAGTTTATAAAATTAAAATCGGCTGTCGATTTGTTCCTAAGCTGTCCTAACTATTTCTAAAAACATTAATAAGCATAGCCAATGGTGCCTTGCAATGAAGTGGGACCAAACGATGATTTGTAAATTTTTTCAGGAAAATCTCTTGAGGCTAACAGGGTGGTCTATGATGACATTTAGTTTAATAAATTAAAATCGGCCGTCGATTTGTTCCTAAGCTGTCCTAACTATTTCTAAAAGCTTTAATAAGCATAGCCAATGATGCCTTGCAATGAAGTGGGACCAAACGATGATATGTAATTTTTTCAAGAAAATCTCTGGAGGATAACAGGGTGTTCGATGATGACATTTAGTTTAAAAAATTAAAATCGGCCGTCGATTTGTTCCTAAGCTGTCCTTTAAAAGCATTAATAAGCATAGCCAATGTAATGGGACGGCAAGTGTTTTATTCTATTTGATTAATTTTTTTTATATTAGCTACATTTCTTGGCACCTAGAAATCCGGATCAGTCAATTACGTTGAAAGCAACAACAAATATTACCAAATTTTTATTTTTGAATCAAAATTTTGATCAAAGTTTTCGAGTTGATTTACATTTTTTTGTTGTCTCATGACAGCTATAAAATCAAAATTTCAAGCAAAAATCTGAAAGAGAATTTGAATTCCCAAATGTAATTGAATAAATTCTTAAATAGGTACATATTAGATTTAAAAATTTTAAAATTGAATTAGAATTACAAACTAGATTTTGACAACATTTTGTATTTAGTATGAATCAAAAGCTAATTGTAGTTTTCATAAATAGAGTTTGAACTCGAATCTTGGAATACAAATTCTATCCGGACTTGACTAAATATTGAGTGGATTTAAAAAATACCTTCTGTGCTAAATACCAAAATTTTCAGTTTGAAATTAAACAGATACAATTTTAATTGAGTTATAATTCGAACCACGGCGCCAATAACATTTTAGTGAAATTTAAAATAGAAATTAAGAAAATGTTTCTGGATTAAACTACATTTTGCATGGATTTCAAATAGTACAAATTGTTGTACAGTGTTACATGGATAATAAATTGATTTGCAAATTTAGATTAGAAATTGAATAGGACATTCGACTTGGTTTTGGGCAAAAATTTGAGTTTCCATTTGGTGTTCCAAACTAGATTTAAACATAATTTTAATTGCAATTAGATAAGAAGGGGGTTGCAATTCAAGATTTATTCTCAAACGTTTAGAAATTTGTATCGGAAATTTTGAGTGAAATTTGAATTAGGAATTTAAATTTAAAAACATGGTTTTGGCATTCCAAACCAAATAAAATCCTTGATGAAATTATTTATAGGAATTGAGTTAAAACTCGAATTTTGATTTCACAAAAATTTGAAATACAGTGGAACCTCTTTTATCCGGAATTCTACCAACCGGAATATCTAATAACCGTAAATTTTGGTTCTCTAAAATAAAGTTCTTTTATCCGGAATAACCTCTAATATCCGGAAAAACGTTTTTTTCTTATTCTTTCATGTTCTCTTTTAATTCGCTTGTGTAAAATTGACTTTACTTTTATCTTATTTTCCAAAAATGAAATGTTTTTTTTATTATGTGATTAACTAAAATGAATCAAAAATCTTAATAAATAACACTGAAGTTTAAAAAATATTAAAATATGCTGTTTTACTATGAAATTATTAAAAAAACCTTTATCCGGAAAAATCGTTTATCCAGAATTGTTCTGGCCCCAGTCGTACCGGATAAAAGAGGTTCCACTGTATATATAAATTTACGTTGGACAATAGATGAGGGGATTTTAAATTAGAAAACAAAAAAGTGAGAGCAAATTAGGTAGAGCAGGGTTTAATAAAGTATTAAGTAATTTTGAATATAAATTTAGACTAAATTGGTCAACTGCATTCGACAGAGACGAAATTGATTCAAAGAACGGAATTTTAAAGAGGGACAATTTTCTTGAATTCTAAAATAGATAATAATGAATTTGAGTGAAATTTTCAGTAGAAATTGTTTTCTTTATAATTGCATTTGAGAAAACATTTTGAAAACAATTTTAGCAAAATATTTGATGCACTTTATGTGACTGAGTTTAAATTCTAAGCACGATTTCAACAAATTTTTTTATACAACTAGAAGATCAGGGATCGAGCAAAAATCTCTATGCTGTTTGTTTTATAATAGTATAAAATGGTAATTGAATAAAACCTTTAGTATGAACTTACATTAGAAATACAGTTTAAATTACAAATTGATTTAAGCAAATACATAAGCTTATAGCTTAAAACTTAAGTTTGGAATCCGGACTGCTTTTAATAAAAGTTTGAATTTTAAAAATCTAGCTAAAATTATTGGAGCATAATGTTTATTTAGAACGAGGTAAAACAAGATTTGGACAAATTTTGGACTAAAAATTCAATTTCAATCCAATCAAGAGTTTGAGTAAAAATTTGTATGCAATTTAATTAAAAAATATTTCAACACTGAGTTTAAATTCCAAAATTAATTAACATAAAATTATGGTTCAAATTGAGCTAGCAATTTTGTGATAATTTGTTTACAAATTCAGTGAAAATTCCAACCTAGATTTATCTAAATATGCTTGACTAGAAATTTGTAGTATAACTTCAGGTCACAGCTCTAGTTGAAGCTGCATTTAAGAAAAAAATTGAGTGGTATTAGAAATGCTTAGTTAGAGTAAAATTTAAAACTCTAGTTTAAGTAATTTTGAACAAAAATCTGAGTAAGTATTAAAGTAGTAAAGTAATTGCATTTTAGGCGGTAATTGAATAACATGTTGAGTAGAAATTATATTGAACTTGAGAAAAACATAACTGTAATTTAGTTTTTAGTTTAAAAGTTGAGTTTGTATTTCGAAAAAATATAAAATAGATTTGAGGATAAAATAGATTTGAGGAATAGGATAACTGAGAGGATTCACACAATTTATAGAAATTAAGAAATTTTTATGTTATGCTACCTTCGGGTTTACAGCCTTGAAAATAAAACTCTTTCTTTTACGACGACATTTCGATATACATATATTATATCTTCTTCAGGTCTGTATACATATACATAATATATATGTATACCTGAAGCAGATATAATATGTATCGATAAAGTCGTCGTAAAAAAAGAGTTTTATTTTCAAGGCTGTAAACCCGAAGGTAACATAACATTATAATATATCCAGCCGTTAGGAGATTTTTGATAAAATATAGTTGGGTTGAAATGAATTATACAAACGATATGGAACATCCACAAGAAGGGTGCTTTCACGAATTCAGTCTGCTGCGCAGACGTTCAAAAATTTAGTTTCCGAATGCAGCCGCAAACAGATTTTGCAGTTTTTTTTATATCGACTGCATTTGATGCAAGTTTTCAAAAACCTTCCGGGCTTTCAAGAATTCAGTTTGCTGCGCAGATTTTCTAGGACAAAAATATCGGACTTTGAGGAGTAAGTAAAAAAATACAATATAATCGACTAAACATTTAAGTTAAATATTTATTATGTATAGATCTTATTTATTATTATTTAATTATAAATAATTTTAGAGAAGAATGGTTATTTTCTGAATCAGAAACAGAAGAAGAAAATGTTACGGGAAGGCAAACCCAACCAAATAATCCATCAAAAAGGTATTATCAAGACATTTAACTATTTTGTGAACCTATCTTATGGTATTGTTATTTTCTTTTAGAGATGTATGGAGCCCTCAGGTCATTAAATTATTAATCGACACACGATTAGCAATGGAAAAGGAATTTTTAAATGGCAAAAAGAGCAAAAATCTGTTATGGCGAAAGACCATCTTTTTTCAGCCGAAGATGCTCGGAAAAAATTTACCAACTTATTACTAACATATAATCGAATAGTGCAAAGGCATAAAGAAAGTGGTCGTGGTGTCATACATTGGCAATATTTTTTGACAAAATTCGATCAGGTTTATGGTGTTCGGTATAACTTGAAACCACCAGATGGTTTGGTATTCGATACTAGTGGCGACTCGGAGTTTGAAATACCATCTACTTCTGGTCGGTTAACTAGGCACAGTCCATCTAGATCCCGCAAAAGTAAATATCGATCGGAAACAGGAACGTCAGAACTTTTAGATTACTGGAAGCAAGAAGACGAGAAAGAAAAGGAAAGGTTCCAACAATTAATGAATTTAGAGAGGGAAAAGATTGAAATTGAAAAGCAGAAGGTAGAATGCCTTAAATCAGTTCTTGACGTACTAGTGAAAAAATAACGAGATGAGAATTAATATTACAACAGTGAAATGTGATATTTCGAATAGTTTTTAAGCACATTAAATTTCTGTGAATTAATTTTTATTTTTGAATATTGAATTTTTACGATGTACAAATGCATTATTTTAGATATTAAATGAATTAAGAAACATTTCTGATTTTTTTTTAGAAAAGTTCGCATAAATAATTACGTTTTAATTTTGCGGCGTTACTTGGCCTTATATCTACTGGTGGATTATTGGTAAATTCATTGTCGTTTTCTGTATTTTCATAAAACGATTCCAAGTTGTTATCAGTGTCGCCTTCTAAGGAAATAATGAAGTTGTGAAGAACAAAAGCAGCCATTACGAAATATTTGGCGTTCATTAAATTTATTATATTCAAAAAATTTAATCTTCTAAAGCGACATTTAAGCACTCCAAAAGCTTGCTCAATAACTGTTCTCGTAGAGGTAAGTTTTATATTCAACCTAAACTGCTTTGAATTCAAAAATCCATTGTCGCGAAATGGCACCATTAAGTAAGTGGTTAAAGGGTAGGCAGAATCCTCCAACAAATGGCAATCGGCTGGCAAGTCGAGCTCCCCATTTTCAAGCTTATTGCTTAATAAACTGCTATTGAAAACACTCACATCATGGCTGCGACCAGGCCATCCAAAAAATACATCGATGAACTGATATTCATTATCACATACGGCCTAGAAGATATGCTAAATATACATAAACATACATGCGTGAAATTTTTACAATGTGAAATGCAGTGAAGTATGTACTCACTTGTAAGATGAGTGAATGATATCCTTTTCTATTGTAATAGCTGGACGCATCATTGATGGTAGCCGGTATTGGAATATGCGTTCCGTTGATGCATCCAATTACGTTGGGAAAGCTATTCGCTCCACGTAACTGGTTAAATTTTTCAACAACACGAACAGTTGCAATTCCGGAGGGCCATGTGATATATTTCTTGGCCAGTTTGGTCAAAATTTTACACATCAATAACACGGTTTCGGCGGCACATCCTAAAGAAACTCCGAACCGATCTGACAGATCTCGGTAGCATGTGGGGTTTCCCAGTAACCACAAAGTCATTAAAGTCGCCAATTTAGTTTCGACTCTTGGGCGTCTTTTGCTCGGCAACTTAAAATGATTCAATTCCAAAGTTAACATCTGAAAATTAAAAAAAATACTTTTTTAGATGTACATACTTACCTACATGATTTTTTACATAATCGGTAAAGGCAGACCTCAACACAATTCCTAGATATTCTAAAGTGTGATTTAAAAGTGTCTGGATCGTACATTAAGATTATGGTATAATAATTTTGTATTTTTACAATACTTCGATTGCCTTTAATTACATTGGCCATAGATCCCTTTTTATGGTTTCGGCGTTTAAGGCGATGAATTAAATAATTTTGAAGGGTTTCGTTATTGATAGGTTCGATAGAATATTCAACAATTAATTTTTTAATGATGTTTTCCATTTTTGTTAGGCTAATTTAATTTTGTATAATATGTATATATTGTAATAACGTCAAATTTTTCTAATTGTCATTTTTTATGCAGTTGGTCGTATTGAAATGCAGTCAGCAGCTATTGCAGTTTGACTGCTTTTCGGCAATATTATAACAACGCTGTTTGTGTTATAATAAAGGATTATATGAAGACGAATGGGAAACTCGCCAGTTTCACTGCAAGGAAAGTATTTTTTACAAGATGCAGAAGGTATGGCGTCTTTCCCAACCACATTATTCAAAATATTAAATGTTTATTTTTAAATGTTGAACCACACATGCCATTTACCAACAAAATTCAAAATTTGATGGAAAACTTTAAACGAAAAGTTTTAAATGTTGAAATTGAGATGACTTTCTGGCGTATTAAGGAATTTTATCGGCACATTTCCAATTACAAAAACAAACTGGAAAATTTTGGCATTGACACACGATTTTTAAACAACTTTTATGAAAGCCAAGCTTTATTTTTTAAGAATTCCCTTGAATTTCAATTAATCACTGTAAATAGGAAATTTGATGCATTTCTTAATCAACAACGACCTACGTTGGATATTGCAAATAATAACGCGTGTCGCGATATCAGCAATATCGACATGCCAAATAAGGTTATGCAAGTTATTAGTTTGGGACCAAAGTTTAATTTGCCTTATTTCAACAAGGCAGATATTCCAAATTTCAAAATGTTAGCCCAAACGGAATCAATAATTCAAAACATTGACAACGAACAACAACGTGACATCGCACGATTTAGTATTTGTCATGTTTTCCAGAATTGTTTATCAAGAAATCTCTGTTTAAGCATGAAAGAGAAACATTTGCGGGAATTAACTCTGGAAGCTAAGAGTTTCTTGAGAAATAATCAAAACATTATTGTGTTAAGTGCTGATAAAGGGGGTATGTCGGTGGTTATGTTGAGGTGGGAGTATGATACAAAGGTTGTAGACCAAGATACATACCAAAGGTTACATAAGGATCCGACAACGTCATATCAGACCTTAAACAATAAAAAGATTCAAAAATTATACCCCCACATACAAGACATCTAAGTATTTGGCTGATCTGTTGAACGTATCAACGGATGATCGGAAATACAACTGTAAAAATTCGTTTGATTTAGTTGAGTTTGTTAAAGAGCAGATTGTCCCACAGCGACATAATATGTTGATTAGCTTAGACGTGGTATCACTCTTTACAAACATCAACCTCGGATTAGCTTTAGATACGATTTCGGGTAAATGGTTAACTAAAGAGCCCTACACCAACATTCCTAGAACAGAAATTTTGGATATTGTGGAATTTTGTTTAAAATCGGAATACTTTACAGCATCGAACAATTTTTACAAACAAATTAACGGTGTTGCGATGGGTTCTTCGCTATCGCCGATTATAGCGGATATAATAATGGAAGTGTTGCTCGACACAGTACTCAGCTCCATTAATTTTAATATTCTGTTTGTTAAAGAAATATGTTGTTGACCTGTTGTTGTGTGTCCCGGAAGATAAAATTAATGAAGTACTGTCGAAATTTAACTGTAATTATTTTGGCCTCAAATTTACTTTGGAGATGGAAACAGAGAACAAATTGCCTTTTTTGGACACGTTGTTGATCCGTAAAGATAATGGCCAAATTGATACTGTCTGGTACGAAAAAATTTATCTTCCGGCCGTATTCTAAATTTTAATAGTTTTCACCCGTTGAACCAAATTGTTAATACTGCATTTGGGTTTGTAAACCGCGTGAAACAATTAACCACGGATGCAATTGTTGCCACCCATGAAATTATCAAAAATTATTTGTCTAAAAATAAATACCCAAATTATTTGATTAGTAAATTGATTAATCAGTTTAACCAAATTAACCATAATAATAATACCATTAATAATAACAGTAATATAGTGAATCGCGATGCCGCTACTAACCAAATTGTATCGTACAAACCAATCGTTTACGTGCAAGGCCTTAGTGAGCATATTGCTAAAGTGTTGCGTAATGAAAACATAAATTACAAAATCACTCTTTCGGCAGCTAATCCACTGAGGAAAAAGATTTTCAGTCAATTGAAAGATAGCACACCGGAGTCACTCCGATCTAACGTAGTGTATTTGATTCCGTGTGGCGCATGTGGTCTTAAGTATGTGGGAACTACGAAATAACTGTTGAAGAATCGACTGAGTCAACATAAATCGGACTGTAAGGTACCAATAAGGAATCCTCTAGCCACCACACTGTGCCAACATTCCCATATTACGGGGTACAAATTTAATTTGAATCAAGCCAAAATTCTTGAATATGAAAAATTTTATAAGACCCGTTTGTTTTTGGAAATGGCTCATATTGTCGGCAAGCAGGAAATTTTAGTGAACAAGAAAACTGACACGGGTGACCTCAGCAAAGTTTATTCTGGTATTATTAATACAATTTCCAAATTAGTATGTAAAAATCCATAACTCTAAATTCTATAAACCACAAACCAAAATAATATTTCGAATGTAGTTAGCGTAAAAAAAGTTTCGGACAAAAATTATTTGAATGTTTTGATTCTAAGAAAATATTTTGGAAGATATACACAAACAATTACGGATTTATTTTTATATAACTATATACATACTTTATATAAAGCAATATAGTCTGAAGTGTTTGTGTAACATTTTGTTTTTTGGAATATTTGGGGGGAAAATTTTCATTTAACGGCAGGTTTAAAATTAAGCATTGCATAAAATTTTCTATAAATTGTCTTATTAAAAAATACTTTTTGTGCTTGTTTTATATACAGACCTCAAGAAGATATAATATATATCGAAACGTCGTCGTAAAAGAAAGAGTTTTATTTTCAAGGCTGTAAACCCGAAGGTAGCATAACATATACATAATATATCCAGCCGTCAGGAGATTTTTGATAAGAAATTTTTAGCCAAAGTAAAATTTTTAGAATTCGTAAAATTTATTGTTGAATTTTCAGAAATTTTAAAATCTATAGTTTTTCTTACATGTGTAGTTTACCGTTTCCAGTGCATATCTAAAGGTCTTTAATGCATATTTGCATACATATTTTACTTATTTTTAGAGCATAAATATCCGGGCCCTAGTTATAATTTAACAAAATTTAGGCTGCTAACCATTTATTTCGGGAAACTAATAACGTGTTAATTCTTAGAATAATTAAATAAATTCTAACAAGAGTCTGAGTTGATTTGTAAAATTAATAAATACGTTCATACAAATTGGCTAACATTTTTTAATTTCTCGGTAAGTTTTTAGCGATACTCGATTGAGCCTCTTCTGGTTTTAAACAATAATAATTTTGAAACACTAATATTTTGTGTAATCACTAATATCTGCAACTTTTAATCAATTTTATAAAATCTAATCGTACTCTCGTTCACCACACATATTTATCCTAACATGTTATCCACATTTTCGCTTAAATATAAACCCTCCAGGCGAAAGATATCTGTATCTACTTTATAATTATCAAAAAAAAAAAAAAAAAATTTCGATTAATAATTTCTTAAGTTTTAACCACATAAGAAACACATTAGCATAAATTGAAAATACATTACACATACAGAATTATAAAACCCGATTTGTAGATCAAAGAAGTAATTTTCTTAAAAGTCATTTACTTAAATTAAAAACCATGTTTATAGGCAAAAACACAAACTTGTTAGTTTTTGATAAATTTTTTGCCACAAAAATTAAATTATAATAAATATATTGTGTTAGTGTGTGTGTGTGTGTAATTTTAATTATAAATGATGATGAGGATATGTAAATTTTTTGAAACCCTAATACAAAATAAAAGAAAACTTTTTTCAGTTAAGCTTTCTTCTAAGAAAAACTATTAGAATCCGTAGAATAACATATAGTTTGTGGTTCACATGTTTCAAAAAATTAATTTACTTTTTGGTCACACAAAGAAACACTTCTTAAATATACAACAACAAAAAAACACCTTAAAGTTTCGAAATTATTTGTTACTTTTAACCCTTTTCGTAATTAAAGATGTTTGCATTTTGAAATTCTGTATGAACATCTTAGCTTTACAAATTCAATTTTCTTCTGTTCAGTCACCCGTTAAATTTAATAATAAAGTAATGGAAAACCATAAAAACCAAAAAATAAATAAATAAATTCAATAATCTACCTTTTTTGTTACTTATTTGTCTGTATATAATCCTTTTGGAGTAAAATCTCCCTAATTTTCAATTTTCTTCCAAAAAAATGTAAAAAATAAAAAAAAATGCAAAGTGGGAACATAAAAGTCGACTCGAGAAAAGATTTTTTTTTTTTTGTTCGATCGTCACCCTTTTTTTGCTGTACATACCTAAATATTTATGCATATAATGCAGTTGTTATATATTTTGGAGAAAGAAAATATTCTCGCTTATTTTATTTCCAGGATATTAAACGAAAGGATAATAAAAAAATCCTGAATTTTTCCACACATGTGATCATGACACGATTTAGCTAATTTTGACCGCCAATTTTATTTATATTTCTCTGGTTTTGTTGTGTTATCGATAAAATTTTTTTTTTATCCTTTCGTTTGTGATAAGGGGTGAAATTTATTTGTGTATCCTGATTATGATATCTCATTATAAAAAAATGTATTTCTGTTTTTTATACTTTCCTTTGGGTATCCTTGGTTGCATTCACCATAACCACACGCTAAAAGCGAATGGAATAACAAAACATGATTTGACAAGTTCGATAAAAAAAAATAAATTGACAGGTTTGTTAAAAAATTTTATTATCCTTTTGTGATTACATTTTTTTTTTTTCAACATCCTTAAAAATATAAAACGTAAGTTTAAGATAAAAGGAAGACTCACAACGCCAAATAAAAATATTGCATGGTTATGATATCAATTTCGATAAAAAAAGCAAACAAATAGTAGCAAAAGGATAAAGGAATTGGGAGGGATGTTTGGTCAAAAATATATATTTCTGTTTGATCATTTTGGATTTTAAATTGAGAATAAAAAAATCCGAGCGCAGTAATAACAATAATAATAAGGAAAATTGATGTATTGTTTATTTAAGGATCCGTTTTTTTTTATAAAAGAAGATTTTTTTTGCCGAATTGGTAGAAGGAGATTATGGGAGATTTTTATTTTATTTTTTAAGTAAATGTAATTTTATTACGTTTGATTTTATTCTTTTGGTTAAATTTTTATTTATTTTGGAAAGTTATTTGCTTAGTTGAGTTAAAAAAGGATTTTAAAATTTTGCTTTTTAGGAATTGTTTGTTTGTTTTATATTTTGTGAGGAGCGTGCAGGTTAAATTTGTGATACGTAATATTTTTTTTTAAATCATTTCACTGATTTCTCTATAGACTTCCTACCTTTGGAAACTTGAGAATCGGGACACCATTATGTGAATTTAACATTCTTCTCCAAATGTCAAAAATGTTGGATATAATCACAGACTAACAGATTGTTCCTTTTATTAGGCTCATTACCTGATGAAAATCCATTGCTCTAGAGCCAGTGGTTTTCAAACTGTGGGTCGCGGCCCCTAGGGAGCTGCAGAGCTGTTGTCAAGGAGCCTTAAAACCTCGCCTTAATATCTCTAAGAAACCGCACAATTTCCTTGCACACAAATGTCTGAATCTGCCTATTATCAATAACCACTACGGTTCTCTTTTTCGAATACTTACCGAAAATTTATGTAACTATCTTCAGACAAAATGCCTATAAAACACAAATTATTAATAAGTTTTATAAATTTGTCGAAACCTTTATCTTGGTTTTACACATAAAAATGTTATATTCGTCATTGGTACGTCATTCTAATTTTTAGACTAAAAATATTTTGATTTAAAGAAAATTCAATTAGTCCAAACAATTTATAATAAAATTTGGCAATTAAGGTAAAAGCAGGCACTAGGTTTGAGGAATAAAACCCTTTACTATTTAACGCAACAAACTTCATTATAATAGAGCATCCGGTTATTATGGTGGAGTTAGTATTTTTATAAGAATCGAAATAGATTCTTCGTTATTATTTATGAATAAATTTGATAATTCTTGTATTTTAAGAGTTCATGTGGATAATTTGAAAATAAATATTATAGGAATTTATCGACAGCCTAAATCTAATTTTGCTAGTTTTATTGCCAAATTTTATTGAAAACTCTTCACAGTGTATAATAGTTGGCGATTTTAATATTGATTTGGCATCTTCAGGTAGAAATGGTGCGATTTACAATGAGATACTTTTATCAAATGGCTAGTTTCATTTGGGTGAATTCTCGGGATCTGATCATAAAATAATTTTCTTCCGCATCGAAAACCGTTCTAAGTTAATTGCTTCTAGCAAAACAGATATAATAAAATTTTTCAATTATATCGCAATGCAAAAGTCCTCGTTGAAGAATGAGATTAATAATGTTTCTAGCTGGGATTAACTAAGCTCTTTTCTTCTTAAAATTTTAAATCAAAATACTAATTCTCGAAAAATAAAAACAAGTCACAAAAGCAATAAAAGCAATAAACCGTTGTTCAGTAATGACATTAAAAAAACTGCATGAACAATTTTATAGCTATTTGAAAAAATACCCTGATGATCAGTACATATACAATCGAGATCTCAGATTACCCAAGCTAAGGAACAATACTAAGGACTGTATCGAAAAGAAAGTATCCACAAAAAAATGTAGTTTTCTTCGCCTTGCTCTAATTCTAGTGTAACGGAAAAGTGCCGTTAGATAGAATAGCTTTTTGTAGGTAAATATTGCGTGTGATTTTTACAATTTGTTACCCAGTTGTAATATTGTCACGAATTAAAGAAGAAGTGCTTAAATTTATTTTGCACAAATTTTGCATTTAAAACGGTGTTTCGTTTAGAAATTGAGCTAAGCGCGAAAATATAAGTAAAAATGCAGTGAGAAAAATAATTAATAAGTCTGGGGAACATGGTACGGTAAAGGATTTACGAAAAAACGGTCGAAAACAAGGTCCCAGCAATCCCAAATTAGAGCCAAAATTGTGAGTGAAATTCGCAAAAACAAATCAATGTCTGTCAGAGATTTATGAGGGTGGTACTAGCATAGGAATGATCCAGCGGGTAAAATAAGGCGTGACTTGAAGACATATAAGAAACATAAAGTTCCGAAACGAAGTGAAAACAAAAAATTGCATGTTAAAACCGTGCAACTGCCCATTAATAAATTTGGAGCTGTTAAAAATCCACTGCATCACTTTTGTGGAAAAACAATAAATCCCGCCAAATTCACCATAACTTTGACCAATTGAAAGATATTGGGCAATTGCGAAGCGTTACTTGAAAAATAACGGTAAACTAGCAGAAAATTTAACAAAGTTCAAAAAGTTAGTCCAAAGCAACCAGACAAATGAATAAAACTACTGTGCAGAATCTAAGTAAAGGCATCAAATTAAAAATTCGCTATGTATTTAGAAAATAATTTCTCAAATGTTTTAAGCATAAAATCTGCTAATTAGAAGTCTGTTTTATGATAAAACATCATTTTATAATACTTAAAATTGGTTTTTTGTGTTTAAAATGGCTTTTTTTTGTGGCTACTTTCTTTTCGATACATTCCTTATTCAAAATGTTTAATTGATGTGTTGATCAACCTAAGGAACTCTGGTGTAATTTAAACAAAATAGTTTTTAATAGAGAGCCAGCATATCATGCCCTGAAGCTAAAAATGGGAAATCTGATTTTTCATAATAGCAATCAAATTGCACAGCAATTAAATATTTATTTTACGACGGTAGCCAAAAATCTTACGAAAAATTTGCGTGTTCCACAAGAATCTACCTATCAAACGATATTAAAATTTATTTTTCTTTTAATTTGAAAGAAACTACAACCGAAGAGGTAACTAATGTTATTGCTAAGTTAAAAGCTAATTCTGCTACTGGCTATGAGTTTATTTCAATAAAATGTCTGCAAAAATTTAGTGATGAAATTGGTGTACCTCTTGTTAAACTAATTAACAAATCATTTCAGTCATCAAAATTCCCAGATTTATTGAAAATAACTAAAGTGGTACCAATAGCAAAAGTAACTAATTAGTTCGAAATCGAAAATTTTCTAATGTCCAACCAAAGTTTGTGCATCAAATTACTAATACAAATATAGGAAAAATTCTGACTATCATCTACTGAGAAGAAACTCATCATAAATAAAATTTCGGATATAAAATTCTAACTCTAAATGTTGTACAGAAAACTTAATTTTTTTTTTAATGTTTTAAGAATTTCCAGAATTTTCATATTTCGATAATTTGGGGTATTCAGAATAGTCAGCTCAAAAAATGATCTTTAACCTTAGTTAGTCATTTCGTTATCTGTTTTGCTCCAAACATATGTCTAGTTAAAATATTAAGTACCGGAGTTTTTACAGAAGCATCCAATTTTTAATATAGTTCCTTATGCCGAATCTTTTCAAGTTTTTCAAAATGTTTGATAATATTTTGGAATACTACAATTTTTGCATAAAGTAATTTTTAATCCTACAATCAAGCTAAAGGAATATTTTGGGGTTGGTAAAACATTTTTTTAAATTACGGAATACGGATAAGAATTACAATACAATTGATAAGCTGCGCGGGACAAATGCTTAGCTGAAAATTCATTATTATTGAAAATAATTTTTGGGGGCCCTGGATTTCATTTCTCTGATTTCGGGGGCCCCAGTATGAAAAACTTTGAGAAGCACTGCTCTAGACAACGTAAACAAAATTTAGATTTTTCAATATAAATTAAACGCGCAAATATTTGAGTTATCTTCCAAACAATAATAATTAATTAATCCCATTTCTTGCTTTCGTTGTATCCTATAAAAACAGCTAAAGTTTTGGACAACTTAAATTATTCGTTTTTTTTTATTGTAAAAAATTAAATCCTCTGTTTATATAGAGAAAAAGGGCAACTTAAATTGGACATGCAAGTAAGAATTTAACATATTAGCGATACTTGCGGTACTTAAGCATTATTTTGTGATCAATAGTTCAAAAACAATATCTGTACTTAAAACGAAAAGTCGCTTATGAGGCTTTAGGCGATTTTTACGATTAAATCATAAATAATTATATTTGCCCACTAGATAGCTTGTATCAAATTTTGATGAAAGTCAAAAAATAACACATGAAATTGAAAAAGCACAAAGAAATTTTCGAACAAGGTAAACATTTCTAAAAGTTACAAAGAGCACATTTTTTTTTTTTTTTAGAATGCGAACCATCTATTTTGAACGTTTCAGGTTTGCATGAGATTGAAGAACTTGGACAATACCATTTTAGACTTCGACGGAATTCAAACACAATGGAGTTAGAAAATAATGAAAAAAGTGTTCAATTGAATGAAGATATATTTGAAGGTATTTATGATTCAGATGAGGACCCTGATTTTAATGTTCCGAATTCTGATAGTTCGAGTTCTTCGGCTGATTTGGAGAAAATTGCATCTTTAAAAGAAAACAATATATCGGAAGATACTATGTTACCCAATGATTCATCCATTACACTTACACAAATCTCTTGACAACAGAATATGGGTCCAATGAATAAAATAGCTATTAAAACAAAAACTGGAAAAATCAAAATGAAAGAGTATTTACCATTAACAGAGTGCAAAAATCATTGCAAAGATAAAATAACCTACGAGCAACAACTTGTAATTTTTAATTATTATTGCCATTTATCATCCTATCAATCAATCGAAATCGTCATTTGTATTAGGTTGACAGACATGCAACCAAAAAAGCGTACAGTTCTTCAAAGATCACTTTCTTTACCAAGAAATAGAACCCATTCTAATTATTATAGCCTTTTGTTGAATAGCACAAAAATAAATGTTTGTCAGAAATGTTTCTTGAAAACTTTATAGGAGAGACAGAGAGTTTCTTGAAAACATTTTGCAAAAAAATAGAATTTGTGGTGTGGCTGTTGAAGATCATTGTGGAAAAGGACCTTTAGTGAATAAATTATCTGAAGAAAAAGTCAGCGAAGGTCAAAATCACATTAATCTATTTCCGTATTATGTGGATAACTCGAAAAAAATAATAAAACTTTGTGGACTGTATTTCTGTATTTCTCTGTGGTTGGTGACAGACTGAATTTTTTATTTCTTTACAAGATTTTAAACAATTTACATTATACAAGGCATTTTATACACAAGTTAAATTATACAAGGTAACATTGTGAGTGATGTCTGCAGCGAAACATTAATATTTAAATGTGTTTACCTACACTATACATTTTGTAATCTTGGTGGTTTGTTTCTTTATCGATACGTCAAAAAAAATACAAAAATTCGCTATATAGAAAATGTTACACAGACTTGTAAATACATATTTAGGCTACAACTGAAATTACATCTCAAGTTAAGTGCAATAGTTAATTAATAATAAGATTTCTACTGAATTTATTTACAAATTTCTTCTTTTTTGGTTTTAGATTATTATTGCGACGAATTAGACGTAACCATTATGAAAGCCATTATTCGAGAGGGCGCGGCGAGCTTAAAAAAAATTCGCAATAAAAATTAACTAATTTTGTAACAAGAGGCAATATTGCAAATTCCAAGAAATATCGTGTAACACGAGTAATCTCGAAAAGCTTGTGTAATCTTCTGATTGAAATAAGACTGCTGGAATAATCATTTTTACATAAAATTTCGAACATTCCAGAAAAACTTAAAATCATAGAATAATCTTGAAAAATTCAGAAATCAATATTTTAAACCTCCTGCATGCGTTTGGGTGGTCAGAGGCTTCAATGTGTAAGAGTATGGTCTACTTTACAGACTATCATATTAAAATGATTAATTCATGATTGTAAATAATATCAAAGTGCTCATAATAACGCCATAACACAATATTAAATATACAAAATTACGGAAGCAGCAGTAGGGCAGATGAATATACTCTACAAGTTTGTGCGACACCATTGCCATGCCAATCGGTCCTACACATGTCCCTCGAGTGTTGGACTCCATATTTGACACCACTGTTCCCAAGTCTGGGGGGATAGCATGATCGTTATGTAGTTGAATTGAAGGCAATAGCCAGGGATGAGGAGGGTTACTATGGGTATGTTTTTTTTTTTATGTCGAAGTAACCAGAGAAATAATTTAACTGTCAAAATACAGATATGCATTTTTTTTTTAGTATTCGAGCAAAACCAACACAAATGTCTTATACAAGCCATATTATTTCCGTGACGCACGCATATTATTAAATCCAAAACCTACTATTTTCTGTAAGTGTTAGTGATATTTTATACTGTTTTTGATACAAACTACAATTTAAAATCAAAGTATGTAAATATTATACTGTATTATGACGCTAATACTTACAGAAATAGTAGGTTTTATTTTGTGTTTGTATAGCAATAATATGGCTTGTATAAGACATTTGTGTTGGTTTTGATTCGAGACAAAATATATTTCTCTGTGTCGTTTTTTTTCACGCTCGGATAAGTTTCGAATACAATCGTTTTTCTCTGAAAAAAAGTTCGGACTGTTGTTTAAGAGCAGTGCGCTTTTTGATAAATGCAAACAACACAATTGTTGTGCATTTAGGTAAAACATAACATGTTTTTAACAAATAAAACGACATTTTTACAACTTTAAAAAAACTGTCATTTATTTTTTATCGGATACATCAGAGAAAATATTAATCGGATTTCTTCGATATAATATCTATCTGTTCTCTCTTATTTCTCCGACATTAAAAAAAAAAACGCCCTATATATATAAGCTCATTGGTGCAGCAAAGCTAATCGCCTTCCCACTCAGGAATTCTATACTAACAAGTGCTTTAGGCCAATTGGGATTAAATACAAATAATTGTTTGTTTTCTTAACTTACTGTAATCAGTTTTTCCACTTGAAGTTCAGATTTTTCTTCAGTATTCCGCAAAAAATAGTTGGCAACGCTGCTCTATACAGAGATTTATTTATATTTTATGTTTACAAAAGACATTTAATATTAGCGAATTATACGGCTGTTGAAAACATTGTGTTTGTTTGTTGTGTGTTTTGCTTATCCGCTTATTTTCATTACACAGCTTCCCTCCTGCATGCGAACGTCCAGTAGTACTTAAATAGATGATTACCGTTCAGCAGATCCACCTAATCAACCGATTCTTCCCAATTGTTTTGTAATTTTGGGCATCGACCTGTTCTCCGTTCTGGATTATATAACCAAACTAGACCTCCAATTTCAAAATTAAAGGGATTCGCCCTCGTGTTGTATTAAGTTGCTATATATGTACGTTCCGAAGAAATGTTCGATGATTCTCACGGGCATATTGATGTTGATGAACATTAACCAGTCGCTCTCTCATATCGGGTACGAAGTTTTCCGCGGTTTCCTGATCCGGTGCTGAACCAAATAGTAGACACCCCGGTAAGCGAAGTTTTCTGCCTTGTAGCATTTCCGCTGGTGATACTTTAAGCGACTCGTGAACTGCCAATCGATATGCCAGCGAGAACAAAAGTAGCAGTCGGTCCCAATCTCGTTGATTTTCGCTCACGAACTTAGATAAGTAGTTCCCGAGAGTTCGATTGTGGCGCTCTACTATACCGTCCCACTGTGGATGTGTGTAAAAACCTTAGACTCGAAATTACGGCCCAGGAGGGTTATTATGATTTTTTTTCGATGGCGTATTTTTCGATACTATCGAAAAAATCGATATGACCGAATTTTTCGCCCAATTATAAAACACAAAAAACAGCGTTCAATAATAATGACAGCTAAAATCAATGTTAACAATTTTGAAATTTTCAGATTTCATTCGTTTTTTTTTGGCAAAATTCAAATATTACTTTACATTATATCGAATTTTTCGATAGTATCGAAAAATCCGCTATCGAAAAAAACTCATAATAACCCTCCAGGTACGCCGTACCGAGAAGCTACTTCCCGCACCAATACTCCTGCTACAGTCTCGGCAGTTTGATTAGGAATGCAAATTGCCTCCGGTCATTTGGTAAAATAACCCATTTCGACCCAGATATAATGACTTCCATTTGCAGTGGTTGGTAATGGTCCTTTGATGTCGCTGGCAATTCGTTCAAAAGAGCGTCAACCAAGTATCGTTCCATTCGCTCACGTGTTCTTCTGTGAGTACTCTTTCGAGCTGCACCAATGTCACGCTTCCGACACAAACGCTCAACTGCCGTCATTAAACCAAACCAATAGAACTTTTCCTGGATGTGGTGTTTTATTCACGCAGCACTTCTTCTACCATAGAATTGGGTACCAACGATTGGAAGGTAGCAGTTTTTTCATCTGGTGACTCAAACTTACACATTAGCAACCCTGATGAGTTATAATCGAGTCCCATTGCGCCTAGTGTCTTTTTATTGCTGCTGGTTTTGCTGAAATTTGCTCCCAAGTTCGACGGGGCCCAAGGGATTTCCACGATACAAGTTGTTCCAGTGTGTCGTCATCTTGATGTGCTTCTGCAAAGCGATCTTCATTAATATCCAACCACCACTTCATTCATATTCAACTATGCTTTCGCAAGAAATTGGTGGTCAAGAAAAAATTATCGATCACTTCTCCAGAACTCTGAGAAGGGCCGAACGGAACTACTGCACTACAAGGTGTGATCGGTGCGTACAATAAATCGTTATCCGTTCAGATATGAATAGAAGTGCTAAATTGTCTTTACAACAGTTAGCAGCTCTCGCCTTGTAGTGCAGTAGTTCCGTTCGGCCCTTCTCAGAGTTCTGGAGGAGTGATCCATCATTTTCCCTTGGCCACAAATTTCTTGAGACAGTACGCCGCCGCCGATCCAAAAAAGAGTCGCATTTGTGTCTACTATAAATTGTTTGTCGATATGCAGGGTGTTATAAGATGGGAGCTGTGGTTAATAGCTGCTTTAACGTTTCAAAGGCTTGATTTGTTTTCGTGTTCCACTCGAATTTCCGATTCTTTTCTGTTAACTCAAACAGCGGTTTAGCTATTGAAGCAAAGTTCTTTATGAAGGCTCTGTAGTACGAACAAAGACCGAGAAAACTGCGCATCGGTGTTTTTTCCGTCAGGAAGCGGCCACTCTCAAATAGTAGCAACTTAGGCCGGATCAGTTCGAATTCCCTCTTTGCTAACTACATATGTGTCCTAGATGTTGAGTCCGAGTTCGCGACAGTATTCTGCGGAAAAATTTTCAGCAGGATTGCATGCGATTTAAAAAAAATTTATTCGGAAGGGGAAATTTGTTTACGAAATAGACTACATTGATTGGTTGCCTGCTGAAAATTTTTCAGCAGAATATTGTCGCGAACTCGCACTCAACCTCCCGTTTGAACAGGTGACACTTGTTTGGATTCAGCTTTAAGTTTTCTTTCCGTAGTCGTTCGAAATCCAGTCGCGAATACTACATAAGCCAAAAGGCATGACTGTAAATTGTCAAAGGCTCTCTCCGGTCGAAAATGCCGTTTTGGGCCTATCTTTAGTTTCGAGGTCCACTTGCCAGTAATCAGATTCCAGATCGAGTGTAGAAAACCAACATGCCCCTTGAGTCCTTTGGGGTTACATTGTTTAATTCCCGGTAATCGATACAGAAAACCTCAGCCATCCAGTATTTTGCGAGGTGGTTGTTTTATCGGGACCGCCTTTCCAACGTCAATTTGGTGCTTTGTCAACGTAGTTTTGAAATGGTCCCCTGGAATTTGGCCAAATACACCCTGATTTTCAGAAAAAAATTGTTTCATTTGTTTCTGAACGTTATATGAGGAACATCTTTCAGCGAATGTAGAATTAGCTCGTCAATGTGATTCTTTGTCATGGCGGCCGAGTGATTCGGCGAAACTATTTCGACAGCCTGCAAGTCACCGACATAAGTATTCTGAGGAAGTATAGTTGTTTGGTCGGTCAGATTTACTATGCGGATTTTCTTTGGAGTACTGCGACTTGTATCGATAAGTCCTCTAGCGACCAAAACTCCATTGGGTAAGTTAGACCCTGCTGGATCCCGATCCAAGTGGTGCTTAGTTTGGTAGGAACGCACGTTTCCGACCTCGGAGATAAGGTTACCCTTAACGTCGTTGTAATAGCGAGGTTTCTGGCAATTGTAAGTGGTATTTTGTTCCTGTCGAGAATCAACCATTCATCTTCTAAGAAGATGATCTTTTCTAATTTTAAGAATAGACTTGTGACTGTATATATTTAACCAAACCCTTTAAGGCGTTGTTAATTCCCTCAACCGAAATTTGATATGATTTAATTCGTTTAGATTGAGGTTCTCTGCAACTTTTTATGAATCTTAGACATAATGCTGAAATTATCAAAAGACGACTCTATTCTGAGCAATGACCTTATAATTAATGAGCCCATTCAGCTTTACCAATGATTTAATCAGAGCTAGCCTCGGCATCCTTTGATGCAACTGAACATTGCGCTCGCTTAGTAGGCCAATGACATTGGACATTCGACAAAAACTGCGGTCCATTCTACCAATTTAAATTTGATTCAAGTTCCGCTCGCATTACACCTCGCAAAACCAAATCCGCAGAATTTTCTTGGGTAAGAGGTATGCGAGCTCATAATGTGAGGAACTATATCCTGGATTTTAAATATTCTCCATTATCAAACGCTTCTCTGATATACTCACAACAACCATAACCTCTTTTGGAGCCGTCTCTGAATCCATGAAATTCTACTACTCGATTAGCGGAAGCTACGCATCTTGGTATTTGAATGGTTCATAAAATATTTAATTAATTAATAAAAGCTTCCCATTTTGCTAACCGAGGTATTGTGGCAATTCAGTGTCCCAATCCAACCCATTTGTCTTCCAGGCTTGTTGCATAATTAGTTTGCCAGTAAAAATGATGGGCGCACACAATCCGATAGGTTCTAACAATTGCGTTAAATTAGACAACACACATCGCTTAGTGACCAAACTCGGCTTTGAAATATTATTAATTGGAGACAGACTAAACATATCATCGACAAAATTCCACTTCATACCTAATACAGTGGTAGATGACTAATATTTTTGAAAACCATTTTCGTAGCTCTAAATCTCCCTTTGACAATAATTTAATTAATTCCTACTTAAGGGCAGAAGCTTCGTGAATGGTATCAGCGCCGGAAATTAGATCGTCAACGTAAAAATGATTCAATAATCTTATGGAAGCGTCAGGATAATTGTCTTCTTTATCAAGTGCTAATTGTTTCAATGTGCGAATAGCCATAAACAGCGCGCTCCCCGTTCCATAAGTCGCAGTATTCAATTGGTAAATGGATAAATTTTCACTGGGACCACGCCGCCAAATAATTTGGGTGTACAACTCGATCTGATTCGAGGATAAGTACCTGGCAGTACATCTTAGCGCTATCCGATAAGAGCGCAAGATGAAATGCACCGAAAACAAATCAGCATTGCAAATATATCATCATGGATCGTCGGCCCCGTCATTAAAGCATAATTTAATGAGATGCCTAAAGTGGTTTTGGCCGAGGCGTTAAATACTTACGCATATTGGTTGTGGTGCTCTGCCCCCTTAAAATCGTACGATGTGGAAGAAAGTATGATTTCTCTGACAAGGGATGCTTACTAAGTTCCATATACACTGCGCCAATTAAAAAACGGAACAGAAATTTTCTTCGAAAAAATACCCAGATTTGAGCGCTTGTATCTTGGTGAAATAACACCTTTCAAAAAAAAAATTTTGTTTCTAGTTGAAGGAATTTTTGTTTTCTTTTCGATACTGGAAACCGTTTTAGTTTATTTTGTTTTTTTATGACTTTTTTGAGTAAAACAAAAGGTGTCTAAAAAAAAAAAATTTGCTGCTGTTTGAAACTGTAAACGAACTTGCTCGATATTGCATTCAAAAATCCAAATCAGCCATTTTATAGAGAATTTAGAAACCTTGCAAAATGATGCTAGGAAAATTTCTGTGCGACCACTCCTTGTCGAGTTATTAAAGATTTAGTGTGTTAAAGTTTTAGTGTTAAAGTGACTTAACATTTTATCGTAGAGTGCTAAGTTTACAAGATAAAAAAATTTACTTCTACGCTTTTTGATACGTTTTCTCTAAAACTTCAATAACTCGACAAGGAGTGGTCGCACGGAAATTTTCCTAGTATCATTTTGTAAGGTTTCTAAATTCTCTATAAAATGGCCGATTTGGATTTTTTAATGAAATATCGAGCAAGTTCGTTTACAGTTTCAAACAGCAGCAAATTTTTTTTTTTTAGACACCTTTTTTTTTACTCAAAAACAGTCAAAAAAAAACAAAATAAAATAAAACGGTTTCCAGTATCGAAAAGAAAACAAAATTTCCTTCAACTAGAAACAAAATTTTTTTTTGAAAGGTGTTATTTCACCAAGATACAAGCGCTCAAATCTGGGTATTTTTTCGAAGAAAATTTCTGTTCCGTTTTTTAATTGGCGCAGTGTATTTTAACGAAATATATATTCATCCATAAATTCTACATATTGTCCTTTTAATTCCGGAGTTCTTTCTAACCTTTTTTCTAAACACAAAAGTTGTTTAAGGGCAGATTGATATGAATCTTTGAGTTCCGAGATTTTATTTTTAGTTGGAAGAGAGACGTTATAACGCCATTCCGAATTTTGTTTAACATGTTTAGAATAATGAGCTTCGAAGGCTTCTCTTCGATGGAATAATTACTAATTGTACATATTGCTTCATCTTGAAAAAACCGTGCAACTTGTCTGTTTAATTGGGAACAACAATGCATCGAAATGGTCGTTATAAATTCGCCACTTTCTTCCGTTTTCTCACCTCAGCTTCCTTTTCATGTGTGTGACATAGAGATGGATATACTCATCCTACTACATACATAAGTGGCAATGAAACTAAAATATGATGTACCAGCTAATTTTATTCATTTTAACAATACACAAAAAAATAAATTATATTACGCAAATGTGACAGATGGTCGAACGCTAGGTCGATGGCTGGGTCGATGGCTGGGTCGATGACTTGGTCGATGACTTGGTCGATGACTTGGACGACGTCTAGGCCCAGCATTATCATCGTATTGATTATCATCTAGCGAGATCTCATCCATTTCCATTATATCAAATGAATCTGGTTCAAATGATCGATTATCGTAGGACCGCGGATATGTCGCCTGATTGCCTTGATTAATTAGTGACGGTCTTGGATTATTCATTAGAATGCCGGCTGGATTGAATACCGCACCCGCTGGTTGTGACATAGATTGACGTGCTTTTATCGTTGATCGACGTTTCTCTAGCATCGCCGTCGTTTTACGTTTCAATTTGATATTGCCCAAACTGGCGCTGAGTGAATCAACACCGAGAAATGCTTCTTTGAAATTACGCTCCAAATCACTGTAATCCTGTTTCCTTTTCATCTGTTGTATTATAATTTTTTTGATTGTATCACGACGGCTTTGGGCCTTCCGTTGCTCATCATCCAATTCTTCCTCATCCCATTGTGCTTTCGGTTTTTGTAATTTTTTCGCAATCGTCACAGCTTTACCACGCATATCTGCCTCGGGTGACATTTCCTCAGCCTTTTTGCCACAATACCAATCTAAATCGGTTGCCGCTAATATTTGCGATATGGTACCAAATCGATGCATCAGCATGGCAACAAATTGAACCGCCAAAATAATACCAAAGAATAAGACAAAAAGTAATCCAATTGGTTCCAATTCCAGATACTCGTGTTTTATCGTTATTTCCATGACACTTTCATCAAAAAATATTTCATTTGTACCGCCCCATGGCCATTTTAAATGCAGTTGCTCTTTGTTCAATTGCAACAAAAATACAATCAGTACAAATAGAGCGTTTACCATAACGAAAGCAAATACTGAAATATCGCGCAATACCTTTAATTTCTCCTTATTATCGGCCAACTGTTTTTCACTCAAATCGAGCGGTTTCAAATATTTTTCAATCATTTCAATCCAGAATTTTTGTTCTGACTGACCTAATGTGCGAACCTCTCCATTCCTAATATCTGGATCATACAACCAATCGGGAAGAGTGTTAACTGATTGTTCTGCCTGTTCCTCCTCAATTGTTGGATCATTGTTAATGGACACAGTGTGCGACGAAATGATTGAATCGGTTTCCAAACGATTGAAATCGGATGGCCGTGGTCCCATCTCTGATTTTCTTGCTGTATTAGCATAGGCTTTCCTATAAATATTTTTTTTGTTATGAGTGTATCGAAAACACCGAATACATTTTGCATATACTTACATTTCTAGCTCCCGAATTTGAATTGTAATTTCATTTAGCTTTTCGGTTACTTTGACTAGTTGATCTTGAACTTCTGATGGTTTTGGATGGGTACAAAGCATACAACGGAATATCCCAAATAATGATATATCAACAGAGCCATCCTCCTCTTTTTTCCCTTGCATAAGATATTTTTCGCCAGGACCTGCAGCTTTTTCCTTAACCGGTTCAGCAGCTTTTGGGGTTTCACGTGTACCCCATGACACATCGTTCATATTGAATAGTGAGTATATCACGAGTAACATGTACATAGATGGTATAGTAATGTAGTATATAATACCGTGAAATAGACAAGTTATTTCTTGTGGATGTAAAATACCAGCAATACAAATTTGTCCGGCCACCGCAAAGAAAAACATGGACGTAGGTGAAACAAGCCCATCCTCCATAAATTGAATGACAATACCAATCAGGACCGCCATCATAACCAGTGTGTAAACCGCGGTAATCGCAAATGCTGCATTTAACTGGTATTTTTGTTTGAAACGATAGCAAATAACCATAAATACAACTAACGGTATAAAATTCCATAAAAATGCAGTCCATATGTCAATACCGAAAACTGCTGACAAAGCTCCAATCATCATCAAAAATATAGTACCCGGACCAAGGATTGTGCCAACCATTAACATCATCTGATACACAATATACGGCATGGAAATGCTGTCATTAGTCTTTACAATTTCTTTTGCGTCCATTAGCAAATCCAAAATATTAGCCATAGTTGATGGCACCCATCGACGACGCTGATTATAAAATTCATTAAAACCTTCAGGGCTATGAGTGTACGCATCTGAGGCGGCCGAATATTCAACACGAAACCGTTGTTTTAATAGTAGCGTGCATAGCCAACGATCTTCTCCCTGATCGTATTGAACGAAATGTCGTGCATCCTCTGACGTTGTCGTATATTTTTTCATAACGCTATTCTCCATTAAAGCACGCCCTCTAAACAATGAAAAGCAGCCAGGGGAACAAAGTACACAGCCAATGACATGTTCCGTTGCTTTTTGTAGCCAATGCCCTATCGCATATTCAAATTTCTGATACCATACCATTGGGCCACCCCCTATTGGATGAATACGGCCACAAGCTGCTCCCAAATTTTCATCTATTTTCATGCGACTAATAAGCAAGTGTACGGCATTGGGCTGGAAATCAATGTCTCCGTCGAGAGCTAATAGAAAAGTATTCTTTGAAATGACCAGCTTGCGTTCATCCGGTATATCGAGTTGCATTATTCGATACCCAAGTAAGTAGTACATGTACATAACCTGAGACCATCGTTTCTTTTTACGAATTTTATCCGTATGTTTTAAATGGGCAATCATTTTCGTTTTTCCGGGCAGGGTCCATACAAGTCGTCCCCCATATGGTGTAACATATTTCTGTGGATCGCGTATTTTCATTTCAGTTTTGTGTACCTCCCGTGCGGCATCCGAAATACTTGTAATTAACAATTTGACATATTCATTAATTGGGTTGGCTTCAGCATCTTCCTTTTTATTTTTAGCCGTGATGAATGCATCGTCAAAGAAAATATGCGTTTCCAGGTCATAGTATTCGGGATCAATGTAATCTGTTTCTGTTTGAATGTAGTTACGAGCGAGACGCCGTGCACTTTGATCTTCGTCTAAACGTATAATCGATTTTAAAAATTCCATCATTTCATCTTTATTCTCATGCCACATTGTAGCGCAAATAAATATTTGTGGTATCTTATCTTCTGGCCGCACTGTTGATCCTGAAGATCCAGATACGGATTCTTCATCTGTATACTCATTGTAAATCTTTTCTTTAAGATCAAGATCTTTCTTCTTTATAGCATCTGATAAATCTTCGCGCCTCCGATTTAATGACAATGACTGATCAATAATCAGCCCATTGTACAATGGTGTAATAAATAAACTGTCAGTGGATGCATTTTTATCTGACTTTGGTGTCCAAATATGTCGAGTTACCCATGTTTGTGATAGAATCCATATTATCGAAATCCAAGCAAATTCATCCACAACATATTCATCTAAATTGTGTACGGGAGGCGGGGAAAAAAATAAATAATCGGGAAGTAACTCGTGAAAAGCGCATATGTCTGTTGCACGTAAACCGCATAGTATTAGTAAAATTGAGACTGATACGGGAACTGTTAGATTAATCGGAAGTCCAAAACTGAATGACTGAATTTGAATTTTACATGAAAATTTGGTGAATACATAGCATGCATATGAAGCGGCCACTTGTATGAAAATAGTCCACCATATTGTCCCTGGCCACGAAAATTGTTCCGAATCAAATAAATCGGCTGTTATGTTTCTTAATTCCGGGAATCGTTCATAATCGGTTAAGATTGGAATGGTTTCTGAAACGGGTATACTGTGGTTACCAAATCCTTCAATGAAATCAGAGAAAAAATGCGTAAAATCAATTTTTGATAGGAAAATTGCGCTTAACAAAAATGCAACAATTTTCCACATTGAAATGTACAGATATGTGAGATATCTGGTGTTGGCAAGCGATTTCTTTACATCATTTAAGTATACGATAAATGAAAATCGACTTTTTTCCGATACAAAATTTTCCCACCAATGAAACGATATGCATAGTATAGCGGCTGGTATCACCCACATTTCAGTGCCTTCGTGCAGTAAGGGCCATACAACAAATCCGGTCAATTGGGCACAAATTGCAAGTAAATTAAGAGGAATTTTAAGCTTTGTTATAAGGCGACCTTTATCATCCGGCGTATCTTGATAATCCGAAAATAAATTTAATAAAGCCGGCACAAAGCATAAACAATTAGTCAGCATAACACCTTGAATTACATCTAAATTTGGTAGCACCATAATCATTAGAGCTGCCATGCCAATAACATGCAGCGTCTCAGCACAAAATACTATTAGGAATTCAATCACTTTTGGCCGCTCCATTCGTCTAAAGAAACACATGCGACCAGCTCGTATGAATGTGCCGAGCTCGGGTACAGCGAATGCAAAAACAATAGCCCATATCCATGCTATTCGCTGTGGCGTTGGAATTACAGCTTCAAATGATTTTTCTGGCACTAAAATTAATAACAATATATTAATATAAAATACTACAGATACAGTTTAGCTATAATGTATACTTACAATGTATATTACAAAACGGTACTTTTTGATCTTCTCCAATGTGTGACGTCATAAACAGTAAAGCCATTTTGGATACAACACTTGAGGCAAGAATCAAAATGAATACGATAAAGCAAACTACAAATTTTACGATTCGTATAAATGATTCAAAGCGTTCTGCTTGTTCGGCGGATGAACCAACTTTCTTTGGGCTCGGTGGATCCTGAAAGGAATCCCATAATTTTTCATCTCGGCTGACTCTGCAATTAAACAAGCGAATTTTTTTGTTTTTTTTAATTGAAGTCTTGTAAAATTATTTTACATTTTTCTTTATCGCTTAATTTATTGCGATTACCGCAAATTTCGAAAAGAGGTGGCCAATTGTCATAAAACAGTGATAAATCGCAGTCATTATTTTTATGGTCCGTATAATTTATGGATTATGGCTGTTAAATTTTATTAGGCAATTAATAAATTGAGTAAAACTCGAAAATTTGAGTGCCCAATTATCAATTTATGATGAAATCTAATTAGTTTTCCGAGAAAAACAATAAACAAAATATTATATAGCTGCAATAGAGTATGTCTACTAGTATAGCCTACAGGTATAGCCACGCGGTTGCAGCATTAGATGCGAGGCATCATGAGAAGTTCGCTGGGCTCATATTACGCGACAAAGGTTCAAATCTGTATACTACAGTCAAGAGCGAGTATGGACACAAAAACTTCATCGATAACCGAAAAATCAGAGATGTCACAAAATATTAACCGTTTGATAATCATGATTTCGGAATTATGCGGTGAGTTTAAAAAGTCACGATCACGTTCAAATCAAAATTCAAGCAATGGTTCCAGTGATCGATCTCGTACGTCTTCACGTAACAGGATAAACCCAAAGTTCGACCAATGCTACTATCATTTTAAGTTTGGTAACAAGCCAAGGAAATGTGTTCCCGGGTGCAAATTTTTTGAAGGGTCAAAAGATCTCGAACAGAAGGAGGATTTTTAAGCTCCCATCAACGGGCAACGGCGGCCATTGATGGTAGCAACATCAGCCGACTTCTCATTTTTGACATGCGTTCAAAACTTAAATTTTTAATCGTAACCGGTGCAGATATTTCGGTACTACCAGCCAAATTCTTTAAGAACATCCTTTCGGCAGCGGCATCAAATTTATTTGCAGCAAACGGAGCACCAGTCAAAGCTTTTGGCGTTAAAATTATGAAGTTAGATATTGAACTTCGACGAGAATTTTTGTGGGAATTTGTTATTGCAGATGTATCCATTCCGATGTTAGGATCGGATTTTCTAAAACACACAGTGTTGTTAGTTTACATCCAGGGACAGAAGGTAATAGACCCATTAATCCCCTTATTACCCATTAATCCAAATATTCAGAATCTACTATTAAAATTTCAGGAAATTACAAAGCGCTCGCTAGGTAAGAATTTAATCAAAAACACTGTTACACACCGGTTAGAGACTAGGGGACCTCCAGCAGCTTGAAAAACGCGGAGACTGGCTCCTGACAAGTTAAAAATCGCAAAGGACGAATTTGAACTCTGGATGGCACAGGGCATTTGTCGCCCCAGTAGAAGTGCGTGGTCAAGTCCAATACACCTGGTCATGAAGAAGAATGGTACTTGGAGACCATGCGGTGATTACAGGGCAAGACTTGTCTTACCAGCTTGAAGGGTGCACGATATTTACGTCACTAGATTTAGTTCAAGCATACCATCAAATATCAATTGAACCGTCAGATATTCCAAAGACTGCCATTACGACATCCTTTGGTTTATTTGAGTTCACCAAAATGATATTTGGTCTTAGGAACGCAGCGCAAACGTTCCAAAGATTTATGCATTCAATATTGGCTAGTTTGAATTGTTGTTTCGTCTATTTGGACGATGTTTTAATAGCCTCAAAATCTTTTGAAGAACATCTGGAATCCTCAACTAAATGAGGTTCTACAAAAGTTTTCGGAATATGGTTTGGTGATTAACCCAGATAAATGTGTTTTCGCAGGAAGCACTGGAGATTACCTTCCTATGGCATACGGTTAATGAATACAGCATTTCACCCACCCAGGAGAGAATTGAAACAATTAAGAATTTTGAAAGGCCAACAACAGTTAACCATCTCAAAAGATTTTTGGGTATGATTAATTTTTACCGGCGCTTCATTCCAATCGCGGCTCTAGACCAAATTTTACTGAACGAGTTCTTGAAAGGATATAAAAAAACAGTAAAACTCCGATACAATGGTCAGATCCGTCAATACAAGCCATTGAGAATTGTAAGGATAAACTATGTCAAGCGACTTTACTGGCACATCCTTCAGCCACGGCTAGGTTAGCCATTATGTTTGGCGCATCAGACACGGCGATTGGGGCCGTGGTCCAGCAGTGTGTTGCACGAATTTGGCAACCACTCAGTTTCTTCTCAGTATGGCTCAACGAAATACAACAACGGTACAGTGCTATGACAGAGAGTTGCTTGCAACTTACTCTGGCATTAAGCACTTCAAATATTTGTTAGAAGGTCGTGAGTTCACCCTGTTCACGGATCATAAACGGTTAATTTACGGGTTTAAACAAAATCCAAAAAAAGCATCACCGCGACCATTTCGACACCTTGATTTTATCAGCTAATTTACTACCGATATACAACACGACTCCGGCGTAAATAACGTTGTAGCAGATACCCTCTCACGTATTAATCAAATTTCAATTCCCGAAAGTATTGATTATACAGCAATAGCGGATGCTCAAACCAATGATGGCGAATTACGAGAACTATTGAATAGCGATTCAAACACTTCACTCATTCTTAAGCCAATACCCCTAAAGTTCGACTCCAACAAAACTATGTTTTGTTTTTTGTGTCGAAACTAGTGGGATTTCTACATAAACGTACCACAAGCTACAACAGTAGCATCGGGTGTTAAAATCCGCATTAATGTGTCATGGCAGAACAGACTGGAGCAGCATACTTCTGCTGATTCTACTGGGATTACGGACTACGTATAGTACGGAACTGAAGACCACACCAGCAGAACTAGTCTACGGGAAGCACACTACGAATACCAGGATAGTTTTTTGACCAAGCCACGGACAACAAAATTCCACAAACGGACTTCGTACAAATTTAAAAACGCACTTCGACGAAATTAAACCGACTCGAGCTACCAGACATAGCACCGAAAAAATCTTTATTTCAAAAAACTTAACGGATACAACTCATGTTTTACTACAAACGGACGCGATACAGAAATTATTAGAGTCACCATACACTGGACCATACAGAGTAATTAACAGGGACGAAAAGACATTTACAATCGAAATTAACGGTGAATATAATAAGGTATCAATCGACAGACTCAAACCATGCCATACGGACAACATCCTGGAAAATATGGACGCTACTTAAAACAACGGACCAACTGTGAACGAACCGAATGACAACAAAAACACCAACTCTCGTAAAGTTTCTTTCGACTTACCGGACAAAACCGCACCATTGGTAAAAACAACGTACTCAAGAACAGGACGACTCATCAAAACACCAGCCAAATTTAAGGACAATTGACGAAACAAGTACTTGACATACGAATAATTGTTTGTAGCGTGAAATAATTGGTAGATGGTTTGTTCGCGCCAAATTTGGTAATTATTTTGTCGGTTGAAAGCTCAGAGGATTGTGGAAGAGTGGAGACCTTATTTTTCAGACTCGGTGTGCCAGGGAAATACAAATTTTCCTGGAAGTTTTTGTTTTTCCCCAAAAATTAATATGGTATAAAAATTAAATTCAGAAAGAGGTTGAGAATATTTTTACCTCAACGATAACTTAAAAATAAAAAAAGATTGTAAAAAGAAAACGCTGAAGTTCAACTGAACGGTTATATTTGGAAGTATAATAAAAAATCCAATTAAATATAAAATTGCAACAGGATTTGCGTGTTAAAGAAACTGTTAAATATAAAATTGTTATCCGAATTCGAGATAAATGGAATTCATTCGATTCTATGTGCTCCAGCCCCCCATTAAGGGGCACCCAACGTCCAGAAATGACGTTTTAAGTCTACCTGTGCAACAGTAAATACGTGCAACCACAAAATTGTGAAAAGGTCCATATCAGGGAGCAAGTTCACCATTAAGGCGTGCAACAGCGGAAATTAGACGCTGCATAAACATTCGGTTTCCCACGAAGAAGTCTGTGAAGACTTAAATTACCCCAAGAAAATTAATATAAATCTGGAGTAGATAAGCCAATCGCATCCATACTTACCTCCACAAATCCTCTATGAAAGAATAGCCTATTGTTACAAAAAACAAATCTTGGAAGTAAGGTATCAAGGCAGAATAGATCAAAATGTTAAAATATCAGGAAAATCTAATTTTTTGCCTGAGAAGGTGAGTGATGCCAAGACAGAGAGATAGAGTAGAGAAACAGAGAGAGAGAGAGAGAGAGAGAGAGAGAGAGGGGATAGAGAGAGAGAAGACAATGAGCGAGAGAGAGAGAGAGAGAAATAGAGGAAACGAGATATAGAGAAAGATCATGACTAGATTGCTAGATATGCTAGATTGTTTTTTCTGTCATGGCCGCTGAGTAGAGAACACGTAATTTTGGTGAGGTGTTTTAACAAAATTAAATAAAATATTTAATATTAAAAATTTCAAAGTGAATATTTTCGGTGATATGAATTCAATAAATTGCTAAATAAAGTCGACTCATTATCAATGAAACTATAATTAAGTTCGTGTATAATACTATAAAAAGCTATGTTGGTGTAGACTTTTTTTTGGATTTTTGTTTTGTCAAACACGTGATTTTGGGTTTCGCAACAAAACAGTAAAGAGGAAAAAAATATACATATGAGGTGTATATAAGATATAATATGTAAGTAAGTGCTAGAAAACTATTTCATTTGCTGTGCCTTTAATAATTTTCTTTTGGGTGATTCAACCAGTGAACAGTTCCAATCTTTATCAGAAAGAGTGGCCTAAATCTCATTTTACAGTGATCTCCACATATTTTGTGCCATTTATATTCGGACAGTTATTCCATCTTAGCAACATTGCATCATTTTCAAAATTCTAACGGAATTTTATAGCTTAAAGATTAACTTTATTAATTGATCAATAATAAGTACTTTCTTATAGTATTTTGTTTTAAGTTTCCAAATGCATTATCAAGAGCTTTCTGGTGGGCAACGGTAGAAGAATTAAAAGAACTGTAGCGGAAGATGCGGTTCTTAAAACATCTAAATCAACGGTTCCGTTAAGTACAACAGAACAACCTATTACTTTCACACAAGAAGGTGGAACGTCGGTCACCTCAATGATTGATGCATTCAAAAATATTGAAGATCCCTTCCAAAAGGATCTGCTAAACGCAATTTGCTCAGCCGCTACAACATATTACAGCTGATGATTCGTCACAACTGGAACGTACCAACAAAATGCTCTCTAGGGTTGAATTACAAAATGAGTAGCTAATGCAACAACTATATTCCAATGACATTGCGGTCTCCGGTGCTCCAGTAATGGATTCATATAGCCAGATTCTGAAGAATTTAACTAAATTATTTTTAAGTTCGCAATGGATGACATCGATAATCACTTCATCAAAACATTTCAAGGCAACAAGAAAATCATTAAACCTCATATTTCCATCAAATTTAAACTGCATAATTTTGCAGCGCCTCACCGGAATTTTTTCATTATTCTGTACATGGTATTTATTAGGTATGTATCAAGAATGATATATTACAAGATTATTCAACTCCAAAAACGTTACTCTCTTTTTTTCGAATTTAATAAAGTGTAGGGACCAGTCTCTATATCTTTCTTTTTTTTCGTATCGTAATATAATTTTATTTCACTCATAGCTGGTTCATCTATCATTTCGTTTATTTTAATCGACTTGATTGAATGAATGAATGAGATGCAAAATCAATAACGTATGATCAATACAAATGCACGTGCTATTATATATATATCTTTCTTTTACTTTCCATAGTATTCAACATTTGTAGCACTCATACAGATCGATTATTAAATTTATTTTAGTTTTGTTTGTTCTACAGTCAAAATCAAAATAAACGTTCTGCTCATAGTGTGATGAAAGCAAATCGATGCGTTTCAGTGCAATATTTAATATCACTGATGTATAGTATATAAAAGCAAATGAGAAAATAAAAATTCAAAGAGAAAATAAAGCGTAGGGACCAGCATGTTTACTCTTCATAAGAGTTCGACAATCTTGTAATATATCATTCTTGGGTATGTATCATTTTCTTCTCTATTTCATTGAAGTTCTTTTTTTATTGTTATTGTTGTTTTTATTTTATTTAGTAATACATTTACGTGGTTTTTTGTTTGCTTTGCTAGTTCTGGGAACGACTTAACTGGATTAGAATCTTTTTTTTTTTTTGCTGAAAATTCTCTAATTAATAATGGATTCATTTCAGCCACCAAATGTTACGGACAACTTAAATATTTCTTATCATCTACAAACAGAATCTTCAGCTAAT
This sequence comes from Tipula helvola, assembly GCA_963556165.1. Lineage (NCBI taxonomy): Eukaryota > Metazoa > Arthropoda > Insecta > Diptera > Tipulidae > Tipula > Tipula helvola. The sequence continues at coordinate 354,380,797 of OY744481.1, read as the reverse complement.
TCAAATTTTGGTTATTAATGGAAGATCGCTAAGAGAACATTGGGATAATATTCGAGATTTTTTAGTTATATGAGCATCGTTACCGAAGGTTATAGTAATTACTAATTAGTGAAACGTTTATTTACAGCAATGAGGTTCTGCTGTACAATTTAGAGCACTACAACGCGCATCACTGTTATAGAGAGAATAACAGGGGGAGGTGGATTCGCTATCTTTATACATAATTGAATTTTGGCCACTCAACTTGTTTCTGTAGCAATTGGAGAATATCAGTTTTCTACTATTATACCTTCCAATTTCAAAAATTCATGTAGCTGGAGTATATAGAACCAAAGCTTGCTCAAATGAGACTTTTTTCAGAATTAGAAGTACTTTTATAAAATAAAAAAATATTTTCCTAATGGGTGATCTCAATATTAATCTTTCAAACTTTTATCTCAATATTAACTTGGTTGAATTCAGTAGTAGCTATTATCGGTTGCGCAATCTGAAACCATATAAAAGCCTATTTTACTTTACTCGATTTTCCGACAATCCATCCATATTTGACTACATCATATCCAATGTACATATTTCATTATAAATATTATTTAATATATTATGATGTTCCCAGTTTTGATCATCGTCTGTTATTATTAACCGTTAATATTAAATTTTTTTTTAATTCAGACACATGTTGTCGTTTACGTTTATTGATTATGATCAAATTCTTACGAGACTGTACAAAAAGTATATTAATAAAGATAGCTTTGAGGATCTCGTACAATACTTAGGTAGTATGGTATCTTAGCACTCTCACGCAGTTCAAATGCTGAGCAATGGAGTAAATTTTGCTCCTGTGCCAAAAATAATCGGCGATCAGTCATTTGAGAGTCTCGCTATAGATGCCGAAACTGCCTTATACGACCGGTCAACCCAACTGAAATCAATATGTGCGTTATAGATTAAGAATGGCTTGGGTAACGCTTCCTCCTCTATCTCCTCTCAATCTCCTGTTTCTCCTGATTATGACCTGATAGCGTGTAAAGCGGATAAAGGCAATACGATCACTGTTCTTACAAAAGTCGATTAATACAACAACATTTCTGACTTCATTACAGAAAGCAAAGCATTAGAGCTCAATAGAGATCCTACAAGGTCATTTAAGACTTTGGTCAGTAAGTGTATCAACCACTGCCCAAAGGTCTTTGATAGCACTGGTTGGAGGTACACGGTTATGAATCCATCTGCCCCAATTCTTTATGGTTTACCTAAAATCCATAAAGAAGGCATTCCAATTAGACCAATAGTAGCGTATTGCAATGCACCTGCCTACAAGCTATGTAAGGGTTTCATAAACTTTTTCAACAGTCATACCAATTTCGTTTCGGCTTTCTCGGTTAAGAACTCGGTAGAATTGATTAGCAAAATTCAAGATGTTGATATTCCACTACACTCAAAATTAGTTTCGTTTGACGTTGCTAGTCTTTTCACTTCTATTCCAATTAACATTTTGTCTCAAATAGTTTATACTTACTTAGATAGGGATGTTGCAGATGGAAGCCTTCGGAATGAACTGAAGCTGATATTTGAAACTTGTATTAAACAAAATTATTTTTGCTTTGATAATAAGTATTTCAGATTCACTGATGGTCTACCGATGGGCTCCCCTTTGTCACCTTTGTTAGCAGAAATTTTCATGAATTTCTTCGAACAAACGATTGTATCAAGCAATAATCCTTATTTTCGTCGTATGATCTTTTGGTACAGATATGTTGATGACATACTATGTTTATGGAATGGAACTGATAGGCTATTAACCTCTTTTCTCACTTGGTTAAATTCTCAATATCCCACCATTAATTTTACGGTAGAAAAAGAAGAAAACAAATCTATTAACTTTCTAGATGTAACAATAACCAGAATTAATTCTTCATTATAATTCAAAATTTATCGGAAACCCACGTATACAGACGCCATTATACCTAACTCTTCAAACCATCCCCATAATATTAAAATGTCAGCTTTCCACTCATTCTTAGATAGATTAATAAACATTCCTTTGACCATATCCAATTATAACAAAGAGCTTAATATAATTTTAGAAATAGCAGCGAATAACGGTTATGCAGCTAAGACTATATTAAAGCTATTAAACAGAAAACTGAAATTAAAAGCTTTAGCTAACATTTATCCACCTGATAGCCCAATGCCGAAAAATTGGCGCCGATTAGAGTATATAGGAAAAACTATCCAACGGATTAGTAACATCTTGACACAATATACAGATATAAGCTTTGCTTTTTATAACAATAATACAATTAAGAAAATGATTTTTAACAACAAACCAAGAATTGATCGCCTTTCCAAGTCTGGCGTTTATAAGATCAATTGCAATGGTTGCAGTTCCCCCTATATTGGACAGACTGGGAGCAATTTTGAAGTTAGAGTAAAAGAACATTTATCTGGCGGCCATGAATCATCCCTTTATAATCATTTAACGTTAGAAAATCACACATCCAGTTTAAACAATTTAGAAATATTACATGTACAACCAAAAATCAGACGTTTAGATAACATAGAATCTTACGAAATCCGAGAAGCTATATTTCTTAACCAACATATCCTCAACGGACAGAGAGAAATCCGTTTCTCACCAATTATCGACCCCGCACTGTTTTATTCCCATACTCATACCATACCATAAAATGACTAATACGTCGGGTTATAATAAAATAAAGAAAAATATAAAACAACAACAACATCTGGAATTTTGTTATTCGGTTGTTGTCATATATCTGTGTTTAACTTACCCTCTTTTAATTTTTAATGTTTATTGCTCTCACCATTTTTATTGTTTACCACTCCCACATTTTCTATTTGTATATTTTTGTTTCACTTTTTGCTTTTTCCAACTATATACATATATATATACATATATAACTACATTTTTATTTTTACAGTTTAATAGATACTCCTGATGCGGATAAACTTAGCGAAGCAACAAAAATCCTTTCTGGATTCAATAATATCTTTAGTTAAGTGATTCAATATGAATTAAATCCGCGATATCTGCTTTAAAGTGAAAAATAGTTAATTTATTACAATTTTTTTTTTTAATATGGAATATTCAAATAAGCATTTTGACCATAAATTGTATATTTGAATTGAAAATATCAAAAAATTTCATGAAATATCTGTATTTTAGGCCGTAATCGTTAGACATAGCTACATTTTTTAGTTGCATTCAAAATTGATGTTAGAGTACCGTATTTTTAAAAAAGAATAAAACTGCCAAATTAAGTCAGGAATCTACTACAATTTTGAAAAATAAATTTTATCTTTTAGTTGTGACGTTATAAGAAACGACGTTGTTTTGGGGGAGCCAGGACTAAAATATTAGTACTTGCAACTGCGATATTTTATTTTTTGTTTTGCACAAAATTCCCAGCGTCAGAGTGGGTTATTCATTGCAAAACAAAAGCCGAATATATCTGTATAGATGTTTTATCCAGATTAAGTCCAAATTAGTTTAACTAAATTCTGTTTAATACAATTTTTCGAAATGGTTAAAATAAATAGATTTTGAATTCTTTTATTAATTTTCACAACAAATCATAGATTCTTTAAATAAAGCTCCTAGCCCGGACTAAATCTCGTCTCCAATTGGAAAGATAGAAAGATAATCTGGGTTGAGAATCATTATAAAAGTCTAATGCATATTTGCGTTAATTTTTTTTATTGTAGATAGAAGATTACCGTCTCCGGATAATAGATCTGTATAGATCTGCAAAAATATCGTCTAAAGCTGGATTTATAAAAAGGTGTACTTGGTAAATTTTTTATTCCTATCAATTTTAGAGAGGCAGGTTAACAAAGTCCGTCTTATATCCCTCAACAGAATAATGTTAAGAACAATAGAGTTCTTTCCCTTGCATTATGCATCCGTTTTCATGTTATGGTGGACTGGGACGGACGGGAGGAAGACGAATACATTTGTTGTTGCAAAAATTGCTTATAAACGTGGCAATTAAATATGACTTTTAATAACGGAAGTTAAATATGTCTTTTAATAACAAAATATGTTGGTTATCTTATTTAGCTTGCGTACACGAATACAAAACATTTGTTCTAGCCTTCTTTCTTCTTTTACTTTTATACTTTCTTTAGGGGATTTCTATAGGAAAAGAACTATGAACAGAAGATAAAAGCTGATGAAAGAATATTCGTGTAAACCGGGTAAATTTTAATACCGAAAACAAGGCAAAACTAGCAATGAGCTTGTATCCAAGACATGTTCCATTAATGCAGGACTATATTCTCGTGAACTGAGTAGCTGTTGGTTAGATCTCTAAATTTTTCCTTTTATACCAAAAAACCATATACATGTTACTAAAATCAAAAATTCTAAATAACACTCAATAGTTTTGTATTTTTAAAATTTACAATTTCCATATTTCTTAATTTTTTAAATTTCCAAAATCTTAAATTTAATATTCTTGTATTTAGTAATAATTTTTAATACAAATTCTAAATTCCAAAAATGTTTTACAAATTCTCTTAATATCAGGATTCTCAAATTTAATGAATTTCTAAGTTTATACGAACTTTAAAGCTTTAGATCTTTAAACTCCCACTTTCCTTTTTTACCTTCCCAAGTTAGCAATAATTTATTAAATTCTAACATTCCCACAATATAGTTCATCTAAATTTTACTAAAAGTTTATTTTCTTTCCAAACTACGTTACAAAATTCGGTAATTTCAAAAATCAATAATTCCAAATTCCAAATAAATGATGAATTAGAATTTAACGATTTTATAAAATTTATAAAATCCTAAATTAATTTGTTCACTATTAAAATTTCCTAACTCCAGAATTATAGAATTTGATAAAATCTTTATTTAAGCTTCTAGGAGTTTCACTTACAAATTTCCGAAACTTATGGTGCATTTTAAAATGAAGTTCAGGTTTAGTTTTAGAAAAGGTGAATTTTAAATAAAATTGTAGAGTTAATTTAAGAGTGACTCAATCAAGTCACTCTTAAATTAAGTCGAGCGGTTTTGAAACTCAAAAGATTCTATTTTCTTAAAAGAAACATTTTAGCTAAGAACGACTAAATGTGATTTACATTTCGCCAATATAAGTAATCAATATTTTTTTTTCTAATATCACAAAAAAAAAATTGTTTTGTTATGTTACAAATATTTGTGAAATATACATTCATGCAAATGTCACTAAATACAATGTGTTATCGCTGTAATATTAGCTAATTAAAAAAATGTTGTACATTATTTACGGGAATTACCAATACCAACAAGCAATAATTGCAAAATACCAATCAATTATAGTCAAAAGTAATTTTTGATCATTCCACTATATACATCGGACAAACAAAAGGAAATGCTTAAAATTAAAACTTGGTTTTTGTATTTCCGCGCCGCCCTATTTTTATCGCAGAAATTTCCAAGTATTCCGTTATTTTGCAAAATTTTGACATAATCAAAACAATTAATTAAAACGTACTTTGTTAATCAAAATAATGTCGTAGATAACAAAGAAACTTGATACAGCTACCAATTTTACCAGAAATTCAATCATAAAACCTGAAATCATGACAGTCCGATATACAATTTGAGCTATAAAAATTAAAAAACCCTGACACAGTAATATACAGGGTGCCCAACCAGAATAGCCAATTTTGGTGGTTCAGAAGTTATTTCAATTTTTGTGTTTTTTGCTACTAGGTTTGATTTTTTTTTTAAGTAACCCTGAAGAATGCAGCTTTCCGGAGCAACATTGAGTAAAGCTGATTATGTGTACATGGTAAAATTTTTAAACAGTTGTGGTATTAAAAATTATTGTTCATCCAACAAAATGGCATTTCTGACCAACCAGCTACCTTAAAGTTTAAATAATATATATTTTCGAATAAACACAACTTGGAAAAAAATTGATAAGGAACAATTGTTTGTGCGGAAAGTGGTTCAACAATACATTTCAATGTGAACGCCTCACAAAGTTATAAACCATAACAATTGCATAAGGTTACGTATACAGTGAATCTTCTCTGAGCCGGCCTATATATTCCGTACCAGAAAAAAATTGTATTTGCAAGAGGAGGCAGGTTAGAAAGGAAATTTATTGTGAAATTAGAGTAAAATAACCTTTTAGAAGGGTCTTATTCTTCAAGGGGTGGTCATCTTTGTTATTTTGTTTGGAAATGACGTCTTTTATCACCTCACTGCATTTGATGGCACCCTTCTGATACATCCTGTATACAGTGTATAATATTTGTTATCATTGGAATAGATTAGAAAACAAATTGATTATAAAACACTGATTGGTAATTGAAAGCACCTATAAATTAATAAATTAATTGAAATGGTGTCCGACATAATTGAAAATTGCATTTGCGATAAACAGGAGGGTACAAAAAATGCATCATGCTTTAGATTCGTGTGAAAATTCGTCAACGTAGAGAACCATTCGTTGGCGTAGAGAACCATCTTCTAGGCTATACACTAAGTGTCAACAGATCAATTTTAAATAGTTTATAATACTTACGCTGATTGTTTCTGATAATCAATTTCGTCGTCCGACGACGCATCATCATAGTAACCACCTCCTTTGCGGTACATTATTATATTCCAGGTACAGCCAACATTCACAATAAATATTATAAATAAATACAAAAAATTAAACTTTACACTAACTAGCTATTTAAATTCACAATTAATACAAATCACAGACACAATATACTTTTATGGATTAAAAATTTCTTTTAGGCGGTAATGCCTCTAATGCTTATCAAATGACTACTAAAACGTAATTTAGCAATCAAAATTGGTTTGAATTTCATAAAAATTAGTAAATTTGTTTTATCTTATCGGTTATCAAAAAACTTATCACCATAACTTCCCAAGAGTTTTACGTATACTCATATACATAGTATATAGTACATATATCCAGTTTTTTGTTTGTATTAAAATGTCAATTAATAAATATTTATAATCAATTACTGTGAGCTGATAAATAATGATAAGAATTACAATGTTTATGTTTATTATATTGTGTGTGCGTGCGTCTGTATTTTTATCGTAGCGCATACCTTTGATTTATACAGGCAGACATAATTTCCGTTTTGCCAGATTTTATTAACGTATCTACCTAGTTCAAATTTGCTTTGTTTAGTTTGATTACAGTGAAGTACATCCAATTATGCATTCTTATATTACAAATTTGAAGTAGATTCAATTATTATGTGAAGCAGTGTTATCGAAATATAGAGATTTGATGATTTAGGTATAAATTATATTAAATTATCGTAACAATGAAAATGTTTGGGTATAATCTTATCACTTATTTGTGCGGTGTTTACATATACTATGTACATATTTACAATTTAACAATTATAAAAATATTTAATTTAATTAAGCCCCTAGGCCTCATCGATCTAATTAACTTTTACGACTTTCACAAGAAAATTGAAAAATTTGATAAATTTGTGTATATCCCAGACCTGGTCTTATTCAATTAGGTGTTGAAGCTGTCGGCAGATCGCTTAAAGTATAAGAAATGAACAATTAACAAGATTATTAGTTGGAATCTGACCTCCATCCAGACAGACGTTAACTGGTGCCCAGAACAAATTCTATAATAATTTTTTAATACCAACCAAAGTATAACGACTTAAGCGAATCTTCCGTTTTGGTACAAAGTTATATACGTAATAATGAATAAAATTACCCCTATTATGATTGTCGAGTCGATCGACAATCGACACGACTCTGTATTGCGTTTTCTTTTTTTCATTTGATAAAAACATTACGAAAAAGGAAAAGGCAACACAGAGTCGTGTCGATTGTCGATCGACTCGACAATCATAATAGGGGTGATACACGCGTAATAACCATTTTGTGGCACGCGTAAAGAGGAAGCCTTTTTGGGAAATATGAGTACATCGCATGGGCAAGGTGAATCGAGAAGCCGTGTGCAGTTTCAAGAGGTGACAAGTAAAATTAGCAAAAAGCGGTTAGCATAAAGTTTCGCAATTCGTTTTCACCTGGCTTTCGCGTATTCACCTCATTTTCGTTTCAAGGCATTGAAAGTTCAATGGCATAACATGCGAAGGATGCAACAGCAAGAAATATGTAGTTGGTCCGAAATATAATAGGCAATTTAAGCTAAGATTCTGCTGGAGGGCAACGCTAATTAATTTTTACAATTTCGTAAGCAACTTTTGAATTCGTCATAAAGCTTTCGTTCTCTTAGTGGGATTCAATTATCACAAGACTAACCGAGCGATCAAACCAGTTCTGACTAACCAAGCCCGGTACAATCTGAAGAAGAGATCGACATACATATATAAAACAAGTGTAGATATTCATAAACAACTCGTATTATTCGTAATAAATTAGCATTTAGAGACATTTTGAATTTTGGCCACATTAAAATAACTATTGCATAAATTATTGGTAATGCAACATTTCAAAAGACGTCAAAACTCGAAAATCTGAAATTACCCCATTGTGATTTTAGATTAAGAATGAGACGTTTCAAATGCTGAATTTATGGTAATAAACTATTTATTAACGATCTTCAGTGGATGCGATAGTATAACCTGAGATATGGTTGTACAATAATGAAATATCAAACTACAATATCAATTTGTAATCAGTGACAAAAGGGATTTACATTTTTAAAAATTAACGGTTTTTGAAGATTTATCAGCAAGAAGCTTGCTAAATCAAAACTTTGTAGGTTTCTGTGCGGTTATCGTCAGTACATACTTCAATATTACGCAAATCTCTCTAAAAGCTGTTAAAAAGTTTAAAGATTTTTTAAGACTTAATTTACTAATTTTGAAGATTGATGCTTATATTCTTGAAATTTTTAAAATTTTCGCGATACAAATTTAAAAAATTGAAAATTTCTAGCAGAAATTTTGAAAACTAGTGTCATTTTTAGAAAGTTTGAAAAACACTTTTATAGCATTTTTAACAGAAAATTGCCTATGTTTAAAAAAACGATTTAAGAATCGAAGAGGTCCAGTCCATCTAGCAAGGTGTGCATCAATCGTCCGCAGTCTCCTGCCGACCTCAAAGCCAACATTTCGACAAGTATTCAAAAACTAGCCATCCCCATTTTCTCGAGATAATTTTTCATAATTAAGCAAAACGAAAATTAAGACGTCTGAAAATTATGAAAATTGCAAATACCTTTGTATTAAATACATATTAAGATTAAAAATTAAAAATTCTGATAAATTGTGAGAGTTTTGAGGTATTTTGAAAGATGCTGAATAAATTTGAAAGATTTTAAAAATTTTTGAAATAATTTTATAGAAACAAAAAATACGAAATTTCCTAAAAATTCATAAAAACTTTATAAAATTTTAAAGTTACTAAAGACTGCTGAAGATAAATAACTATTGTAAGAATTTAAAGTACTTCCAAAAATTTAACTACAGATAATTTTGAAAAAAATTCATTTTGAAATTTGAAATTTTTGAAAACTTGATAATTTTGGTGGTTTCAATAATAATTTTAGAAAATTAAAAATTTTGAATTTTGAAGGTGTGTCTAATCGCAAACAAATTGTGATTTTTGATATAATTGTTTCTGAAGATTTTTCAGCAAGAGCTTGTTGAAATATAATGTACAAATTTAAAGATTTCTGTGGGATTATCGTAAGTTCTTCAACATTATATAAACGTCTTTGCCAGGAATTTAAAAACTTTTCAAGTTTTTCGAACAATTTGGAACAAGTTTCAATATTTCTGTAGATTTATAATAAAATTCTGAAAATTGAAAAAAGTTTATAGATTTGTTAAGCTTTACTAGCTAATTTACTAATTTTGAAGATTGCTGAACATTTTCATCAAATTTTTAAAATTTTCTCGTAGTTTTATAAACATTTTCATTTGAATGAATAGGTATGAATTTTTTTAAATTTAAAAGGAAATTCGCCAAAATATTCGTGAAACAACATATTCAAAAATACTGAGAAATTCTGAAGTTAATTTTTTAAATTTTAAGCATTTAAGCAAATTTCAACACTAATTTTAATTAATTCAGGTAGTGAAGTATTTTGAAGATAATTATTTATTTTTTAAGAATTTTTAATATCAGTCGATCATTTTATGATATCGTGTAAAATTTTATAAATGTCTGAAATTATCCAGATCCCGACAACTGTTTAATAGTTGCCTAATGGATTGGTGTGTAATTATCGTTTTTAGCAGCAAAATCCTTTAATCAGTATACATTTTCCAATTGCAATATTCCTCAACTCCAAAATTGTTTGATTCGATTTTTTTAATTTGGATACTCGGAAGTCGGAACAGTAAACATTTTAGTGTTTTGATAAGACTTAATATAATTTTAACGTGCAATTCTGCGCTTAGAATTAGAAATTTGATTAAAATTTTGAATATGAAAATTATGAAATTTTTGAAATAATTTTGTAGAATACTAAAGATTTTGAGGAAATTGGCACAATGATTTTGATATTGCTATATATAAATGCTTGTAAATTAGATAATGCTTTCAATCAAAATTTAGAAACTTTTGAAACTCAAGGTTTTTGAAGAATTCGCAGAAAATAGCTTGCTGAAGAATTATAATTTATGGGAATGGTTTGTAATCGCCTTCTGCCTTGGCGGTGTCTTGGTTAATGGTCCCATTCATGAGTCAAATCTTTTTCAAACCGTCCAAAATGTTGTATTTTTTGGATTAATTAATTCAACACATTCATACCTGGTGAATATGGTGGCCATTGCAGTGTCAAGATAAATTTGTAACATTGTTTTTTCACCATTGTTGATTTTGTCTGGTGTCACTTTTGAATATAAACCAGATGAGCAGTTGACATTTAACAACGATTTGCATTTTACGGATACTGCAATTGCCGGACCCGGTAGTCATGCCGTAGGTTTGTTATTTAAAACCTATAAAAAAATGTCTACGTGTTTGACCGATGTAGAATTTTGAACAGTCTTTATATTGTTCATTTGTACAAACCTGTGTTATCATTCCAATAAAATTAAAATTCAATAAGGCGAATTCAATTTAGGAAGAAAATCATCTAATTTTGTATGCAACTTGTACTTTTAGCAAATCTTAGTCCCTAGCCTTACGTAATCGTTTGCAAAAGTTATAAAATTCGCTTAAGTTTCTCACAACCTTGTGTTATTTCAATGTCAGCAGCAGGTTCATGTCATCTGATGTTGCCATGTTTGGAGGACCAATACTCTCATTGTTAATTTTGTTAGCTATGTGTGTGGACATATAAGACTTGATTTGAAGAAAGCAAAGTTCACCACAATAGCGCCTCTAGCTAGATAAATTTAATTGATCTACGCGCTCCTAAAACGCGCTTGCAATTATTTTTAATTAATCTGATATTTTCAGATGTTACTAACTGCACTCAAATCATAAAAAGCACAAACACTTTGTATTGCTGGACAAAACCTTGAACAAAGAACAATTCAATAGAAATATAATTCTCAATACTACAGTTGGTTGATTATAAGGAAATATATTCCAATCTGCTGCATGCTTACTGAATATTTTGCCAACTATGGTGAGGTTTTGGTTAAAGATCATTGCCTATAGGCATTGAAAATAAAGTTTACAGCAACTCGAATACACTAATCGATCTAATTGAATTTACTACAAGCTGACACCAAGCAAATATATATTTAGAAAAATAGTGAAACATTTTTGGATGAATGAGGAATAGTGAGGATAAACAATTATTTGAGATTTTTTAGAGCAAGTTTTTTTTTTTTTTTTTGTTGCTTGCGCTACATCCCAAGAGGGATTTGGCCGTTTCATAGTGAAATTTCGTAATATATTTACAACGGATAATGATTGATTTATTCATTGATCCTGACATTAACCAGCCGTGATTTTTTGGAGCTTAAAGCAAGCATGCTAACAAATGTGCCACCGCGGTCATGCGCTGTAGAGTAAAAAAATCAATTATAGGAAATTATTCCAATAAAAATTAAAATATGGAATATGATTTCCCGTCCAGCGAAGTGAATCTTGTTTTCTGCAATAATGCAAATTTCGGTTGCCAGGACCAAAAGTGATTCGTTTTGATGAGAAGTGATCGGGTTACAAAATATAAAAGGAAATAAAAATTGGCTGCAAACCAAATCAATCCTGTTCTTGCTATAGAAGAACTTGGCTAAATAAACGTTTATCTACTTATTGTTCAACACATGAGTAAAATCAATGAAATTCTATACGTGGTGGAATATTACATATACAGGGTTACTATACGTGCCGTAACAGCTTCATTCATTTTACTTTTATTTAATTGGTTCTGAGTATTATTCTTTAGGGTTTGTTTATATTATAAAAATTAAAAACACTGATCTTCTGATGTGGGTGTTCCTTCCAAATTTATGAAAAAATTTGTATTTGCTCTTCACAAATAGCAAATATTTGTCAGTTGGTGCTTTATGCTTTACGACATCAAACTCAACAATTTCGTCATTTTTAATAAAATGATTTTCGCATCGCAAGCATTTAATTTTTCGGATTATTTTACAAGCAACGTATCCTCGGAAATATCACATTGAAGCCTTTTCAAGCGTCGTTATTTTTGCTACGTTATTATTAAATTGATGTATGAATGTATGGATTTCGGTGGTTTCCGTTGACTACTCTTGATTTAAAAAAATATGTTCATTTGAGTTTTGATTGAACCAAGAAGTTAATTAATAATCAACGCTTACATTCATTAGTATTATTATTTTGGCATTAAGTTAAAAGTAACCCGAAATTGAAATAGTAAACAGTTTTTTTTATTTACAAGTGAAATTTTTGAAATGTACATAGTCTCTCATGAAAATCATAAATTTATCTAAGCTAAGAAAGGTTTCAGTTTGATTTGAAACTGGAATTGTATCGTCATTTGGCTGGAATTGTTTCGTCATTCTTCCTTCTCTATTGATTAGCCTGCAACGATTGCTGGAGTGACTGTCTTGAATCCATTTGTTTAATGACACAGAGTAGAAATTGGAGGAATTAACGATTGACAATTTCCATTCAAATTTATAAAATGTATGTGTTCCCAAAAAAAAATCATACAAAATGTTGCATGTTACATGACGAAAACGAAACTGAATGGAATGAACCGAAGGGATTGAATATGAAATCCGGCTAGACCTCCATTAAATGAACTGTACGCACAAACGGATGATTTGTTGGATAGTTGTTCTTTTCATCAACTGCCACTTGCATTAATGTTCTTACAGCGAGAAACGTCGCTGCATTCGTTCTATAGGTGGCCGTTTTTCGTCTGTATTCTTCTTTGCTTTGGTTGTGGAAAATTTGTTCGCCACAATATACGTTGCAGGTTTTGGTGGCTCTGGTGCATCCAGATTTGCCGGAACATTTATTCCGCATATGCTTTTAAAATGAATTTCTTTGTTCGCCACCTCAAGATGATATCAATTAGGTCACTTTGGATTTTGTGCCCGTTCATCATTATGTCGTTCAGGGATATTCCTGATGAGGTTGTTACAATTGGCTATCTTAAGGACTTTCTGTATCAATTTTTAGTACAAAGAAATTTTTTTTTGAACAATTCGTTGTGGTTTTATAATGAGGTACTCCCCCCCCTATTCAGCTTCAAGATCATGACGTTTGCTGTAGTTCATTGAACTTGTGTGGTTACCCCTTTATGTGTTTTGTTTTGATTTTCGGTTTCAACCTGTATCAAGATATTTATGTATTTGGTTTAACACATAAAAAGAAAAAGTAATCGGACGTTTTTTTTTTTTGTATACGAGATGATTGAAAATCAGTTTTGTTGAGGCCACCGTAGCTAAGTGATTAAAAATAAAAAAAAAATAAATTATAATAATAGAATCCTAACAATAGTGCAAAAATTGTGCAAATAGTTTAGTGAGTAAATTTTGCTAGCTATAGATTCTATAGTTCATCCAGCAACGACAATAGTTCTAATATATTGGTAACTACTGGTTACAAGTAATAAATTGTTGGATAATTACCATTTTGTGGGTAAGAATATATTGTCTTGTTTGGCGGTGAATGTTTCTATTATAAAGTTTTTTATTTTTATTATTATTGTGTTTAGGCCATGTTGGAATGATATGCAAATTTGTGACCACCAGTTATCAACGCTCACTTAGATTTGCTTGAGGAAGTTGGCTTAGCGAAAATAAGTCAACAGGCGGCGGGCCTCTAGAATTAATTTGTTTGTTCGAGAATTCAAAAATTTTGTTCTGAATTTTTTTTTTTACCGTTCTGATAATTTGCCAAAATAAAATTGCCTGAAATTATCAAACGGAATCGAACACAAACAAGTGATAGAAGGAGTTTAAGCGGCAGTGTGCCCTATAAAGCAGCAGTGTGGAAACTCATATATATATACATATACGGTTTATGGAAAACCGTGATTGAATTTTCTGGCGACATAATTATGATAACGGTGTTTCGGCTGTTGTATTACATATAAAGTTTTTTTTTTCAATTAAATTTATCTTTATTTTTTTTGTCTAATTATAATTGTTTAAAGTAAATTAGTGCTTTCGTTTATTTCTATTTTTTTTAATATTTTTACCTTAAATAATTAAAAGTCTTTCTTGTATAGAATAACATAAATTACATAGTGTAGTGAATGTGAGTGGATTGATTTTCTTTTAGCTTACAGGTATCCAGCCATAGAGGACTAAGAGTACTCTTCGTAAACTTTATGGGTGAGTTTTTTTTTATTATATTTCATTACTAAATATTGAATTGATCCACACATACATCACCACATAACAAGTTTCTTCTTAAAGTAAAATCAGTCTTTTTGTAAATATTTATTATTTTTTTTTTTAAATGAATAAAAATAGTAATTAAATCATGAAATAAATCCTCTTTATTATTTGGTGATGATGTTTTTTGAGTCCGACGCAGAGTAGTTTTAATAACAACACGAATATTGTTTGTTATGCCTTGTTCAAATTATGGCGGCAAAGAACCCTCCTATAGCCACTGAAGTACACCCGATCAATCGTGTTGGCCGCTCATAAGAGGCAGTAACAAGGTTTTGCTGGATGCATCGAATACTACTCTCAGTTTCATGGTAATACCTTCGTGGTTGATCACTCTATGCTGTGGTATGTAGTATTTCAGATCTGGTTCATCGCTCACCAGCTGCATATGGCCTTGTTTTAGATAATCATCCATAAATTCGGAATAGAGTTTGGCGAACGGCTTATCTCTCAGAAATGTCCTCTCGATTTGCAGTAACCGTACTACCGCCTTCTTTCTCGATTCTCCTAGTAAAAATGGTTGTACCTTTAAAGGTATGTACACCATGTATTTTCCATTTGTTAGTCGTGCTGTTGTTTCTGTAAATAGTTTCTCTGCTCATGCTTCCGCCTGATTAGGTATTTTTTCTTGCGGGATGGCAACGTTTTCTATTAATAAATCTAATTGTTGCCCAATTGTTTTAGCGCTGATCATTGACAAACTTTCGACCTCCTGGCTGCTGCCAGTGTTTCCCATTATGATCCAACCAAGTTCTGTTTCTTGGGCAATTGGATCTTGTAGGCGTCCTCTAATGATGTTACTGTTTAAAATTAAGGGATAATAGTCAACGCCGATTATGACACCGATGCTACTTGACTTGTTGTATTATGGATCTTCAATTTGGCTGCAGCCCCTTCCAACTGACCCTTTAAATAGTTTATTTTGTGGTTTTGTGACTGATCTGTGTATTTTCATGGATCAAGCTGAATGTGTCACGGAATTCGGTCCACTTTTGGTAATCCCCAGGAAATATTGGGTTTTGAATTCGTGGTAACCGAATGTCCGTTATCTGATTTGTTGGTTTACTTTTTTCCGTTCCTTCTAAGTTCGTGATTATTTGAAGGATGATAGTTTCATACTGTCTATCAATGTTCTCGAAGGATTCTTCTGTGAAATACTTTATGTGTTGTTCTTGTTCATCACTAACTAGCATGCAAATTTCCTCATGGAGTTCGAATATTTATGAGTTGTTTTAGTTCCAGGTTTGTTGGAGCTAACCCCCATAATTGTGTTGTTTAAGTGCATTTGAGTTTTTGGAACGCCTCCTTTTTAAATGTATTGTAATTTCTATATTGAAGGTCTAGACCATGCCTTATCACCAGTTATTGGTTGTTTTATTCTGGGAATGGTGGTTACCAGAGAGTGAAGTAATGTTTTTTATTTATTTATTTATTTATTTAGCTTTTGAAGCTATTTAGTTTTCAATATTTGCTTTACATAATTATAATAAATTTAACAATTAATATTTAACTAAGAAAATTTAATCTACATTTTCTTTTATAAATTTGACTAACAACCTCTTAAATACATTTATATTAGGGCAAACTTTAACATCACTTGGAATTTTATTAAATAAGTCAATTCCCTTATAAAACAAAGAATTTTGATTTTCAGTTCTCTTAAAAAATGGTAACAAAAATTGATCTCTATTTCTTAAATTATAATCAGTTTTATCTTTCACATAAGAAATAAAATTTGTTAAATAACTAGGAACCAAATTATTTTTAACTCTATAAATAATTATTAATACATTGTATACTATTCTTTGATTTACACTCATAAAACATAATGTTTCCAACATATTTCGAATACTTGTTGTTTTTGGGACGTTTAGCAGGACTCGCATCGCTTTATTCTGAAGTTTTTGGAGGTACTCCTTATCTTCTCTACTGCATGTAAATAGCACTGATGGACAATACTCAAAATGAGGAGCAATTATTGCCTTATATATACTATTTTTGCTTAAATAGCTCAAATTTCTATGGCATCTCTTCAGTACACCAGTGATTTATTTTGCTTCCTATATAAGACACATGATCACTGAATTTCAACTTCTTATCAATTATTAGCCCTAAATATTTGATATTGTCTACCTGCTCAATGTTACTCTGATTAATTCTGATGTCACAATTATGATTGCTTTACCAATAACCATACACTTTGTCTTGTTAACATTTAACTTTAATTTGTTTCCATTTAGCCATTTTTGTACTCGTTCCAAATCACCGTTAATATTATCAACAACTTCTTCAATGTTATTTCCACTATAATAAATCAAGGTGTCATCCGCAAATAAATTTATGTGACAATTTTTAAGACTTTTTACTATATCATTGATATAAACTATAAATAGTATGGCACCCAAAACGGATCCTTGAGGAACACCAAGCTCATTAGAATATCTATCAGATGTTTCATGCACTACTTTCGTTCTTTGACTCCTATGACTCAAATAACTTTTAAACCATTTCCATTCGTTATTTGTAATTCCTATCTCTGTTAACTTTTTCAACAATATTGTTCGATCAATTGTTTCGAATGCCCTTTGGAAATCCAAAAATACTATAATTGTATATTCACCCCTGTCTCTCGATTCCTTCCATTTACTCAATACTAAGTTTAATGCAAATTCACATGAATATCCCTTACGATATCCCGATTGTTGCTCTATTAATATCCCTTCCACGTTTAAAAATTCGATTAGTTGTATCTTTACGACAGTTTCTAAGATTTTCTCACAGCAGTCCAGCATATTAATTGGTCTAAAATCCTCTGGATATTTTGCGTTTTTTATTTTTGGAATAGGAATAATATTCGCTTCTTTCATACATTTAGGGAATTGACCCGCCATTAAAGAAGTATTGAACATTGATAACAATTTTTCGCCAATAACATCCATAGCTTTCAAAATCATACTTGGCTTCAATCCGTGTACGTCTCGCTTATCACACATTTTTGTGATTATATCCTTTAATTCTACTAATGTAATCTGGTTCAAAGCGAATTTCCTTTTCGCTGATGCCCTTATCTCGACTAAATCATCTTGTACGCTTGGAATTTGTCCATTTAAGATCTTGATACTATCGACATAAAATTTGTTTAGAACATTTGCAATTTCCTTGTGGTTACAGTATTCATGGTTATCAACTATGATGCGATCTATGCTACTATCTCGTTTTCCTTTCATTATTTCCTTTAAAACGCTCCATACTCGTTGCGAATTATACGAAGCAGTTTCTATTTTTCTAATGAAATAGTTTCTCTTACTTTTTCTTATTGATGAAAGATACCGATTTCGTGTTGCTCTATATTCATTCCAATGTTCCTCATTTCCAGTTTGCTTTGCTAATGTATTCGCTGCAATCTTTTTTGATTTTAAAAGGCGCAGATTATAATTTTTATGAAACCAGTCATTTGACTTTGGTTTTATCTCTGCTTTCTTGTAAAATACATTTAGGGCCTTATAAATATTTTCATACATATTTTCGCATACTTCATCAATATCACCAGTCGTATCCCACTTTGAATCTTGTAACAGCTTATTGAATATATCTTGATTAAAATTAAATATCCCCTCAATATATTTTTTTGGTGTTCGGCTGCTTTTACTAATTTCCATCAAATTTACTTGAATCGTCTCATGATCACTAATTTTCTCTTGCTCTAATGTGTCGATACGTATATTTGCAGTTGTTGTATTACCAATAACCCAATCAATTAAGGTATTCGTGTCTGCTGTTATTCTGGTACATTTCTCCATTAGTTGTTTCAGATTCAATCTTGTCATTATTCTATCCAACTTCATTTTATTCGTCGTCTGACGTAGGTAGTCAATATTAAAATCACCGCATATTAAATTTAACTCCTCTGTAGAAATATTTTCTTCACTCCATTGATCGAAATAGTTGATGAATGATATTATACTTGAACTTGGGGATCGATACAACACCGATAATGCTACATTTTTATTCAATTGATCTGATTTTCTTATCAAGACTTTACTAATCCATAAATAATTATTCTCAATCGAGCAATTTTTTACTTCAAAATTTAAATTTTTGGATATATAAATCACTACACCCCCAGTAAACCGTGAATGTGAATCACATCGAATACATGAGTAGCCCTGACATGTAACATGTACTGTTGAGTATGGTTTGATTAATACTGATTTTATTAGTCAATTTTTCTGATTTATATACACAAATTTTACTTAAGAATTATATGCAGAATTGCATAGTTGATAAATGTAACTAGTGTTACGTACATTCATTACTATCGACTAAGAATTATGTGCAGAATTGCAATTGAAATTGAATTAAATGTAACCATACACTACTAATTTTATCGTATACATGGGTAACCCTTCCCTTGCATGGTACGATTGACCCTGTTCATACTGAATATTCGGTTTAACTAAATAGTATGAACATTACCAAAGAAAGCCTAACTGCCTTATTATTTCATTGTTCTTCGTTTGCGTACAAAAGAACAGGTTTATGTTGCGTATTGATAGTTAACGCAGAAACATGTAAAGCGTATATAAATAAGGTCGCCAGAAACACCCCAGATATGTTAGATATAAGCTGAATCTACAGGTGATCCACAAAATTGAAAGTGTCGGCCACAAAAAATATATTTAGATTTAATTACTAAAGATTTTGAAAAAAAAAAAAAATTAAAATTTGATTCCAATACCTATTAATACATCGTGTTTTGTGCTATTAGTTGCATTCAAGGGTTGCATTCACTTTCCATTGATTTTGAATAAAATGTCTTCATGTTTATTTTCCAATCCTTTGGTGTTATTTCTAAACAACATGTTTAGTAATTTAATTTATAAAGCAAGACCCCAAAAACACAATACGAATACACACACACACGCATAATGTATATATAAAACGTATGCATGGAAATTGAAAAGAGGTTCGAAAACACACAAAAACATTTTACACATGATTATGATGGTGATTTGATTTAAATTTTCATCTAATCGATCAAAAACGCTAAACAATATGCGCAATAGAATTGACATTAAGTATCTGAACTTTATATATGAATAAAAGGGTTTTGTTTTTTAAATTACAAGGGATGTTTATTTTCGATTTTCCCATGGAATTTTGATGAGTAAACCAAACGAATTTTTAAGGTAGCAATGTGCTGCGTATACAAAATCAATATTTTGCGCAATGATTAAATCTTATAACGTCTAAAAGGAATAATTTAAACCGATTCATCATTGTCCGTCACACCGCACCATTTAGATTTAATCAAAGCTGTAAGGGAAATATTTACGATAATTAACATTTTAACTAAAACTGATTGTTTGGGGTATACTCCGTATTGTTATCAATCTTCTATCAATAAATGAAACTAATTAAAACTTTCCGTATCCTTAAAATTATTTCCAAAACATATCTGTACACATTCCAATCGTTCCTGTTTTTTTTGATTAAAATATTTCTTCCCTTTAGTGTAAGTTTCCCCAATTTTGCTCGAAAAGATCAAAATCACTTCTTGTCATAAAACTGAGAAAAGCAACACAAAACAAAAATACGAATCATAATTTGACTTAGATTGTTGGTAAAAAGAATGAGCAAAACAAAAAAAAAATGTGACAGATATTACGATATACGACCAATTTACATTCTCCCGCATCAATATAAGAGACGAACAAAAAATTGTTCAGTTTTGTATTATGTTTTCCCGTTTCCTGGTGCCATGGCGTAAGTACATAAGATTTTAACAAACATTTTCATTTTTGTTGGGTGGCAATGGAAAAATATTATAAGAAAAATGATTAAATAAATAAATTTATTTTTATTGTTATTGTTATTACTATTTCTATTAAAATATGTATATTTTTGTGTACACACCGAGTATTACGCAAAAATTAGACCTGGACGAAGACAGAAAAAATAAAAAAAAATACGGCGGAAACGAGTAATCAGATTTTTGTTCTCTTTTGTAAATAGAAACACTTTTTGTGATATAAGGGTGACAAAAATCCGTGAATATATTCGGGACAATTTAATTCCATTTTTATGTCTTTTAAACATTTTGCGGTCCCCGTTGTGAAACATTAACAACACGATTGTGTTACATTTTGCAATTGCAACCATTAAAAATTTGTTATATGGGATTAAACAGTTTTAAAAGTTTTAATGTTACCTGCAAAAAATGAAATATCATCGAAATACATAAATAAATCTCCAAGTAAATGGCATGGGATGGGATGGAAAAGCATAATGATTTTAGGAACTATAGATTTTTATCACTTTAGCTTGTTTATAAATATTCTACACTGCAAAAAAAATAAATTGTTGAAATCTGAAGAGGTATCAGCGCTCAAATCATAGTCTTGGCCGAAATATGTGATTTTGCATCTGGGAAGGAATGATTTAAATCATTGGCCGCGTTCAGTACAGCGCAGCCTTGCAAAATTTTCTCATGACTTCATTAAATCGTTGCTCGATATAATACAGCAAAAACTAGTATGCTGTAACGTGTATTTGTATTTGTTACTGCAACTATATAGGCGATGATTCATGTACAAATTTTGTCTGCCGGACATAAATAATAATCGCGAATGTGAATTTTGTTCTCACTGCTGTCAAAGTTTTTAAGGTTATGTATTTATCTTATACAAAATTGATCAATGTTCAATTTTTAATTTTTGTCGTAAAATAAAAAAAATATGGCCGACCGTCAACAAATCAGAGCGATTATTATTTATGTCTGTCGGACAAAATTTGTACATGAATCATAGCCCTTACTCTTGTTATAGTAACAGTTTTCATATTTATAAACCTCACTTTAAGATTTGGTATGTTGTTACATCATCATTTATAGAGGTCAAAATTTAGCACTATAAACATTGATACAAAATATCGAAAACAACAAAACAAACTCGAAATTCGTATCGAATTGTTGGCATGAATTTCGAAAATCATTTCTATAATACTAGAAATAGTTATATCTATGTATAAATTCGAGCCTAAGTTTGTTCTTATGATTCTTGAAATAACGTAGTGCGACAATATTCAATATATAAAATTAGCGCGAGTCAAGATATTATTCTTGATTAGATCATGCTTGATTTTGAAGATGAATAGGATGGTTCCAAAGTCAATTCATCAAATGTTAGCAGGTTTGAATCAAAATGAGATGAATTGGTGTTAGAATTGGCAACCCTTTGATTGTCTTAAGACATTGGTTAATGCCGATGTGAATGCACTCCAATTTATTTTTCGCAGCTGAACTCCAAATTGGTAGCAAATATCGAACATTGCTCATCACGTGACTGTGGAATATCATATACTTCACTTTGGTTGGCAAGCAATATTTCATCTGAAATAAAATAAAGGTAATTTTTTCGAATTTTATTTTGGATATATTGTATATGATGGTTCCAATTAAGCGAACTATCCACCCAGAGACCCAGATATTTAAAAAATCTACTTACTCCAATTTTACTCCATTAATTTGTAAGGAAAAATTCGAAAGATCACTATTTTTATTTTTCATTTTGAAGATCATGAATTTGGTTTTACTATTGTTAACCTTTAGAGCATTTTCTTCCATCCATTCATTTAAAACGTTTAAATCACTTTGCATATGGCTCTGCAACGTATTTACAGAATAACCATTATTAAGTAGAGAGATATCATCTGTAATCATCCTATACATAGTTAATTTTCCATGAGGATTTAGATCGAAAATGCCATTAAAGAAAATATTAAATAATAAAGGTCCTCGTAAGCTTCCTTGAGGAACTCCAACTCGTATTTCAAGTTGATTACTTTGGTATTCGTCAATTTGTACATATTACATCCGATGTTGCAGGTATGATTTAAGTAAATATAAAGCATTTCCTTTAAATCCGACGTAGTTTAATTTTTTTATTAGTACATATTTCATGATTCACGGAATCAAAATTAAAAGAAGTTAAATTAAAAGAGTTTAAAGAACTTCAATAATTTCGAAAATTTTAAAATTTACAGAATTTAATGATTTTATAGTTTTAGATAACTTAAACATTTATTTAATTAAAGAAAATATGTGTACAATTTTAAGAATTTGAAATACGAATTTTTAAAAATGTTTGCGAATATAAAAAAAAATTCAAAGAATTTTAAAGAATCAACGGATTAAAAAATTTAGAAAATTAAACAATTCAAGGAATCTAACGATTCTACAAAATTAAAAGGATTTAAATTATAAGCAGTTTAAAGACTTTAAAGAAATCGGAAAAATTTAATGAAATGTAACAATTTAAAAAACTTAATCAATTTAGAAATTGTTAAACATTTATGCAATATAATCAGTTTAAAGATTGTACAAAATTTAATATCTTAAAAAGTTAGGAATTTAAACATTTTAAAGGACTTAAAACAGTAAAAAAACTGAATTTTAGAAATATAAAAAGAAAAATTCTTCTCTATAAATTCTTAAATTTAACTATTTTCAAAATTTCTTTACATTTTTAAATTTTTCCTTAAATTTTTCTTTCTAGAAAGAATTTTACAAAGTACAACATCGTGTAAAATTTGAAGAATTTAAAGAAATTGTATAATTTTCAGATTACAAATTTATACGTTTTTAAAAATATAAAGAACTCAATAAACTTAAAATAATTAAAGATTTTTTGAAATTTAGAGAATTTAAAGAAAAGAAAATTTAAAGTATTTGAAACAAACTAATTGAGAGAATTTATTAATTTAATAACTTATAAGTTTTAAATAATTTTAAGATAAGTATTAATAGAATTTAGAAAATATAGAGATGAGTTTTAAAATTTAAAGAATTTAACAAATTTGGAAATGGAAAAAAAAATTAATGATTTTAAGAATTCAAAGAATTTAAAGATTTATAGAAAAATCTAAAAAACTTTAAAAATTTTAAGAATTTAAAATATATAATTTATAGAGTTCAAAGAATTCTAAGGATTTTAAAAATAAAAGAATTTAAAATATTTAATGAAGTTAAAAGTTTAAATAATTAAAGAATTTAAAATTTTATAAAAATTAAACAATTTAACGAGAAACATAAAAAGAGTTTAAAGGATTAAAGGTTTTAAAAATATTAACGATTTTTAAGAATTTTGAAAATTTAAATGCATTAAATTAATTCTCTTTGAATTTTTTAAATTTCTTTATGATATTTAAATGCTTTACTAAATGGGAGAAAAGTTTAAAGAGAAGAATCTCAAGAATTTTAAGAATTTAAGATTTTAGATTACAATGAGAAAAATTTAAAGAAATTATGGCGTTTGAACATTTTCCTTTTTATTATAGAAGGCAAAATGCAGTTTTTTTTTTTATATTATTGTATATGAATTTGTTATATGTATATGTAGAACAACTACATATTATATTTAAAAAAAAGTATTGACTTGTGCCGGTTAAGGAAAATCCCAAAAAAACAATCTACGGACTTTTAATCATTTTAAAATTGATAATGGAAGTAAAGATTGTTATATTTTGTTACAAAACAATGATATTATTAAATTTGATTATGCAGCATTAGTCAATAACATCCTTTGCATATTTGGCAATAAATTTAAGAATCCACATAGTTTTTATGAAATTACGATCGTTTCCTGCAGATTTGATATTTATGAGGTAGATTTTGATGAAGACAAACTGGAGTTTTGGTGCGCCGATATAATTAAATGCAAATTATTTGGTATGATAACTTAAAGCAATGAGAATGCAGGATTGTGCGGGTGATGAAAAAATCCCGGCGGGTGATGAAAAAATCACGGATGGTTAATGTTGGATCAATGAATTAATCACTCATTATCCGTTAGAAAAAAAAAAAAATGATTACGAAACTTCAAATGAAGCGGCCAAATCCCTCTATGGGATGTAGCGCCAGCGGAAAAAAAAAAAAAAAATATTAACGATTACACTTATTGGCCACCCAACTACTAGAAGCCCAATTTTTTACAGCAACGTATTCTAAAGCAAAAGAGAAAGAGAAATTTTTGGCTGATAATTTTTGCTCAGAAGTAGACAAGGGCTCTCTTAATCAGATACCGGTACAACATAATTTCAACACTGATTTTTCTCATTTAGTAACACGGATGAAAATTTTCTAAACCATGACTTTCAGAAAAATAACATGTTACTCGTAACCGAGTATCTTGTAAACGATGTTAAGTTATCATCGCCTGCTCAAAGCGAGAAAAAAAATTGCCCATATCAGCAAACGCCGAGTACCTAGGAAGCCATACCTTTTCACGCTTACATCGAGGTTACCACCACCAAATCCAAGTTCTACATATTCAACGCTTCCACAAAAACGAAATATGTCACCACCAGACCAAAAATTACCAAACTACAGTAATTGAAAAATTAAACCATATTTTCACCGAAATAAAAAATAAAAAAAAATTACTAAGCATCAAACTGATCTCACTAACGATCAAAACTAATCACACTATAGAACCGTTCGTTGCATCAACAATAACCGGTAATCAAAAAATTACAAAAATTAATAATAATATCGATTTCGTTTATCCGGCAGTCCCGATTAAAACGATCGAAGATTTAAATTTGCTTAATGCAAAGTTGACTGAAATCTTCTATATGGAACAAATGGTAATTATTTTCAGTATAAAACTTAACTTAATTCTTTTAGTTATAATGTATGATTTCTTTGGTTTGATTTCTAGATTATTTGACTTTACAAATATCGGACGCCTAATATAAACAAATCAATCAAGCAATTGTTCGAATATTTGATTGATTATAATGTCGCTAAATTATATTCATGGATAGGACAGGACAGTCGGGCATTACAAAAGGTAAACCACAACTTAAATAATGAAATGTCTAATGTTAACTTACCTAAAAAATGTTATTAAGTTACCAAACATAATTTAGTTGGCTGAGTAACACGGTAAATTACTTAAATTTAGACGCACCAGTTACAATCGACGAAACCAAAAAAGCTGTCCAACAGTTTTTTAAAAGGCCCATAATTACAATGGCAAGGAATAATAAAAAATTATCGAATGAAATAAGTGTGCGAATGACATGAATAATAATATAGTTTTTACCTTATCATGTAAAAAGTAAACCTTATTGTGGTTTGTTCTTCTTAGCGAACAGAAGGGAAATAAATCTAAATGAGCTTTTTCATTAGACGACGCGATATACACTCAGAGAAAACCACCTTAAATCTAAAAAAACACTTCATTTAAAAAAAAATCATATATGGTTTCCAAGCAACAATGAAATATTCTGAATTGAAAATGATAGAAGATTTAAAAATTAATCAATTTTAAATTAAATATACAATTTTTATTTTAAACCGATTAACAAATAAATTTATTGTAACGGAGGCCAAGTGGTGGCAGACGACTTTCCGTCCAGCATAAACTGAACTTTTGTTTATTTACATGGCTTGCCAGACAGATACGTGGCCATATTGATCACGAGCTCAGGCGATAGAGGTAACTTTGGTCGTGAGGTTGTATCTGTCCGAGTTGCAAGCAAGTATTTGGCCACTAAAGATGAAGAGGAGACAAAAAAAAATCATGGTTTTCAATCGCTGACACACCAATTCACTTCACAATCCACAACAAATTCTATTTACTTTAGCAAATCATAGTTCAGAAATAAAATACAATTTTTAATATTTTAACAATTTGATAGAACATTGGTTTATTAGTGTTGAGGACTTATCACTATAATCAGCTCAGCACCTGCAACTACAAGAAAACCAATTTAGACTTAGCAGTTAGTAATGAATAGGGCAACCAAAAATATGCACTAAAAAACCGGTTTTAAGCGCTTGAAATATGCCCTAAAAAAGTAGAATTATATGTTTGGAAAATTATTTTCCTTGATAAAATTTTACAATGACGCGAAATACCAGAGCCTTCTAGAGTATAGAGCCATAATCATTATGACGTATTTTTTAGAAGCTTTTTTAGTGGTATAACTTTTTACTGATTTCCATAGGAATCCATAGTAAAATTGGTGTTTTTTAGCTTCAAGTTTTTCATTGAAAAAAGCTAAAATGCTACAAAATTCTTATACAAAAGTGTTCTACATATCTTTAGCAACAATATACAGGAAGGGTTTATTGGTATTAAGTAAATATTAATTGCAGAAATATTAAAATTAAATTATTTCTAAAATATATTTTTCGAACTTTCATTTTGAAAAATACATCAAAGTTGGCTCTGACGAATTAAATAATACTTACTACATTTATCTTTAGTTTTACTAGTGTGCGCTAGATGTCTCAGATTTATACAGAAAAATACGAAAAAAAATTGTTTAATCACAAAATTATGACACGTTCTTAATATTTTGAGAATTTGTTTTGCTTTGCCTACAATTTTTGAACTTAAATTTCCCAAGTGGCGATTTTTGGTACGGTTTTTCAAAATGTTTACTGCCCACTGCCATCTATGTATATTGGCTTAATGCACACGATTTGTAGTAAGCTTTTCTTTTTAATTTGACCAGAATGCTGTTGTTATGAACTTTTTTTTATATTTTGGTTTAAATAAATCAATTATTACAAGAAAATGAAAACGATTTACTTAAACGAGATTTTTGTATGTTGAAATTCAAACATTTATGAAAATATTTCAGAAATCATAATTAAGAATTTGCAACGTTTTCATTTACAAATTTGTCTTCGGAAAAAAAGTGATTTCCCATATGTTTTATGTGTTTTACTATGGAAATTTTGATTTTTTCGTCGTTTCTAATTCCCTTATAAAAGCTTCGTTTTTTAGATTATGGCTTGTATAATCAAGGTTGCTTTGGAAATACTAAAGAAACACCTAACTAGAGAAGTTGAAATAAATAAAAATAATCACATGTCCATGGGTTTTAAATGTTTCTTTTTTTATTTCAAAATGACGCTTAAAAAAATTAGTCTCAAAACAATTCCACGCTCGTAGAGCAAAAAAAAACATTTAATTTAAATTTTGGTTACAATAAATGATAAAAATTTCACTAAGATTTTCAAACAAGAAGCTATGTCTATTAGATCGGAGAACACTCTTCTACATAGAAAAACTTCTCTCGACATCAACTGAAGTGATTGGTGCATATTTAAATGACAAAGTCTCTTTAATTGTATACTGCTTTGGCCCATTTGTAACAACCGCTTGTGGTTGTTATGTTTTATTTAATCTAAAATCTGTAATTGCGGTTGGAAATCCCAACAAGGTTCAATGTTTATCCACTGCGCTGCATAAAATCTCTTCCACTACACGTCATTCTTTCTTTGGCTTAATTTGTAATAGAAAATATATTTTTTTTTGGTAGAGTGTACCATTTAGCATTTTATACTTCTCCTTATTTTGGTCGGTTACTCGATTCGTTTTATCATTTTTTGTTTGATGGTATGTAATGACGTGTAGTGGTTGTCGTTTTGCTTCATCTGTTTTGTTTTGGTTAGCGCGTGGATTTTCCATGTAAATGGAATGTTCCAGTGATTAAATTAAATAGTATTGGTGTGTGCGAGTCGATTTTGGGTGATGTCGTATGTGTACGTCACCCGAAATTTATCGGTCGGTTTTTTTTTTATATATGTAAATATTTTTTTGGGTGCGCCTGGTGCAATTTTCCCTGGGAAATATTACAATAATCCACCAAGACACTGTTGTCACGAGTATTGTGCTCCGTTAATGTCACTACAACTGGAATACATGAGTAAATACCAGTAATGCATAGCTATTTGAAATCGGGTGTGGTTAAATGATTATCTTCTGTGGGTTACCTTCGATAATTTTTGAGTAATGCAAAACCAACCCACGTGTTAATCTGCTGTTCAACGTGAATTCCTTGTGAATGGTCAAAAATCTATCTTGGTGGTGTGATTTTTGTGTGAAAATACTGTAAACGATTTGATATTGTGGCAGCTAACCTTGCGGTGGGTTGAGGACGGTGCGAGGGGGCTGCTGGGACGGTATCCTGCGTCGGCGCTGTGGTAGCTGTTTTGTGGTCGGACGGGCCAGAATTTTTATTATTATTCAGGTAAGGTGTGTGAGGCCAAAATAGATAAAGAACGCCGCTCACACCGTGTGGTTTTTTTTCATTAAATTTTGTGAACCAAACTTGGGTTTTTTTTTGTTTTATTATTATATTTTTTTTTATTATATATTTAAATTTTTTAACGGGTTTTACAGGTTCCGGGTGGCGTCATATGCGACACCCCAAATCGATTCGCACCACGTTTTCTTTTGTGATTTTTTTTGATTTTTGGCTAACGTTTTCTTTCAAAATTTTTCTTTCATTTCATTTTCTCCGTTGCTTTTCTTACCGTTCGATTTCCATCCGTAATTACAGTTTTTTTCTTTTTATCATTTTTTAATTTTTTAGTGATGTGTAACTAATTAGTTCTTTGTGATCGCGTGAGGATGGGCGGCCTTGTGCTGACCTAGGCCTTGAGCAGGGTCGCCGGAGTGGCACCGGCATCCTTGTCGAACGCTCCCATTTATGATTATCTACCACTGTGGTCGTGGCACAGTAGAATAATTTTCTTGTCCCCTTCGTTTTATCTCTATGCGGTTTTCAAGCATAGCAATATGTCTGGTAACCCCCACGCCTAGCGGCGAGCTTCAGCCAGTGCAATACCGCAACCAGACCTCTATTGCTATGTTCTGTTCAACAAAATCCCTTTTGGGGGATTTTGTTACACATTTTGTACTGATGTTCCCGTCAAACTTGCTGAAATTTTAGTTAATGTTGCGAATCCGTGGTTTTTTTCGATTACAGCGCTAATTTTTTTTCTTAATATTAGCAGCTACCTCGTTTTGTATACTATTTATATTATTAACAGCGTCAGCCACAAATTTGATTTGTACAGCAAGCGGCAGTCCATGAGTCTCTAGTTTTGAAATGGTTGATTCGAGAAATCCGAAGTTAGCTGAAATAAAGATCAAATCAGATCTAATTGTGCTATCACACAACAACTCTTTTGAAATCCTAATTGAGGCAGCTTCGTCTTCGCCCAGCGCATCAAAGATGCGAACCATATTTTCAAAATTACTGGAATAATAATTGACCGCTGCCAGCCAAGTTCCCCATCGTGTGGTAACCGGCTGCGGAGGCAGTGCAAGCCCAGGCGCGATTGTTTTAAAAGACTCGACTCTAGATGGGGCTTTTAAAAATACTTTTTTGCCGTTAGAGATTAGGCGATCAACCTTAACGTAGTGGCCGCGAATTTGCTCACACACACGATGAAGTCCATGGGCAAGGCAAGTTAAATGAGTTATTTTAGGGTAAAATATTTGTATTGCCTGAGCCGCTTTTACCATGTACGGTGCAGCATCTGAAATGAATAACAAAATGGAATCTTTAGGGAATGTGTCACCTAACATTTTCACCGATTCATCAAAAAGCCGCGCAATGGTTGAATGATTCGCTCTCTCTAAATGCGCAGAATTCAACAAAAATTTTTGTTTGGCGATCACTTCGTTGGAATCCAAAATACCAATTATGACATTGGCCACATATCTGCCGGTTGCGTCAGTGGTTTTATCGATCGATATCCATAAAAAATGATTTTTAATTTGGTTTTTAATTGTTTCGATGGTTGCTTTAAACAGAGTCTTTACGTGATTCGTCCGTAAAGTAGTTTCTGACGGCACTTTGTATTCAGTGTATTTTTCCAAAAATGATTGAATTTTTGTATTTCGAACTTTATATAGCGGGATATCGGCTGCAATAAATGCATCGCATAAGTCTTCAGCGAATTGGTCATGTTTAGGAGTATTTAACAATCCACCAATTAACTGCTGAGCCTGTTTTTTATTTGTGTCATTCTGCTTAAGCTCAATATGTTTCGCACTTTCTAAATGCTGCCTTACGTTAAACATTCTGCCTGCTGACACTGCCTTATTGCATATTTTACAATACAAGATTTTTCCATCCGTTTTTAATTCTGCTGGATGTTGACTCACGAATTGTTTCAGTTTATTTGTCACTGGTTGTTTTAATTTTGGCATGTCCTTAAGCAAATTTAATTTATAGAAAATTAATCTTTATGTTTATTTAAGGAATTAATTTATAATTTTACTGAAGTACTTACTAAATTCGTTTTCTTTTTATGCAATAAATTCTTATATGAAGTATTTACCTAGTGATTATTGTGAACGAAATGTAAACTGACAAATGAATTTTTTATTGGTAGTTTCTCGTCAAATGTCTGACTCCCTTGAAGCAGTAGATTATTTAAATTCCCTATAAACAAACTTGTTTAGGTAATGCATACATTTATTTACTGCTGCAGTGGCGCTGATATCGGTAAAAATTAAAATTTTAATCAATAAAATTGTATGCTATTTTATGCAAAATATTTTAATGAAATTGGATGCTTGCATTATGTAAAATATTTTAAAATATGCACTTAAATATGCACTTATATCCAAAATATGACAATATATGCAGTTTTGGGTGAAATATGCAAAAATATGCACTAACAAATAGGGCTTAAAAGGTTACGTTTTTGGTGAAACGGATTCCTATCTTAGGCTGGAAACACACCAAATTAGTCAAAACGTTTTTTTCTTGTCTTAAAGCGACTTGCGTTCAAAATGCATACGATTGTATAGCGCTATGCACATTGAATCAGTCAAAACAATTTTACGTCAAACATTTTGTTTCATAAAACATAGAACGGCAAACATTCTATTGTGCTTTATGGGTCCACGCACACATAATAAAGCAAAATTGTGTTAAGTCAAATTTGACTAATGAAACATGTTTGAAGGCGATCATAGCCTATAAACAAATATGTTAATTCACACTGAACCAAAACAAAGCAAAACAAGACAAAACTGCTTAAATCAAGGAAAAACATTGTTTGAAGTTGTTTCGTAATCTCTGTTTCGTGAATCAATTTTTGTCAAAATAAAAGTATATTTTTAAATATTTTTTTAAAATTAATAACTTTTTATATTTTTTTTAAAGTGTTTAAAATCATAATATATTTAAAATATAACATAATTTTTTTATATTATATAATAATATACCAAGTGTACCAAGTTTTTTGAGGTTAGTTTTTAATAGATTTTCTTTATTTTCAATTTTTAAATCAAGAATTTTGTTTTTAAATTTATTTATTAATTTAATTTATAAATAATATTTAAAATGGATACATTAAATTTGACCAAGAATATATTGCATTAATGGTAAATTTTTAACTACAGCAACGATGTCGGATTGTGACGGCGAAAAGCTCATTTACGCGATTCAATCCAGGCCGGTTTTGTTTAATTATAAACTAAAGGAGCACGGCGATCGAAACATTGTGTCAAAGTTGTGGGAGGAAGTGGCCCAAGAAATGAATTGTAGTGGTAAGTATCTTTAATTAATTTATTCCAAAGATATAACATATAAATTAAATATAAATATTTTGCCATGGCACAGAGCCGCTAGCTGAATTGAAATAACGCATAAAATTATTTCTTACTGAGAGAGCGTTATTTGTGGCATTACGTGAATTGCTTAAATTTTCCATATCATGTATTTCCGCTGAATTTAAACAATTTTGTACTTCGGCTATTAAATTATTACCACTATTTTCCTCTATTCTTATAAAATTGTGTAATGTGCAAGCGGCCAGCACAAATGTTTCTACATTTTCCGGCATACCAATAATTGTATTCTCAAAAATTCTGAATTTTCTTGTAAGCATCCCAAATGCACATTCCACTAAACGTCGAGCACGCGAAAGACGATAATTAAATACTCGCTTTTCTCTATTTAATGATTTACGCGCGAATGGCCGTAAAAGGTTACGCTTTAGCGGATATGCCTCATCAGCGACAAACACAAATGGCAATTCTGTTGTTTCATTTGAAATTTTACGTGGTGGAGGTAAATTTAATGTTCCGTTTTTTAACTCATTTCCAAATGATGAATATTAGAAAAATCCTCCATCACTGTTACGCCCATAGTCACCTACATCAATAATCATAAAATTTCCTTCAGCATCAACAACCGCTTGTAATAATATAGAATGGAAATGTTTGTAGTTGTAATATTCGGATGCAGCAAAGTTGGGGCGCTGTATACGGATATGCTTTCCGTCAACAGCTCCCACACAGTTGGGAAAGTTCCAATATTTTTTAAACACTTCACTTGTTTCAATCCATTTTTTCATATCCGGTTTTTTCATATATATCGGCGAAACGAGATTCCATATAATTTTACAGGTCTCAATAACAACTGCTCGAATTGTTGAAGCTCCCAATCTAAATTCGTAGTGCAATGCACTATAATGATGCCCAGTTGCGAGATACCTGTAAAATATAATTTAGTTAATATCATCAAAATATTATTATTACTTTTTATTTATATCTATTTTTCATAATTTTTATGTTTTTATTTAGTTGCAGATTGCAAATCAAAATGGTCCAGCTTGAGAAATAGCTATGCTAGGGTATTAAGGGAACGAAGGGATGTTGTGTCGGGAAGTGGCAGTAAAAAAAGGAGGAAATGGTATCTGGAAGATTCAATGGCGTTTTTAGGCGATTTTATTCATCAACACAGAAGTACGACAAGTAACATTGAAACTGAAACACATTTTGAAGAAATAATCATTGAACCCGACATTGAATCTTCATCAAATGACATCGAGCCGTGTCCTCCTCCAAGACAAACAACAAAAAAAAGCGCTTCATCCGATAAACTAGTGGAACCAATGATCAACTACCTCAAAATGAAATCAACACAAAAAACGGAACCAGAAGATCCAATGTTGCTGTTTTTTAAATCACTACTGCCAGATACTGAAAAATTAGATGAGCATCACAAAAGGAAATTTAAACTGCACGTAATGAATTATTTAAATGATATGATTGATGAAATAGAAACTGAAAATAGTGAATGTTACCTCGACGAGTAAAACACACTATTTTCAGTCTCTATTTCCATATAAATTATTTCATTTCATCTAACTTTCCTAACTAAGGATTTAAACTAAGGATTTATGTACTAAAAAATAATTAATGAATAAAACAATTAATAAAATTTAATTACAAATACAAATGTTCTTACCTTAAAGTAACAAAAAGCCGTTCCTTTGGAGTAATACTTTTCCTATAATTTGTATCGAATTTCTGTAAGCTTTCGCCAACAATGTTCAACAACAAATCAAAAGTGGTTGGTTTCATTCGCACGTAATTAAAAAATTTATCTTCATCACTTCGTAATTCATTATAGAATTTAATTAACGTATTTTTTTCCGATCGTTTTTTATTGATGGGATGCACCCAACATTTTCTCTTATTTTGCTCACTACACTTCATAAAATAATAATAACATAAAACAAAATCATCTTCTGACTCCGACGACATTTTGCATTTAATAATATACAAATAAAATTCTCACTATACAAAAGATATGAACAATCTTTTGACGTTCAATTTGTTTTTCTCAATACAAACATTACAATGAAGTTGTCTAGTATTCAATCTATTAAATCTATTCACACCAAAGTATAAAGCAACACGAAACAATTTGACTAGAAACAATTTGTTTGATTGTATGTAGGCTATGTTTAGGCAAATCGTCTTGCCTATTGAAAGCAAAAACGTTTTGACTAATTCGGTGTGTTTCCACCCTTATTCTTTTCACGATATGTACACAGGAAAAAAACATGCTAATGCATATTTTTGGTTGCCCTAGTAATGAATAATAGTAAATAAAACTTATCTTTATACTTATTTAACGTCATCATAACCAAGAATTATTCAAATTAAAATTAGAATAATTTTACGTTTTATATAAAATCAATACTTAGCTTAATTCACATTAATTAAATTATTTAATTTTGAAATTAACAAATAAATATATGTATTTATCTATTTGTTGAAATCGAGCGCAAGCATTTTGACGTTTTGAGATTGTTTACATACCAAATTACCAACCATAGAAAATCAAAATGGGTACATGCGGTTCGATGATTTACTACTATGACGACATCTGCAGAATAAAGAGTGTACCATATATACCATGAAACACTTACAACGTAAAGAAAATTAAAATATTAAATAAAAATTGTTAATATATTTTTTTAGTCGTCGTTCAACCAGCTGTCATAAACGTTCAAAAATAAAATAAATAAAATAAAAGAAAATTATAAAACCACAAATAAAATCAGTGTTAAATAAACGATCAGTACCTATTTATTTTGAAACCAAACCAATTATTAAAACCATCACCATACCAGACTATAAAAGCAGTCAACACCTTCTGTGCCGCACCTATTCCGGTACAATTAGCAAAATTTAAATAAAATGAAAAAAGCACTATACACTATTCGTTAACTGACACCAGCCTAACGGATCAAATTATTTCCGTTAGCATTCATACGCATATTTAACTATTTATTTACCTGTTGACTTGCTGACGTGATCCGGTGAAGCGCTTCTAGGGAACAACCTTAACAAGTGGCTTGCGTGTTGTATCTAAAATAAAAACGCGCTATAAAAACAAAACAAAAGAAAAGTATTAGTTGCTTGGTGTAAAAATTAATACTACCAAATTTACCAGAACCTTGAATCAATGTCACAGTTCTACTGTTTCAAATAAATCTAAATTATGAAAAGGTTCAAGTTCCTGATCCAGATTTAACAGACATTGTATAAGGCGGATTGCTTCGAGAAGTTATAATGTTGAAATAAATTTTTGCCTCTTTATGTTTCGCCTCAAAACGCATTGCCCAAATGTATTTTAAGGGGCCGGATTTTTTTATTGCGGTGACATATTGTAGTCCGATGTATATTAGGTGATGGTTTTCAATTAATTGTTGTAACCAATCTAACACTTCTTGTGTGTACTTTGGTTTTAATAATAAATCAATAATTTCTACTTTCTAAGCTTCCAATTCTAATTTTCTGGATTTATTAAATCTCCTATCATAAGCGGCAAAAATCTAGTAAACGGTAAAGCTTCATTAAGGGTTGGTGACTGGTGAAATGTTTCCCACTTCAGTTGCACCGTATTGAAACAATTTTTTTCTACTATTTATGATTTGTAGGGCCCCTATATGATCGTTTATAAGGGCCAATAAATTTTGATAAATATCATAGATATACATTATACATACACCTTCTAACATATCATGCATGATGTAAAAAAAAAAATTTCTGTCACGTGAAAATTATCGAGTTCATTAAAAATGCATTTAGTTTTTAAACCTGTTTCCTGAAAATTATTTTCGGTCAACTGATTTTCATCATTTTTCCTATTTCTTAAGTGGGTGACCATTTCTGAGACGTCCTCTTTCATTTCGCTCTTAGTCCTAGTGCAAATACGGCAATACCTTTTGGAATTAAAAGATTGAACAAAACCTAAGATACTATTTACACCTTGATTATCCCCAACTATAAGGCCCAATACAAAATGAACTTTAAATAATTCGATTTGTTTGGTAATCTCAATACCTCGTTCGAGGTGCTTTAATTCTTCTACTAAATGATGTAATGAAATTTCATTTCCACAATTTTTTAAATCGTTAATTGAGATAAACGCGCATAAAACATAAAATGGTGGGGCATTGTTGGGAAACTGAAGTAGCACCCAGAAATAGAAAATATGTGGCTACCAAGCGGATTATTAATTTGAAAGTCGTGAAAATATAAAATACACGGTATCACTAAATCGTACCTAAAACTTTTTACTTTAACTATAAATATATCCCCACTAGCAACATTTTGCAAAGCAGCTTCAGCCAAAATCCGCTTCGTATTGTTTATAGTTTCTTTTAGAATGTTCAGAATTTGAAAAATTGTTTTAAATTAAGAACGCAATGGCAATATAAATATTAGATCGATTGGACGCCAAAGTTGGATTACCTCGAACTACTTTTTCAGTTACTATATTTTTAATGATGAACGATGTAGAATCTTCATACAAATTCAATTCCTTTAGTATTTTAATAAGCCGATGCTCCGAACGGATTTCATGAAATGGATTTTTACACAACTCTAATATACAATCAAAGTCTTTATGTACTTCTCCTAGTAGTTTGTAGATATACCTAACAAATTAATTATTTCATTACAAAAAATTATTAAAATCATGATTTGAAAAATAAAATCCGATTTTTGCAGAAATTTTGCACGTTATTTTGTTTATAACTTTTCCTTAATAATGTTTTTAGTACAAAATATGTGGTATAAGTTCAAGGCAATTAAATCACCTTTAATTTAAAAACAGAATTATTTTGATCCATCGAGAATTTTTTGAGTTATTTTTTGAGCACGCCAGTTTCAAAAACATGGTTTTGAGAAAAACGCTTTTAAAGTTTCCGAACAAGGAGAAAGATAGAGGAAAGTGTATCATTGTAAATTTACCTGTACTTTTAAGAGCCGTTATTTCGTCATTTTCGCTTTAGGGGCATATTCTAGGGATAATATACTATCAATTTAAGCAAAAAAAGAAAAATCGCTTTTTTGAAGCCTCTACACCAGGTTACCCCCTTAATCGGATATGATTTTCGTTCCTGCTATAAATGTTTTGCAACCCATTGTGGGCCAACATTAGATAATTTTTCGGTAACTCATCGGGTTCGGTACCGACTCGGTCCCTGGTAACAGCTTGGTTTTCTTTTCGATTTCAAATTGAAAATTGTTTGTCGGGTACACTTTTAACTTAACAACCCCGTTTCGAACACGCTTATTTTCAACGAAAACAATTTTTTGATTGCGTACACATCAATTGCTAAACTCATTGATGCGTCAGAAAACTTATAAAATGATAAATGGTAGGGGAGACCGGGGTCAGTTGAAACACGGAGCAAGTTGAAAATTGAGTAATTTCACCTGAAAACAGTTTTTTTTTAATTCTGAGAAAACTAAACGATAGCTCTTCTCATAATTTAGTTCTCTTCCAAAATTCGTTGCATACAGATACAGACGTGTCAGTTTGTTTGTGTCACAAAATATCGTTTATGAGCAATTAAAGTAAAGGCTCAACCAGTGAAAAATTATAAATTAAGGAATTTTAACGACACTAAATTTTCTTAATTTTTTTTGACATTCGAACCAGCGAAAAATTATAAACGTAATAAAGGAACCTACACACAGACAAAATAAAAAATATTAAATTACAAATTGTTATTGTTTATGTGCAATACAAAATGGAGCTACATAATTTGCGAGCACAAAATGATCACATGTTTTACTCTTTTAGAAAAAGTACATTAGAAAAATGTTGTTAAATCAACAAATAAAGTAATTTCAGTCAGTTAAACCTAGAAAAATAAAACTGAAATGAATGAATAAAAAATAAAAGCCATGAAATGAAAAATCGCATCAACATTTTATTGGCTTTGACGTTTATTTCTTAAGTTTGGACGCAAAATCGCGCATTCTTAATTTTTCTTAAATGACAGATCAAATTTAACGAAGCTTCGTTAAATTTCTTAATTGACGTTAATTTTTCACTGGGCAAGAATACAGAAATGATATCTATGGCATTTTTAAGTTTTGTTAATTCTTAATTTTTAAGTTTATAATTTTTCGCTGGTCGCCACTTAACTTTTGTGTTTAATTTTGCAGTAGTAATATATAAGTGTGTTTATCTAAAATTTGATGTAACTTCGAGGATATAATAAATTTAAAGGTTTGTATATATTAAAAAATGCATGTATTAGTGAATCAAATAGGTTTTAACTGAAAAATAATGAAAATAATGTGCATTCAGTGTATGGGGCACGTTGTAACAAATCAAGCAGTGCAAGTTGCAATTTTTAAATGTTTCATTCTATCTTTAGTTTCGTTAAAATTTAATTAATCTAGATAGTATGAGAACATATATAAAGAAAACTGACCGAGGTAACTCATCGCTCGCCGATATTACCAAAGCCGTCAAACGGGTTAAAAGCGGGGAATCTCTACGCTCGGTATCAAAAGATTACCATTTTTCGTATGCGACTATTTCAAGGTACGTGAAAAAATTTGAACAGGGGCCCTTAAATACAGTGGGATACCAGCCAAGTCGTCAAATTTTCTCCTCCACACAAACTGCTGAACTAGTGAGTTACCTCAAACATGCGTCACAAATTTATTTCGGCTTGTCACCTGTCGAAACTAGAAAATTGGTCTTTGAGTGTGCTATAGCTTTTGGAGTAGACGTACCACCGTCTTGGCACACAAATAAAATGGCTGGCGCAGAATGGCTAACAATTTTTCTAAAAAATAACCCAGTACTTTCTATCCGTACTCCAGAAGCTACCAGCCTGGCTAGAGCAACTAGCTTTAATAAAACAAATGTGGCTAGTTTTTTTTTCAAAAACTATAGCTGAAGTTCGCGATAGATTTAACTTTACCGCTGCCAATATCTGGAACGTAGATGAAACAGGGGTAACTACGGTACAAAAATTAAATAAAGTCATTGCTGAAAAAGGAGTCAAGCAAGTTGGGGGACTTACATCAAGTGAAAGAGTAGTGCTTGTGACGGTTTGTTGTGCTGTAAGTGCTGGTTGAAACTTTATTCCACCTATGTTTATTTTCCCAAGAAAAAGGTTTCAGCCACATTTTATTAGGGATGGACCCGTGGGCAGTATTGATACAGGAAATGATTCAGGATGGATGACTGCAACAGAATTTTATAGGTGGATGGAACATTTCATTTCTCATGTGCGACCATCAAATACGAACCCCGTTTTATTAACGTTAGACAATCATGAGTCTCATTTAGCTATTAAAACTATTAATCTTGCTAAGGCTAACGGAGTTATGTTACTATCCTTCCCACCACATTGCTTCCATCGGCTTCAACCACTAGATAGGTCAGTGTACGGTCCGTTCAAAAAATGCATGTCGATTGCCCAAGATGCTTGGTGAAGAAATAACCC
Organism: Tipula helvola; assembly: GCA_963556165.1. Taxonomy (NCBI): domain Eukaryota; kingdom Metazoa; phylum Arthropoda; class Insecta; order Diptera; family Tipulidae; genus Tipula; species Tipula helvola. Next base: position 354,341,133 of record OY744481.1, on the reverse strand, counting down.
CGGCAAGTGTATGACAATATACGAGATTCCTGGTTTGGTGGCTCAAGCATTACCACGAGCCTTATTACCAGAGTCGATTACCAAAGGCTTCAAGGTATCTGGAATAGAGCCCTTTGATGAACATATTTTTGGAGATGCAGATTTTCTTCCATCAAGTGTAACAGACCGACCTTATAATGAACAGGCACCAACTCAAACTCATGATAATGTTATTGGACCTAATGAAGTTTCAATTAGTCCATCATCTGGTACCGTTCTAAAGAAAGGAACTGATGCCACGCTACAAATTTTAAACATATTGGGCGACGACGAATTATTATCTAACGCTGCCTATACAATTGAAGAAATTGATATTGAGTCTTTACCAATTATATATGCAACAGAAGAAGAGTTTTTAAAAATTACGACTGGTGAGTACATTGTATTTTGTTTAGAATAAATATATTCAAATTATACATTATTAACAGGAATGGATGTGAATCTGCCAGGGCCATCGAATAATTAATCACCGATGTCTACCTGCCCCGGTCTCCCCTACATTGTAAAAAAAGCATAAAATTGTACGAAGATTCGAATTAAAAGAAATATAAAATGGAAAACGATAGGTTCGTTGTAAATGCGCACGTTCGGATAAAAATTGATTCGACAATAATAGAATTCTATTAAAATTGTCTTTGAGAAAATGTTTTGTTAATGAAAAATTTAATGAATTAAATTTAACCTGTTTATCATATTGTGAATTATTGTTCAATCAGACAAAAATTTGTACGAATAAACGTGAAATTGATAAATTAAGTTCTAATGGACAAATTTAATATTTTAAACTAATATCTCTCTTTCTAAACTTCTAATTTTATCAGATTACTTTATTTTGTTCAAATATGCAATAAAAACATTGAGAAATATTTTGTTCCTCGATTACTCATCGCCAAATCAAAATAAAGAATGCTCAAATTTCAAATCGGAGTGCCACAACCACAATTGAATATACACCACCCTATAAATCACAAAACTAAAATCTAAATTCCAATTTCTTATTAGACGAATATGTTTTTTTTTAACTTTTAATCCGTAAAATTTGACCCTCATTAAAATCCACTGACTTACAAAAAAAAACATAAAACCATAAAAAAATATGTCAAGCTAACTTACCCATCATCAATAAACCAATAAAGTAACCAAATCCAAACTAAACCAAAAAAAAAATTTTTTTTAAGGATTTATGTTCTTATCACGTGTGTGACATGACCAGGATGTTTTTGTTGTTTTGTCACCAAAAATTGAAATTCGAGATGTTATCGGTCTTTTATGAGTTCAAAATATTTTTTTTTTTTTAATCTTTTTTCAATTTATTTTTAAAGGACTTTTTTATCCTTTCTAAAGATGCGTATATAGAGATAAAATATCAACTCTGATTTGTAGAGTCTGATGACCGGTTAATACATTTATCGTTCATTGTCGATGATTTTTTTATTAATTATAAATTGTATAGGGCTTGGGGCCACGCCATACATGTTTTGTTACATTTTATTTACAAATTATTAAATTTAGCCTGCAGTGTCTCTTATATTCGATATTATGTAAGTATTAGAAGAAACCTGACACGCGACTTATGAACGAAAATTAACGTCAATTAATTTTTTTTTGTATTTTGTATTTTCATCTGGTTTTTGATCGATTGACGCACAATATGTAACATCTCTTAAAACACTATGTGATTTTGGAATGTGGTTTCCAAAATAAATACCCCCTGGACGTCTGTTGATGATGTAGCTAAAATTTCGAAATAATAAAAAAAAACTAAATTGCACATGTGTCCTTATATACTTCATATTCTAGATATTCACATCAAATCCTTTTTTATTTATTTTTTTATTTTTTTTGAAATGGAATCACTTTAAGCTGATATATTTTCGGTTTGATTTCTTGTTTACATTTATTTTTCCGATCATAAAGCACACAAAAATTTCCGTATTTTTATGATTTTAGTGTCTGTCTGTCTAAAATATCCTCGTATCTACATAATATAATATATAGTGTTATTCCAATATCCTTTGTCTATTTATATATGCTTAAGTGATGATCCTTATGTACATGACGATAAAAACTGAGTTTTCCTTATATAGAAATCAAGCATATTTTATTGTCAACTTTTTTCCGTAAATTTTTATTTATTTTTGATGTTTATTTCAATTTCAATTCAATCACAATTGAATTTCATCATAGTCATCAAAATGAAAATTACCATGAATGTAGGAATAATTTGAGAAATCGTCTTGTGTACGAAAATTGAATAATGGGAAAATCGTAAAAAAACTTTTCGAAAAAACAAGTTTATCCTTCTTGATAGTAGTTTCTCGATTTACAAAATGGATTGAGAATATGTTGGTGCATGGAGAAAAAGGAATTTTCTATATTACTGGAGGATAGTATATCATATATCAACAGCCTACGACTTCCTTTATGGCCGTTACTTTAGCGTGAACAATGCTACAACAGGAGTATCGTTCTTACTCAAAATAGATGTGTGAACTACATTATTACAAGTTCACATTGAGACGAATTTCAGTCATATGATTCCATGTCACAGAGTCTCCAGAGAAACACCAATCCAAACGGAGACTATTCTCTGAACTGTTCTCAACAGCTTTTGTTCAGAGTAGGCCACCAGACTGTTACACCGTACAAAAAAATGAATTTGACCACTGCGGTGTAGGTCCGGTGTACAAGCTTTATTTACCCTTTTCAAAATATTTGAACCCATAAAGTGGGCGGTTGGATTTGAAGAAGTTTTTTTTAGAAAAGAGACCCAATTCAGTTTTGTATGGGTTTACGTTCAGTCAACAATAATAGGTCCATATGGAAAGAATGCAAAGAGCATTTTAAATAAATTCACTAAGGAATATTTACCACATACACCAATAGCAATATCATCCGCATAGGCGGACCACCTTCAGCGAGTTATAGCCTCTGGCAGCACGGTACTAAAGACCACCTCAATTCCAGAAAATGTATTATTAGTCCCAAATAGTCCCTAATAGACTTGCAATATCTTGAGATTTTGTCAGTTTCTCCGGCACAATCGCGCCTCTAATACGAATTCTACTTTAATCCATTTGTTAGGAATGTCACAAAATTCTAGGCTACTTTTAAAAATTACTTCTAACCAGGAAATGGTTAAGCCACTAGTGTGTTGCATATTCGCAGGAGTAATACAATCGGGTTCTGGCGACTAGTGTGGATTAAAACTACTTATCGCCCCCAGAATTCTCCTCCTATTAATAATTTGACATATTAGGCAACTTGCCCTGTTAATTCAAAACAAACGGGAAAGTGAGTATCAACCGAAAGTTTTAAGGACTGTGTACTAGCCGTGGTTCATATACTATCCGGCCATTAAAGATAACTTATGATTGATGAACCAGCAGAGTTAGGCGAATAAATTACATTATGAAATTTACACAGTTCTGTACACCATTTTTTTTTTCAAAACGCCATCTTTTACCAAATTTATTTACTATGCCACGTGAGAAAATTATGATTTTAGAGAACCTTACCTATATAAGCAAAAATAATTTTCACTCATAACAGCGAATTAACACGAAAAACCATTGTTTAATTCTATTATTCAAATAAAACCTTATCATAGTGAAATAATTACCGATCAACCACTTTTCTAACAATATAAGTGACATTAAATTTCTTAATTGTTCGCAAGTCTCCATATGCGGACGCCGGTTAAAGTTAGCCGAAAGTTTCCAGCCGAAAGTAAAAAGACGATAATGTAGATTATCTTATTAACATTCCAGCCGAAAATAAAAAAATTTGTGGTTGTCGGCCGAAAGTAAATAGAATATGTACATGGCTTGTAATAAACAATTTTGTAAATAGTCTTACGTGGAAAACTTTGTTTAACCTAATCGCGGAAATCATTGGAAAATCAGCAGTATTCCCAAAATTGGAATAAAACCAACCTCTAGAGTGTATATCTGAAGTTAAATCGTTTTTATTTGATTTGGCAATAGTCATCGCAGGAAAAAAATCTGGTTCAAGTTTCACGTGGGAAATCGCGGAAAATTCGATTTTCCAAAAATCATTACAAAATTTTTATAAAATTGTCTGGAGATGTATTTTATTGACGTGACTTGTCAATAGCTATTGCAGGAAAAAAATTCAGTTCAAGTTTCCTGTGGAAAATTTGAGGAACTTTCCAGCCGAAATTCAAAAATTAATGTCAGCCTCTAGAGTGTTATGTCTGGAGATGTATTTTATTGATGTGACCAATGTAATACATCTCCAGACTTAACACAGAGGCTGATTTTATTAAAATTTTCTAATGATTTTTGGAAAATCGGATTTTCCGAGATTTCTCACGGGAAATTTGAACTGAATTTTTTTCCTGCGATAGCTATTGACAAGTCACGTCAATAAAATACATTTCCAGACATAACACTCTGGAGGCTGATTTTATATAAATTTTCTAATGATTTTTGGAAAATTGAATTTTCTTCAGTAGGTATTAGCGGTTGGTCGATAGACAGATTGAAAAAATGCAGCAAATATGTCCGCTACCCTTTTGGCGTTTGTGGTTCTGATATTGTTGAAGGTCATACTCTCGATTTCACGCTAAGATCTAAAATATTTCCAGAACTGTTTTGGATTCGTTCTAATTTTTTCTTGGATGCCAGCCAAATAAGACTTCTACTTAAATTTAAAATAGACATCAAATTCCTCACTGTGCTGTAAAAAGAACAGCTTGTCAGTTACCAAACTTTATTTCATCATTTTGGCATAGGCCTTACATTTACGATTTTTTAGATTCATAAGCCGATCATTGAACCATGGAGGGTGAATACTTGGTGATTTATTGGAAATAGGCACATGGAGTTCAAAGCCTTGCAGTAACTAATATCTCATAAAATTTGTCGACATTTTCATTCACAACCCTTGCGTTTAGAATCTCAACCCAATTCTTTGCTTCTATATAAACATGCAGACCAGTACGGTTTGTCTTCTTAAAGTTGAATTTGATTTGTTGCAGGTGGTCAGATTTCGTCATACAGTCTGTAGTGTCAAATACAATGTCCAAAGATTTATGATTGATATCATTTACGACAAATGGACTGAATGATTCAGCTTCTTTAAACGCCTCTACTTCATTGGTGAAGACAAGTTCTGGACAAGTGCTCCAGATTATTAGCAATAAAGTTAATTTGGTTTAAATTATAACCAACGAACAAAAATTCTGCGTCTGACTTTATATTGTTTGGAAGAATGCAATTAAATTCACGTTTAAAATTCCAGATGATATTCGGAAGATTAAAGTCACCAAGTGCAAAGAACCATATCAGATGAATTTGATGTTTATTGACTTCTTCAATCGAATCGACGCATGTTGCATAATAATTACTGTTAGAATGAGGTGGTATGGCGCTATGTAAATAAATATATATCGTTTGTTGATTTTAATCATCACACAATCTGCTAAACGCTTGATGGTAGTAATGTTACTGGAGAATTGACTATAGTTTGGAATGCACGGCTATCATTGCACCACCGCCCGATTTCTTAAAGCTAGTTTCAAGTTTGCGATCACATCTATAAACAACATACCAAAATATTCAGAACCGTTAATTCCCGGATTTAAGTTACTTTCGCTGATTACAAAAATCAAGTAATTTGTTTGAAGAACAATACGGTAAAATTTGGAATCCTTTGAAGCCATTCGTTTACCTGCTGACTTTTCCGATGGTTTAGTTTTAGTTGTACATTTCAAGTGGCGCCCTTTCCTCAATAATCAATTATTCAAATAATTTCAATTATGAATCGTATTAATCCTATGAATCTTTAAAATTTTATGAGTCCTATGAGTCATTTGAATCTAGTGAACATACTAATTTTATAAATTTGATTAATTTCATGAATCTTATAAATCTTATGAATCTTATGAGTCTTATGAATCTTGTGAATCTTGTGAATCCTATGAATCTTATGAATCTTAAAAATCTCGTGAACTTTATGGATCAACTGAATCTTACGAACTCTCAAGAATATTTAAATGTTATGAATTGTTGAATTCTATGAACTTAAACAAATCGTATGAATCATGAGAATCTCAAGAATTTTATTAATTTTAAAAATCTGATGAACCTTATAAATCTTGGGCGTTTGACGAATCTTTTAAAATCTATGAGTCTTATGAACCGAACGAATCTTTTGAATCTTATGGATATAATGTAGTACCAGGTGACATTAAAATACTGAGGCTGTTTATAAATTATTATTTTTTTATCAAAGAGGAGAAATTGTTATAGTTTGGCAATTCAGTTTCGATATGCGAGCATTGTGAAAAATAAATCATCTTTCAGTCATCTCATCAGGCTATAGCGACTGAACTGCTAAACTTGTTGATTTATTCCTATTTATATGAATCACCGTGTACTTTTAACAATTTCAATTTTAGTGGATTTAACGCGGTGGATTTAATGGTAAATATTTTACGAAGAGGAGAAATTGTTAATAGTTTGGCAATTCAATTTCGATCTACGAGCATGGTGAGATGACTGAAATATGATTTATTTTTCACAATGCTCGCAGATCGAAACTGAATTGCCAAACTATTAACAATTTCTCGTTTTCGTAAAGTATTTGCCAATCTGGAATACACCAGAATAATTAAATGTTTGAATTTGTTGTTACTATACATGATAATAAAGTCTTTTCATTAAACAAAGTCACTTTTTGGGATAACTATCATACCCAACAAACACTCGTCTTATAGCGGATTCAGTATTGCGTTCTTTCGTACCTTCATTCGTCAGAATGAAAATAGTAATACAAATTGTTCACACTTTTTCGCGTTGATACCGTCTGTTCAGGATCAGAAGCTGAAAAGAAAATTCTTGATTAATGTATATATAGCAATTAGTTCATATTTTCCTAAAATAATTAAAATTATGAATTAACTATAAATTTTGATTTAAATTAATGTAAATTTTATTTACCTTAAAAATGTTTATTGACAGCTGGTGAGTGAAGACATTCATTTTGACTTATCGGCACTTGATATTTTAACATCTATGTTGTCATTGCCCCATCTGTGTTTAAACACAATTAAGTAATAATTTAGAGCTCAAATTTTTATTGAATAATTATGTTGGTGCAAGCTAATAAAATTTGTATCTCGTCCACATCCATTTTGACCGCAAAGCAGAGTTATCAAAATTTTACAAATATCATTTATACATATAAATTAAATATTATAACGTATTGAAATAAAACAACGCAGTTTGGTTTGCATTTTTTATTATTCAATAATTATTTGGAATCTGTACACATCCGTACACCATCTCTAAATTAAACTGAAAAATGCATGTGATTATTTGAATTAATCAAACTATTATTAATTAAACCATCAAAAATAAAGAACAAAAAATATTGTAAAAGTGCTATGATTTACTATGAAAAAAAAAATAAAAAACACAAAACATTATAAAACAGTACTTTTAACACTATAAAAATAACGATTAAATTTAAATACTAACTTACTTACGTCAAATATTGCATAAAATCATGCCCAAGGTGTACAACATAAAATCTACTTTGTAATTCTTATATTTTACAAAATAAATCTTTCAAGTTTAATAGCAGCAAAGATCAAACCACCTTAAAGCTCAGCTTAAATAAATAAAATATGTATTTAAGAAATAAGAAAACAAAAAATAAAAATATTTAAAATTATGAAAAGGATTAAATTAAACTAGAGGGAATTTCAATTATAAAGCAAAAAAACACTTCGAACAAACCGATCAATATATGTACAAAAAACATGACACACACACAGTAGGAGATTTACAAAAAACATATTTCGCAATATAATAAGACGATATGAAATGGAAACGGATCATTAATGTATGACCTTTTAGTAATCAAGTGTGTTGTTCATTAATCCATGGTATACACATGAAAAAGAGATTTTGTCCAGATTTATTTAAAAAAATCACGTTCGTCTAAAATCTAAATAAAGAAGATAGAAATATTATTTTACGCAAATCATCACGTTTCAAAGTAATTCATTTGACTTTTGTATATTTAAATTACGATTTCTTAGGATTTATTATTATTATTATTTGGTCGTTGTTTGATTTGAGATTTGAAACTCTTCCCTGTTACTATATACATAACCGCCAAAATATTAAGGTTAGTAAAAAATCCGCTAAATTATTAGCAATCAATTTTCTCACAACATTACGTCCAAAACGTGTTTTAATATAATGTACAACCGGAACTACCAAAATTGTCCGTTTTGTTATTATAACCACAATAAATTACCAACTATATTTTAACCAAAATTTCTTCATCCCTTTTTATTTTTTAATGTTGTTATTGTAAAAACCCTTCGGGATATTTTTACATCTTTAAACTCTTTATCAACACTCACCATATTTTAAGATAATAAATTTCCAATTAATATTCTGAATAGGCACCCGAAAAAAAGAACACTTTGAATTATTTCTTTCGAATTTGATTAGAGTCGTATTAATAGAGAACTTCCTGTTCATACATCCTTACCTGTTGATAAAAATGTTAAAACGGATAAAACACATTAGGGTTAATAAATACTAATGATAATAGTTTTAGTTTGTACGGTACTTTTATAAATATGACCCTTGGGTCATTTTATAATTTTAAATAAATTTAAATCGTTTTTTGTTTTGTGTGTTAGGTATTTTGTGCAACATGAAAATAAATATCCTGTTGGTCCGTTTTCATTTAAGAAAAAATTTCTATAATGGGATAGACTGGAATAATAATGTTAAATAGTTTTTAAATTAGCTATTAGAGGCGATTCATTTGGTATACTATAATAGTTATTTTCTTGTAGACGCATTCAAATTTATTTAAATTTATAAGCGTAATTATTTTTTATGTTTGAAGTTACACAAGACAATTGGAGAGAAACAATTTTTTGGATGGAAATTTCTATACCAGAAATAATAAATAAGAAATTTAATTGAGGATACTGAAATTAGTTGAGTAATGTTGTGCATTGCCATAAAATATGTTTAAACATATTTTTTGATATAAAGAAAAGGGTTGCAATTATGTTTAATAAATTATGGGTTCATAAATTTGTTTGTACCATTGTATTTGTTTGTAAATAAATATATTCACATATTATCTACAATTTTTCAGCTTATCTAGGATCGAAAATACAGAAAGCGCCAAAACGCAACATACCATTCACTCTGCAGTAGTAGTTTGGGTACTGGTCTACGACGCTATATTTTCTACCTAACTTACTGGTTTATTCAATATATACGTAGCGAAGCAACTAAATATAATAATTATTGGCACGTTAAAAAATTTTTAGTTTGAATTTGTGGAATCAGAGTATTTCAAGTTACTTATAATCAACAAGGTTTACACTCAGTAAACTGTGTCACTTTCATTTGGAGAATCATAGGGGAAAAGCTCCCGGTTTCCCTGAAAACAGATGGCCATATGCGATCTTGATGATATTCATCGCTTTATAGTATAAAAGGGCCGAATGATCCCTCACGAGTTCCCTCAGTTCACTGTAATACCACAATTTGAAAAATCAGGGGAAAAGGGGACTTCTAGATGAAAAGATATTAATGGGACAAAAACCATTCCGCGTAGCTCAATAAGATATTTGTTAAAGTAATTATATTTGTGGAAGTCACTGCCACTGAACTGGAGGTAAACAAATGATTCTCCAAATGGCAGTAATAAAGTGAACTAAGAGAACTCCACCTGAATTAAAAACCGTGGCCATACCAATATGGAATAGTTGGTTCAAATTTACAAAGTGGTGAAAGTAATAGCACTCAAAATCATATTAGGTATAGTCATGTAACTTTTCAGTGAAATGGAGAATTCATCCCCTGATTCTCCAAATAATAGTGATACCATGGGCTGTTTTCTATACAGATTGAAGCGCACCCAATATTATGTATTGTCGAATATTTCTAATTTCTCAATATTATATTTGGATGTATCAGTAAGTGTTTATGGGAATCAATTCAGAAGGTTAAATTGTTTATTTAACGCCAAATGGATACGAGAAACGACAGCATACATATGAAGAATATTAACAACAAAAGGGCTGAATTTTGTGTATAGCAATGGATGATATTATTCCAACCGAAATAATTTCTCCTATGTTTGTTATTGTAGAACACAGAATGCCGTATGCTGTTTTAAATCTATCGACTGAAATAATATGATTCTTGTCTTTGATTGATATTACGTTAAGTGTTTACGTATAGTTGTCATATGACTTTGTAAGGAACTTCGTAATGTAGAGCTAAGCCGGTGCAGACCTTACCTTTATAAAAAAAGAACAGTTGTCCAGAGATTTCGAGACAAATGTGTCATTTTGTTTGGAATGTCGTGTACTTGTGGGAATATCATATATATAACATGTTGCAGGAAATTTTAGCAACTAAATCTGTACAACAAAGTTTGACATTCGACTATGGTATCTGAAATTTCCGTTGTATATAGGTCTTTTATGCCAAATGTCACATGGTTGATTTTAGAGTTCATCGATATATACGAATATTCGACATGTAGCACCAAGTTACAATAACAAGAGTGTTTTAAATGCTATTTGTTTTCTAATTGTTTTGCTGTGACTTATTATTCTAAAATCCATATAGATACAATTTTTAATATATTAACCTCCTGCTTAGTATACTAAAGTGAAGCCTATGACAAAAAAAATCAAAAACCTGACAACAGAAGAGTTTATACACTAAAAAGTGTAGGTGAAGTTTGATGGCCTTTAACAAGTATTCGTAGAAATAGGTACGCAGACCTGACTATGCTAAGGTATTCAGAAGGATTTCGTGAATATTTGTGCCAAACGATATTTTTGCGTGACCATTAGGGGTTGAGATTTTTATTTTAACAAATTTCCCTATATCAAAATATGTGTAGCTGGAGTTTGATGGCTATTGACAGTAATCGTAGAGATGGGATTTCATGAATATTTATGCCTTGGTGTTCAGTAGGATTTAAATAAATTTAAATAAATAAATTGAAAGAGATTTCTGGCTGGTAATCTGCGATTGGTAAAGTACCTGTAATTGAATTTGGAAATGTAATCTTATTACCCCTACATATTTAGTAGAGAATGAATTATTTTTATCCAGTTAACCCATGCATGCATTTTTAATCACCGCATCCGCAAAATGAAAACAAGTGTGGGAACTTTCAACATTTACCTTTAAATTTTTCACTTTTGCGTGTATATGGGTATTATGTAGAAGGAAAGGATTTGTGTTTTGCAACTGGCGTTATTCTACACACACATATACCTATATACATAGGAAATATTAGAATAATTTTGTTTTTTATTACACCCTTTGGTTTGAAATGTTTTTACTTATGTCGAGTTCTTTCAGACTAAAAAACTAATCTCGAGCAAGAAACTGAACTAAATCATTTTCTACTATGGCGAGTTCCGGTTTTTTGTTGTTGTTCAAGATCAGTTTTTTTAGCCTGAAAGAATTCGACATTGATTAACAGCGATATGCGGATAAAGATTACTGATCCGCAACCGCACAATTTTGTTGCGGATATATCCGCTTTCAACCGAGGATAGCGGATAAATGCGGGTATCCGCGGATAATACTATCCGATGCAGGGCTCTAGTGCATATTACAATAACAAAAACCAAACCGTTATGTCGAGTGTACTTTAAAAGAGTTACTAAAGAAAAAATATTCATTGTAACGTGTGTAACACCATTTTAATCGAGCCAAAATTTAATTCTGTCTGAATTTCATTAATTTGAATATTTGGAATTCGAATTTAGGGGTTGTACATCTATAATGGCGAACCCGCTTCGCGTGCTCAACTGTAAGTCTTCGGGATTATCTATTGAGAATTTACAATAATTGTTGCACTTTCCTCCATAAAAATGGAAGACATTTCAATTTTTTTTAAGTACTTTTCTTTGACATAATCGTTTGGGATGTAAAAGTTATCTTTCTGTTGTTGTCTTAAACATTTTGGACACCTATAATTTAATATTATTGATCTTTCCATAAAATATTCAATATATGTATTTAGATATATTGCAAACACAATTAAGCTCATTACGCATGATTTTTGTTGAACGGCTAGCTCCATTATTCAAAAATTGGTTGATGAAATGGAAAATTTCAGTGTTGACAGATTTATTCTTTACTTGCTCGTAATCCGTAAATACCATGCAAACGATTTGCGATAAGGAATCAAATCCACAAGTAGAATAAACATTAATAAAAATGTTATTCTCATTTTTATATGAAAAACCATTTGGCAAAAGGGGGTTGGTCAACAGCGAATTTTCCGATTCATGTTTACTATTTACGAATTTTAATAATTCCTTTTTGGAATATCTCTCTATAACAGGTTTGCCGATGTGTTTTGGCGAATCATATAATTTTATTTTTTTGTTTTATTTTTCAGAATTTAGTAAATTGTCTGGATCTTCCTCGGAATAATTCTCTTCCAAATATTGCTTTCTGTTCGACTTTTGTGTCGGTTGAAGGGCATTGGTAACTTCTATAGAGTTGATTGGGCGTTCATTTTAATATCGTTTTAATATTGACACAAATCTTCCAATTCTCAAGAATTTTCTATCAATATAATAATGCTTGACATGACTGAACCATAACTCAATATTTGAATTAGACAAATGACCTTCTATTTTAAAATATTTGGAAAAGCATGTACTCCAAAGCGGCAGATAAGCAAAATAGCGCTGAATACTAAAAATAAAAAATTCTGGGCAGTAGAAATAATTTTTTTGTGTATCGTTTAGCTTGTCATTGTTTTTAATTTCAATTTTTTCAAGCACCTTAATGAATTTTTTATAGAACAAGCTTTGAGAATAGTGTGATTTCTCATTTTCTATAAATTCATTGTCGTGATCTTGTGATTCATCTGATTCAACTTTGATAGAGTTGTGGGAATAAAGCAAATTCATAAATGTCGAAAACTGACTGAAGGTCCTCGTAAGTGGAGGATTTTGATATTTCCGTACTTTCTTGGTAAATGTTTGGCCTTTCTAAATTTTTTCTGATCAACAAGTCGAAAAATGTTGTGAATGCCATTATTGTTAATATATTTTGTCTACAAAAAGCCGATAGAATCTTATTAATTTTAAAAATAAAATGTAAAATTTTGACAGTTACAATATTCAAAATTTAATTAAAGTAAGCTTAGTTTAAGTCTAATTAGAAAAAACCCTCAAATTACAATCAATTATAATCTGATAATTAAATAACAGTTCAAAATTCTTATCAAAAAACTATAAAGAAATGTAATATCCAATATCCAATAATTAAATTGGACACAAAATCTAATTTCAATATGATTCAATATAGAAAATTTCTAATTTTTTTGGTCTGTTTACTATTTAATTGAATCGAATTGTTTCATATTTCAAAAACTTTTACATTCTTTTGTATCATTACAGTGTTATTACATTATATCGATACATCACAATAATACTCGTATTGTAGGGAGATACATACAAATTCAATATATTCGAAATATTTTTCCCATTTTGGATATTGTAATTTCAAAAAAAGGTGATGATGACTAGACTATGCACATGTACGAGTACATAACTATTAGGTTATTGGTGATGATGATGGTTTTAATTTAATTTTTGAACAAATTTCAAAACGTACATCACACAAAACTCTATACGTACGAATAAATATAGAAGAAAGTTTTGTAATTGAATTTGACCGAGTGATTGTTATTTTGTGTGTTTGAAAATGAAATTACATGTTATCGCATTCAGATTATATTTACACCCTCCTCTATATCACTAGTTGTAGAGGATATAATAGTTTTGTTATGTTTTGGATTAAAAGTGATTTTAATCTAATTTTTGTTAATTTCGTTTTGTTTATAGGTATACAACCGCCAGTGCATCATGCGGGTTTTGTTTAAAAAAATACCACACACCTCATTTATCTAAAAATGGATTAAAATTATTTGATTGCATAACCAGAGAAGATGATTCAATTCAAAAAAATCAAATCTACAGATATAAAAATCATGTACTATAGAGAGAGAGGTACGAGTATATGCGATATAATAAAAACAATTCTTTTATTCGAATTTAAGGTTTTATTCGTATACTCGTATGTCGTTGTACATAAAACTAGATTCATTGAAACGTAAAATCTAAAACTATTGACTTTCGTTCGTTTTACGATTACAGGAAACTATTTTTCCAGGATATCTTAAAATGCATGCATTCAAGAAGAAGAATAAAAACAACATAACGATCTACATAAAAATCATAAAATCTCATCCAAATATAAACTTTTTATTATCTTGAAGTTGGGATTTTCGTATTGTTGTTGTTATTTCGTCTCAATTTTGGTTTCTTATACGAGAGTTTAATATGCTTTCGTCTATTGAAAAATAATGGCTAATCTAATACATGCTTGAAGAAACAAAGCACTTTAATAGCATTTGGTATTTTTTTTTTGTAACTACACATATTGACCACCATAAGAAATTATGCAAACTTGCGGCCTTAGAATCTATTTTAACTAAAGCTATGACAAACACATCTCAAAATCATTAAATTTCGGTCTCAAATAACACAGCCACACAAAAAAAAATGTTTTTTGGCCTGGGAGTCTGACTATGTATTCTATATGTTTTTGGGGTCGCTGAATCCGAATCCAAGGTCGGTTTAACCCTAGCACTCAGGGTTTGGCCATAACCTCAAAAAACCTAGTAAATAAGGATTTTCAGTACTATTAAATTTATATAACTCTATAACTTGAACGGTTAACTCCTAAAACCTATAAACCCATAATCTTATAACGCAATAACCTCATAACCCCATAACACCATAACCCCACAACCCCACAACCTCAAAAGATCTAGTAAATGAGGATTTTTAGCATTAAATGCATATAACTCTATAATTCGAACGGTCAAGCCCTAAAACCTATAAACCTATGCCCCCATAACCTAATGACCCCATGACCCTATAACCACATAACCCCATCACCACATAATACCATAACCCCATAATCCCATATCAATATAACTCTAACTACACAGCCACACAAAAAATTCGGCCTCGGAGTCTGACTATGTTTACTGTATGTTTTTGGGGTCGCGGAATCCGAATCCGAGGTCGGTTTAATCCCACTACGTCAGGGTTTGTCCATAACCTCAAAAGACACTTTAAAATCTACTAAAACGGTTAAACCCGATAATCCTAAACGATGTTAAACCTAAAACTCGCTCGCCCATCGAATCTTTGACTAACTCTGTAACCCCGACATCAAAATACTAAAACAGTATCGCTCAATTTTCCTCGGCGTAGTTTTCACAAAATTTACATGCGTCATATTCCCTACAATCTCGTTTCCCGTGTGTCTACATCCAGGGCAGCTCCTCGCGGTGACGGCGGGCAACGGAGCGAGCTCGCTATCCGGCTGAGTCCATGGATCACGGATGTTACGCCGTCATGGCAGGCACACAGAGAAAGTGCGAATGCAGGGAGTCGGATACCCGCAGTATCGGCGTCTGGTTAAGGTGGGAAAGCGGGCCCGCAGACATTGGTGACTTGGCCAATGTAGAGTTTAGGACTACAAGAAAAAAGAGCAAAGTTATCTTGCCAGAACACAATTGTGAATCGGAGCACAATGTGATCTGTCATGTATGCTCAAAGTTTGAAGTGAGTTTTCTACGAAAAGTCAACGATGATGATTATAATTTTTAATAATTTTGATGGTTTTATAAATTATTGTATCTTCGATCACAGAGATGTTCACCATGTCTCGCCCATATTTTCGGAGAACTTGGCCATTCCTTGAATTTGAATTTTTAAAATTTAAATTTGAATTTTTAAAATTTGTATTTGAAATTTGAAATTTTATAATTTTAATTTGAATTTTAAAAATTTGAATTTGAATTTTAAAAATTTGAATTTGAATTTTAAAAATTTGAATTTGAATTTCAATTTTACGAATTTGAATTTTAAAAATTTGAATTTGAATTTTAAAAATTTGAATTTGAATTTTTAAAATTTGAATTTGAATCTTTAAAATTTGAATTTGAAATTTTAAAATTTGAATTTGAATTTTTAAAATTTGATTATTCCGAATTTGAAATTTTAAAATTTGAATTTGAATTTGAATCTTTAGAATTTGAATTTGAAATTTCAAAAATTTGAATTTGAATTTTTAAAGTTTGAATTTGAATTTTTAAAATTTGAATTTGAAATTTTAAAATTTGAATTTGAATCTTTAAAATTTGAATTTGAAATTTTAAAATTTGAATTTGAATTTTTAAAATTAGAATTTGAATTTTTAAAATTTGAATTTAAATTTGAATTCTAAAAATTTGAATTTTTAAAATTTGAATTTTAAATTTTAAAATTTTAATTTTAATTTTAAAAATTTGAATTTGAATTTTAAAAATTTGAATTTGAATTTTAAAAATTTGAATTTAAATTTGAATTAGAATTTTCCAAATTTGAATTTTAAAAATTTGAATTTAAATTTGAATTTGAACATTACAAATTTGAATTTTATAAATTTGAATATGAATTTTTAAAAATTGATTTTTTGGAATTTGAAATTTTAAAATTTGAATTTGGATTTTAAAAATTTCAATTTTAATTTTTAAAATTTGATTTTTCCGAATTTGAAATTTTGAAATTTGAATTTAAATTTTTAAAATGTGAATTTGAATTCTAAAAATTTGAATTTTTAAAATTTGAATTTGAAATTTTTAAATTTGAATTTGAATTTTAAAAATTTGAAATTTACGAACTTGAATTTTTAAAATTTGATTTTTCCGAATTTGAAATTTTAAAATTTGAATTTGAATTTTTAAAATTTGAATTTGAATTTTTAAAATTTGAATTTGAATTTTTAAAATTTGAATTTGAATTTTTAAAATTTGAATTTGAATTTGAAATTTACGAATTTGAATTTTTAAAATTTGATTTTTCCGAATTTTAAATTTTAAAATTTTAATTTGAATTTTAAAAATTTCAATTTTAATTTTTAAAAATTGAATTTGAATTTTAAAAATTTGAATCTGTAACATTTGAATTTGAATTTTTAAAATTTCAATTTGAAATTGAAATTTTAAAATTTGAATTTTAAAAATTTGAATTTGAATTTTAAAAATTTGAATTTGAATTTTAAAAATTTGAATTTGAATTTTAAAAATTTGAATTTGAATCTTTAGAATTTGAATTAATTTTTAATATTTAAATTTGGATTTGAATTCTAAAAATTTGAATTTTTAAAATTTGAAGTTGAAATTTTAAAATTTGAATTTGAATTTTAAAAATTTCAATTTTAATTTTTAAAATTTGAATTTGAATTCTAAAAATTTGAACTTGAAATTTTAAAATTTGAATTTGAATTCTAAATTTGAACTATACAAATTTGAATTTAAAAAATTTGAATTTGAATTTTTAAAATTTAATTTTTCTGAATTTGAAATTTTAAAATTTGAATTTGGATTTTAAAAATTTCAATTTTCATTTTTAAAATTTGATTTTTCCGAATTTGAAATTTTGAAATTTGAATTTAAATTTTTAAAATTTGAATTTGAAATCTAAAAATTTGAATTTTTAAAATTTGAATTTGAATTTTAAAAATTTGAAATTTACGAACTTGAATTTTTAAAATTTGATTTTTCCGAATTTGAAATTTTAAAATTTGAATTTGAATTTTTAAAATTTGAATTTGAATTTTTAAAATTTGAATTTGAATTTTTAAAATTTGAATTTGAATTTTTAAAATTTGAATTTGAATTTTTAAAATTTGAATTTGAATTTGAAATTTACGAATTTGAATTTTTAAAATTTGATTTTTCCGAATTTTAAATTTTAAAATTTTAATTTGAATTTTAAAAATTTCAATTTTAATTTTTAAAAATTGAATTTGAATTTTAAAAATTTGAATCTGTAACATTTGAATTTGAATTTTTAAAATTTCAATTTGAAATTGAAATTTTAAAATTTGAATTTTAAAAATTTGAATTTGAATTTTAAAAATTTGAATTTGAATTTTAAAAATTTGAATTTGAATTTTAAAAATTTGAATTTGAATCTTTAGAATTTGAATTAATTTTTAATATTTAAATTTGGATTTGAATTCTAAAAATTTGAATTTTTAAAATTTGAAGTTGAAATTTTAAAATTTGAATTTGAATTTTAAAAATTTCAATTTTAATTTTTAAAATTTGAATTTGAATTCTAAAAATTTGAACTTGAAATTTTAAAATTTGAATTTGAATTCTAAATTTGAACTATACAAATTTGAATTTAAAAAATTTGAATTTGAATTTTTAAAATTTAATTTTTCTGAATTTGAAATTTTAAAATTTGAATTTGGATTTTAAAAATTTCAATTTTCATTTTTAAAATTTGATTTTTCCGAATTTGAAATTTTGAAATTTGAATTTAAATTTTTAAAATTTGAATTTGAAATCTAAAAATTTGAATTTTTAAAATTTGAATTTGAATTTTAAAAATTTGAATCTGTAACATTTGAATTTGAATTTTAAAAATTTCAATTTGAAATTTTATAATTTTAATTTGAATTTTAAAAATTTTAATTTGAATTTCAATTTTACGAATTTGAATTTAAAAAAATTGAATTTGGTTTGTAAAATTTGAATTTGAATTTTTAAAATTTGAATTTGAATTTTAAAAAGTTGAATTTAAAATTTGAAAAGTTGAATTTAAAATTTGAAAATTTGAATTTTACGAATTTGAATTTTAAAAATTTGAATTTGAATTTTTAAAATTTGAATTTGAATCTTTAAAATTTGAATTTGAATATTTAAAATCGGAATTTGAATCTTTAAAATTTTGAAATTTTAAAATTCGAATTTGAATTTTTAAAATTTGAATTTTTAAAATTTGAACTTGAAATTATAAAATTTGAATTTGAATTCTAAAAATTTGATTTTTTAAAATTTGAATTTGAAATTTTATAATTTTAATTTGAATTTTAAAAATTTGAATTTCAATTTCAATTTTAAAAATTTGAATTTGAATTTCAATTTTACGAATTTGAATTTTAAAAAATTGAATTTGAATTTTTAAAATTTGAATTTTTAAAATCTGAATTTGAATCTTTAAAATTTTGAAATTTTAAAATTCGAATTTGAATTTTTAAAATTTGAATTTGAAATTTTAAAATTTGAATTTGAATTCTAAAAATTTGAATTCTAAAAATTTGAATTTTTAAAATTTGAATTTGAAATTCTATAATTTTAAATTTGAATTTTTAAAATCTGAATTTGAATCTTTAAAATTTTGAAATTTTAAAATTCGAATTTGAATTTTTAAAATTTGAATTTGAAATTTTAAAATTTGAATTTGAATTCTAAAAATTTGAATTCTAAAAATTTGAATTTTTAAAATTTGAATTTGAAATTTTATAATTTTAAATTTGAATTTTTAAAATCTGAATTTGAATTTCAATTTTACGAATTTGAATTTTAAAAAATTGAATTTGGATTTTTAAAATTTGAATTTGAATTTGAAATTTTAAAATTTGAATTTGAATTTTTAAAATTTGAAATTTTAAAAAGTTGAATTTAAAATTTGAAAAGTTGAATTTAAAATTTGAAAATTTGAATTTTACGAATTTGAATTTGAAATTTTAATATTTGAATTTGGATTTGAATTCTAAAAATTTGAATTTTTAAAATTTGAATTTGAAATTTTAAAATTTGAATTTGAATTTTAAAAATTTGAATTTGAATTTTAAAAATTTGAATTTGAATTTTAAAAATTTGAATTTGAATTTTAAAAATTTGAATTTAAATTTGAATTTTAATATTACAAATTTGAATTTTATAAATTTGAATATGAATTTTTAAAAATTGATTTTTTGGAATTTGAAATTTTAAAATTTTAATTTGGATTTTAAAAATTTCAATTTTAATTTTTAAAATTTGATTTTTCCGAATTTGAAATTTTGAAATTTGAATTTAAATTTTTAAAATGTGAATTTGAATTCTAAAAATTTGAATTTTTAAAATTTGAATTTGAAATTTTTAAATTTGAATTTGAATTTTAAAAATTTGAATTTGAATTTTAAAAATTTGAATCTGTAACATTTGAATTTGAATTTTTAAAATTTGAATTTGAATTTTAAAAATTTGAATTTGATAAAATATATTGTCACATGGCCAAATTTTCCGAAAATATAGGCGAGACATTGTGGACATCTCTGTGAAGGGATATACAATAATTTATAAAACCATCAAAATTATTTAAAATTCTAAATTCTGTGAAGTATAGTAAAGTTCATCACAACAGGATCAGGTTGGCCACGTATAGTGGCAGATGGCTCATCGATGATACAATAGTTTCTAAAACCATCAAAATTATTAAAAATTCTAATCATCATCGTTGGCTTTTCATAGAGAACTCACTTAAAGGTAAATCGTTTCTACGATTGCCTGTCAATAGTGGTCTTACGCCCAGTTGCACTTTTGTTTATACCAATTTTGAAAAATTCATAAAAGTCGTTCGACCGGTCGCGTAAATATTTCGTCTAAACTAAAAATACCCAAAGTTAAATACAATATAAATACAAACTCAGATTTGCGTAGGCATCTCTATGATTGCCTGTCAATGGTTATCAAACCCCAAGTTATTTTCATTATGTCTCAAATAGAAATGTTTTAAGTTAACATTGCACATTTACTAACACATTCACATATTTTGTCAATTGTCTTAAACTTTACATTTACTTGACAGGGTGCAAACAAATTCAAAGATATAATTGCCCAGATTTTGTAGTGCAGACAATAATAGAGATTGCAAACGATATTACATTAATTGATGCGTCATAAAGAAAACTGCAAGAACTGATTTAGAACTGGATTCGTATAAATTTGATTTATCAGAGTTGAAGAATTTTTGAATGGAATCTTTCTTATTGATAACAACAATATAACCAAATTCAAAAATGCACAAGATTTATTTACTTTCGATTAGAAGAAACTTAGCGCTGTATGCGAAACTGATTTTAAGTCAAATATTTGTCCTTGTATATTCAAAAATTTAATTAGATTTATTACCATCAAATGTCGAGTTTACAGAAAGACAATAATATTTACTAACTTCATGGTTGACTTTCAAAAGCCAAACAGTCAACTTCTTTCCCACCTGCAATAGAGTAATTAGTAATCAGTTTTACTGCAATTCCTTCGACAAAATGTATTTCCGGTATTCAATAGGTTGATAACTGTCCAATTTCAAAGCTTCTATAAAAAAATAAGAAATCGTCACAAACGCCCTCTATTGTTGGCATTTTCATATTTCTGTGGTCCCAAGTTAAAAGTGCTAAAGTTAATTTTTTCGATTTTCAAAACAGCCGAATAACGATTAAAATCTGAATATTAAAAAATTTATATTTTATAAAAAATGGTTATCATACCAAAGTAATGGATAATTTTTATAAAATATAAATTTTTTAATATTGAAATTTTAATCGTTATTCGGCTCTCCTGTAAATCGAAAAAATTAACTTTAACACTTTTAACTTGTGACCAGAGATTTATTATGTATACAGAGGAATGGATTTGGAATTTTTTTTTTAATAAGTCAAGTACAACAATGGTCAGTTTTATTTATATCAGACTCCGTTAAGTTTAAGTAATACATTCTCTGATGTTGCAATCTTTATCCAAAAACAACGATACATACATACGAGTATAATAGACAAACGTTTAAAACTCATATCACATATCGTGACCATATTCTAAGTGTAAACTAATAACATTTTTAAACCTCATTCTATATGCATAAAATCTAGAATCACGAATTCAATTTAGAAATGCAAAATAATTAAAACCCACAAAACACCATTAAATCCCATTTGGACTGGAGATCTATATTATATATGTTGCACTTACTCGTAATTCGTAAATAAATTACAGCTATTTGGTTATTATCATTGTAAATTCCACTCAAAATACCAAAATATGATATCTTCCCCCTATATAGCCTTGTGTGTACTTAGACACTTTGTATATATTTCATATCTTAATACTCGTAAGACTTTATACAAGAAGAGCACAAATAATAATTTTAATTATAATATTTAAGCTGTAAATCACAACACAAATATAATAAAAATAAATTAAATAATTTTAATTTAAATATACAAGATGGGAAAAATCTTTAAGAAATAGGTAGTGATAATAATAGTACTGCGTGTAATAATAAAAAATAAAAAATAATGGCGAACACAAATTACGAGATTCAATGCAGATTCGAAAAAGGGTGACTAAAAAAAAATAAAACAAAATTCAATGATTAAAAAATTATATTTTTGGGACAGATAATTTTCCATGTCTCGACATCTCTCCCCTTCTGACGACAGTATATACATAATTATTTATTTCCCTTTGTGTGTGATGCGGACTCTGTGTATATCTGTCGCTATCGAAATATTTAAAAGGTTAGTAGTTGAACTGGGTGAAATGAAGAAAATCTCATTTGTATTTCGTGCACTAATTATAAAAAGAGACATAATTAACAGGGTGATTAACATGTTGACATCTTATGTCAATTATTTTTTTGTTATTTTATTGTTTATTTCTGGATGAAAAAATTTTCTGTATACTACATAATAAAACAGGGAGAAGAGTAATTATTTCTGTTTGATTTACTACACATTTTGGCTTTCATTCCAGGGTATTCTATTTGAAAGCAGCAGCATCAAGGAGACCTATAATTTTGGAAGTCAAGCTGAGTGAGATTCATAGTAACACAAAATAAAATTGTTTTAATGAAATTAGTTTAGATAATTATTGTTAGTTCTCCCTCGATTTTCTGTAACCATATCGTTGTTTTGTTTAGGCTGTATAATTTGGTAGAACAAAACTGGTTACGACCGCAGTTAATCGTGAGGTTAATTAGGTAGCGGATAACTTCAAAAAGATTGTACATGGTGCATTGTCATCTATGAAAATGTTATTATCTGTTTTATACTAACTTTTCTAAAGACAGAACTTCTTATTCAACTTCATCTATTTATTGAAAATTGGAATAACGCTACTTGACTGATGCTACAAAATTATTCTACTATTTTCGGTAATAAATAAACCGCACGGTCATTATTTGTAGGCTAAACTCTAATTTTTATGGTGGATTCACGAGATCGAAATAAAGCTCTGGGAAAATCAATATCAGAAACATATAGCACTAATCCGAAATATTTTCAATTTTGATTAACCAGAACAAACTACAAAAATAACTGTAGCGTTGTTCTGGTCGAAAGTTGACTGATTTTGTGAATTTAGGCAGCATTGTTATTAAAAATTTACAAAGATTATATTTTTGTGTGACAAGACGGTTATCATGGCTACCATTTTGAAATTGTTTTCGATTTTGTGTGTACTCTACCTTCTGGCTGGCTGCATATGTTGCACTGCAGCACATAGGTTTGATAAAATATTGTTGTATTGGTACTAGAACGATTCGCCCATCGTTGCTTCTTTTAAACCAATTTCATCCATTGTGTCATTTGTGTGTCTTGGCTATTTCAGCCGAAAATTACCAGCCGACATATTTCAGCCGAAACATATTTCACATAAAAAGAAAATTTGACAAAACAACCTATAAACTAGAATTTCTATACAGTGAATTTATGGCTGGATACAGGCTTATTTGGTTGTCACGGTTTGCGATGGTAATTACAAGTTAAGTTTCATGAGCGGAGCATAATGTAAAATTTAAATTTTGTATAAATTAAACCCTTCATTTTTCATGTCTGAAAAGTGGAATAGTAGCTAAGAGTTATCTCTAGAAAAATTATTAGGTCAAGTTTCATGTGGAGAGCCCGGGAAAATTCGTTTGAATGAAAAGCCCATATAAAACTGTAAACATTTGTATAAATTCAAAATTTTAAGTATCATAGATAAATACCTCATTAATTGTCTAACAGAGATATAATGGATCCTGAATTTCATAAATCAGAAAATTTTTAGAGGTTGAAAAGGGGAACCCGGATGAGATAATTTAACGGTTTTCTGCGGTTTTAATAAATTATTGCGCATTTCATAACAAAATATTGACAGTAAATAAAGTTGACAATGCTTTAAAGGGACTCCTTAAATTCATTCAAGGTGAAACTTACACAAATGAAATTAAAAAAATTAAAAAATGGGAATTTTGTTGATAAACATAGTTCAATTCAAAAATTAAACCCTTATATTGATTAGTATATTGCGCATTGTTGGGCGGTTGGCAAGCTCTGATTATATACCATCGAATAATCAGAGTGTTCCTCTTTTGGTGAAAAATGAGCATTATCGAAACCTACATGCTGGACCTCAAGCTCTGCTTAGCTTTATAAGGCAACGATTTTGGGTATACCATGTTGGAAAAGTGTTATGCGAAATAGTTTTTGAATATATTAGATTTTTTAGGACAAAGTCTACATCTGTTGATCAATTCATGGGCCAACTACCCATAGATTATTGTGGGCCGTTTGAAGAAATCTATATAAAATTCGATTAAATGTGAAATCTAAAGCTTATTGCCCTATATTTGCATGTTTTGCGATGAGGGCAACTCACCTAGAAGTTGCCCAAGATGTAACGTCCGATGCGTTTCTTGCAGCGTTTCGGCGGTACGTGTCACGTAGAGGTCATTTTACACACGTGTATATAGCGCTATAAATTTTATTGGAGCACATGAAGAGTTGCAAGTACTCCAACGTTTATTGGATTCTGGACTACACAAACATGAAGTGTTAAAGTACTGTACACAATAAGGTATTAACTGGCATCCATACCACTTCGTTGCAAAGCACCATTTGAAAAGAGTTCTCGTCGATCATGTTTGCCCAGTGGAAAAATTAACTACATTAGTGGTACAAATCGAGAGTTGCCTTAGTTCGAGGCCAATCACTCCAATGTCTGAGCATCCCTCAGATTTTACAGCATTGATTTTACAGCCCTGGTCATTTTTTGATCGGAGGGTCAATAAGCTCAATTCCAGCCCCCTTTATTTCATTAAACTTTTAGTCGCCTGTGGAGATATCAAAAAAAGGGATAAGTGTAAGGATGTTTATAAAGTGCAAGTAAACAAAATTTCGGAACTGAGTGAAGCGAAAATAAAGCGCAAATGATTACCGGTGAACTACATATATACTGGTCAAAGCAAAAATACTATCATGCCTGTTAAGGAGTCAGTTCAACCAGAAATTGTAAGTGGCAGTTTCCCTAAAGGGGAAATAGTTGTACCGTCTGTTATTGGTATTAATAACCAAAAAGAAAAACCAATTATTATGGTCTTGTGATGAAGGTGTCGCAAGAGATAATAGTACTACTTCTGTGAAAAATCACACCATTAATTCTAATAAAATTTTAATTGGTACTGGGGAGGATAGTGAAATTCTGCGGATAGTGGAGACGCAGACATTTGTTTATTTCAAGGCTCCATTCTAGTGTAACTGAGAATGACATGTTACAAAACTTGAATGTTAAATTTAATATTAATGAGCAAGGGGCTAAAATATTCCACTGCAACTCAAGAAATAAAACTGCGGTTAATTTGGACTCCTCGTCGTTCAAAATTAGCTTGTCGGAATCATTGATTGATAAATTGCTGATTCCAAGTGCCAGTTGGAACTCTAGGCAAAGAGTTTCAAAATAAAATCCGGGGCGCCGTTTATTACGGATTCCAGAAGTAGGTCGTGGAAAAACTTGGATACCGGGAACCCAGGTAAACTCTCCAGGAAATTAAATAATACGAAGAATGTTTTTATATATATTGTACTCCAAAAAATTAGACGTATACCTACGCAAAAATTTTAATTTATTTCTAGCAAATATTGCCGCACTTGAGACTATGCCACAAATTATCCTATTGTAGGAGATCTGGATTGAAGATCATGAAATGGATAATTACAATATTTCTGGCTTTAATGTATTTGATAAGTGTAATCCTATGAATAGAGCGGGAGGTGTTATTGTAATTGTTGATGATATCATCTTGAACAGTACTACCTCTTTCATTGATACTAATATGTAGTGCTAGTATGATACGGCTGGATTTTCAATTTAATTCTGTGTTATTTTCCATTGTGTGTACTTATAGATTTCACGCTTTCAACTCGTCAGTCTTTGTCAATGAATTTAATAGGGTTCTTACAAATATAAAATCAAAAAATCTTATTATTTGTGGTGATATGAATATAAATATTCTTGAAGATCGTTATCATCTGTTGATGAATATTTATTCATGATGGCGTCACATGGGCTAAAGTCGTTGATTAATACTCCAACTCGTATTACAAATTATTCTTCATCGTGTCTAGACCATTTACTTTTTAGATACTCATCTAATTTTGATTTTAGCTTCAGTGCAGAAGTTCATAATCTAAATATCACCGATCATTGTATGTGCTCTATAAAATTTTTGATGCATTGTGTATGATTCTTCTAAAGTGTTAGCTAAATGCCAGAAAAAGTCAATTAATTATTCAAATTTAACAAATGATTTATCTGCGGAAAATTGGTCCGCAGTATATGTATTCGCAAACAGATGTGTCCATAGCATATGAGAATTTTATCTTTCTGTTAAAATTGTATATAAACAAAAATTCCTCGGTGGTTGAATTTAAATCAAAGAAGGGTATTAAAATTAGAGTTAAGAACAAATTATCTAAATAGTATAGGATCCCACCTTAAAATGACCTTCACCGGTCTGGTTAATGGATGAAAAATATTTTATATTCAATTAAATACGTCAATAAATATATTGCAAATGGGTTGTCTAAAAAATTTCAGTCCAGAATATGATTAATTAACAATTAAAAAATTGTTTTTTTTTTAAACATTTCACTGGTTTGGTTAATAGACAAATTCCATACCAATCGAAAGTATGAAGCCCATAGAATATGCAAACGTTAGGTTGACTATTTTTTTCCCGTCACAACTCTTGGGTAGGCAGGTATAAACAGGTAAATCGATACTAGTAACTTGAACCGGTCTGGTTAATGAATTAAAGTTAAATTAAAATAAAGTATATTTCATTACGAACACGGTGGTATAGGGTAGTCTGCAAAAAATCAGTCCTGAATTCCGGTTGTCGAATTTTAAAAAATGAAATATTGCTGTGAGTGAATACGTGCGACAGAGAGGTCCCAGCGAACCATCCCATGTGATAGAAGAGTTGATAGAGTTGAAGAGATTGTAGTTCGACCATTGAAAGAAAGAGAGTGCGCATGCTATTGGTACTTGAAAATGAAAAGGATAGCGATAGACTCGTACATGTTGCGCATCATTTTGGAGTAGCTTAATATTAAAATAGAAAACATAGTATTAAAATTGAGGGATGCTTTTTTCATTTTTTTTCTAATAAATTGATATAATAAATTAATTATATGTGTGTGTATATATTTTATATTTAAAGTATATACATACATCTTTAGTAAATAAAAACGTTGTAGTAATACATATAATACTAATCTTGCAAATTTTATTTCTATTATTAGCAGATAAAATAAAAACAAAAATAAAAAAAAATCTTATTTTTATTTTAATATTATTTCGGCTTATTCAGGCTCCGAGTCTTCGGACATGAAATTGTAATCACCAACTTCTGCACATTCTTCGTCATCGCTTTCTGTTTCAGTTGTTTCGACAATGTCTTCTATCCTTATAGGTGTATGATCCCAATGAACCCTACTGGTTTTAAATATTCATCTAAGAACCAACCGCAGTTCTCAGGCTGAAGTTTTACGCATACCGGATCCGTTGCATTAAGCCACATGGAATTTACGAAAATCTTTCGTAAAATTTTTTGAGTCAATGATATCCAGCATGGTGGTATAGAGTTGGAGTCAAAGCCTTTTATTTTTTTTAAAAACTGATCGCTGTCTTCTTTAGCAGAGTAATTTTTTATAAAAATGCGATATCTCGCATCATTCACTTTGGTGCAGTTCTTGATGCCATACAAGTTAACACAACTAGAATTGCAACTCAGCATAAATTGCAAACACGCGCATCACCTAAAGACGCTAAATCAGCTTAAAAGGAAAACACATGTAATAACACGCGCAAACATGTTCTAGTTATTTGAGAATATTATAATTTACTTATTAAGCAATTTTTTATGTATAAAATGTTAACATATTTTGAGTTTTAGTTTAGTTTTAGTTTGAAATGTAAAAGATAAACATAAATTGATAAAATAAATTCATTTTTTTTAATAAATCTTCGAGCAAAACTCTTAACTGGCGCCGAAACAGGGACCTGGCGTTAAAATATTAATAAAATAATAAAAAGTGCAAGTAACAAAAAAGTGAAAAAAATTAGTGAAGATCATTAGATCAGTAAACTCCTGCTGAAAAGTATCTAAAACTAAAGAGCGACAAGTTTTGGTTAAAAATAGAAGTTATACCCACGAGAACATAACCGTTTTTTATACCAAAATATTTAAAGGCTATACACATAAGAACATAGCTAAAGCCGTTCCACTGAAGTAGTGAAACTAAATAAACCGTGATAAAGTTTGTACCATTAGTAGGCGGGTTACAAATATCAACGCAACATCGCCAAACGGGAGAAATACAGCATATCCGTTATTTAGAAGACACACGTACGGGTTCCGAGTGTACGATAACCGGCTGTGCACTATAAAAATCTTTGTGGCAAAACTAATCCACAAATAAGCCATGAAAAGCTTCTTAATTTTAATGTAAGTAAAAAATTAATAACAAAGTAAAAAAATAATAATAAAAAGTGATTATAATAATAACGAGAATTTTAATAATAAAAAGTGATTGTAATAACAATAATAATAGTAACTAAGTATTTTTTCATAACAAGTATTAATTAATAAAAATTACAAAATACTAAATTAATAATAAAAAGTGAGTATAATAACAAATAATAATAAAATCAACTAAACATTTTGTTTAATTATAAAAAAGTGATCGTAATAACTAACAGTAATAATAAAAACAAAATTTAAAATAATAATAAAATATAATAATAAAAATAATTTAAATATAATAATAAGTGAAACATCATAATGACGACACCAGTTGAACAAAAATTAGATCAAATCCAAGCTGCATTAACAAAAATAACCGGAGCCCTAAATGCTCAAATTGAGTTCACAAAACAAATCGAGCGGAGACTCGAGGTACTGGAGAAACCTATAAATCCAGTTGCAGCAACAATATTCGCAGCCCCACAAAATGAACAAGATCTTAAGGACATAAGTAAGCTACCTGACTGCGTGAAAGAACTGCAACAGTTCGACGGAAATCCAACTCAATATATCTCTTGGGTACATAATGTCGAGACCATTCTACGAGACTATAATATCGTACGAACTAAACCAATCTATAGAGCAATATTGCAACACATAAGGCAGAAGATTAGAGGAAACGCAGATGCGGCATTAATATCATATAATATCTTCGATGATGAGTGGGCGTCTATAAAAAAATGTCTTTCGCTCCACTACGCAGATAAAAGGGATCTTCGCACATTAGAACATCAATTAAATAACCTCGTACAAAGAAATATGACAATCGATGAATTCTACGCCAATGTGAATCATCAATTCTCATTGATAGTAAACAAAATAAAAACAGAGGATTACTCGACAGAAACCATCAGCGTTCTAGTCGAAAACTACAGGAATCGAGCTTTGGACGTTTTTGTCAGAGGGTTAAACGGAGAATTGTCACGAATGTTAATCATCCAAAAACCAACTACACTTCCGGAGGCATACGCATCCTGCCTTGAGATTCAAAACATGAATTTCAGAAATTTAACGATCCAGAAAAAGAACATTACTAACTCAGTAACAGCTCCAATCAACCAGTTTTCGTATATCAACCCACAAAATCCACGAATTAATAACTCGGTCAACCAAGCTTCATATACAAATTCACAAAATCCACGAGTAATCCATAATTTAATACCACCGCAACGGAAAAATATGGTATACAATAATCAACATTATAACAACCAAACATCGTACAACAATCAAAATCTAAATCAACAAATGCCACCAAGGCCAATTTATCCGAAACCTGCAACACCAATGGAAATTGACCAGTCAATTCAAACCAAACGCGTAAATTATATGAACAGACCAACATATCAAAATAACCATCCACCGAAAGTAGAACATCCAAGCTACGGCGAATCCCAAAGACAACAAAGAATTTATCATTTGGATACACAGGAGGAAGAGGAATATAATCAGTTAGTTAACGAAAATACTGATATTGAGACATTAGAAGACGAACCTGAGGAAATAAACTCAGAGGTAAATTTTATGGAGAAAGCCTCTCTAGCATACCATACCTAGAGTACAAAACAGCAAAGAACAACATCCTCAAATTTTTAATCGACACGGGAGCCAACAAGAACTTCATCAAACCTGAACTAGCCGAAGGATCCATCCCCACTAATGTCCCGTTTAACATAAAATCAGCGGGAGGTGACATCAGGATCAGTAAAAAAATATCCGGACAATTTTTTAAATGCATTGGAATCGACACAGTAATAGAGTTTTTTGTACTACCTGGTTTAAAAACATTCGACGGAATAATCGGGGACGACACTCTAAAAAAACTTGGAGCAATTATCGACCGGAAAAATAACATTTTGACCATAACTCCAAATATTAAAATTCCACTCAAGGAAAAACACTCAGTTCAAGTAAACAACATTGAAATTCGGGATAGTCACTTATCTACAGAAGCCAGAAAAAAACTCCAAGAAATTGTGGCAAAATTCAAAACACTATTTAACCCAGTCAACGATACTGAAACAATTGATACTAACATAAAAGCAGAAATTAAAACAACAACAGATGAACCAATTTACACGAAATCCTATCCTTATCCAGTCAGTATGAGGCAAGAAGTGGAGAAGCAAATAGACCAATTTCTAAAGGATGGAATCATAAGGCCGTCTAAAAGCCCATACAATTCACCAATTTGGGTAGTCGAAAAAAAGCTGGATGCATCTGGCATCAAAAAATATAGGATAGTCATCGATTTCAAAAGAATAAACGCGGTCACAGTATCAGATACATATCCAATACCGGATATATCAAACACGTTGGCAAATCTTGGAAAATCAAAATTTTTTACGACCATCGACCTTACATCAGGATTTCACCAAATCAGGATGAAAGAAAAGGATATTCCGAAAACATCTTTTTCCACTATGAATGGAAAATATGAATTTTTAAGACTACCTTTCGGACTAAAAAATGCGCCAGCTATATTCCAAAGAATGATAGACGACGTATTGAAAGAATTCATCGGAATCATCTGCTATGTTTATATCGACGACATCATCATATTCGGAGGGAAAACCGAAGAAGAACATCTTATCAGTGTCAAAAGAATATTCTCGAAACTTGAAAAAGCTAACCTACGTGTCAACCTCGACAAAACGGAATTCATGAAAACAGAAACAGAATTCCTGGGATACATCATAACAAACCAAGGAATCAGGCCAGATTTAAAGAAGGTCGCGGCTATACGGAACCTAAAGAGCCCAGATAATTTAAAAGAGTTAAAATCATTCCTTGGACTCGCATCATATTATCGACGTTTTATTAGAGACTTCGCGAAAATCGCCAAGCCTTTAACCAACCTCACAAGAGGCGAAAACGCGCAAATTAAGGCAACACAATCAAAAAAAGTGAAAATCAGCTTAACAGGAAAGGAACTCCAAGCATTTCGTCAAATCAAAGAAGTGTTAGCATCCACTGAAATACTAATCTTTCCAGACTTTGATAAACCTTTTATACTTACTACCGATGCCTCTGATTATGCAATTGGTGCCGTATTATCACAGGGTGACATTGGAAAAGATAGACCAATCACATATATATCCAGATCGTTAAATAAAACTGAGGAAAACTATGCGGTCAACGAGAAAGAGATGCTAGCCATCATTTGGGCATTAGATAACTTACGAAGTTACCTGTATGGAGCGAAAAAAATTAAAATCCTCAAGGACCATCAGCCTCTCACATTTGCCCTAAGTACAAAAAATAATAACACAAAATTAAAAAGATGGAAGGCTCGATTGGAAGAGTACAATTATGAACTCATATACAAACCTGGATGTACTAACAAAGTAGCTGATGCCTTGTCAAGATTAGAACTAGAGGTCAACACCCTATCATCAACCTCCACGATACACAGCGCTGAAGAAGACAGTACAGATCTAATCCAGTACTGCGAAGCACCTATAAACGTCTTCAGAAACCA
Source organism: Tipula helvola (assembly GCA_963556165.1). Taxonomy (NCBI): domain Eukaryota; kingdom Metazoa; phylum Arthropoda; class Insecta; order Diptera; family Tipulidae; genus Tipula; species Tipula helvola. The sequence goes on along the minus strand of OY744481.1, from coordinate 354,308,818 downwards.
ACTGATAATCAAGACAGGTAAAGATATTGATTGTCATGAAGAACCACATCCTACTTATCATAGGCATTATATCAGCCTATCGGAAATAAATAAAGACACTCTAACAAAAATCCTAAGGGATAATCTCCATCCAACCATCATCAATGGAATAAAAATACCCGAAGAACACATCCAAATGTTACAAGATGTTTTCAAAGAACAGTTCCCGGGATTGAAGTTACGTCTAACACAAAGAGTGGTTCAAGACGTTAGCAATGAGGAAAATAAATTCAAAATTATAACAGAGGAGCATAATCGAGCACACAGAAATCACGCTGAGAACAAGGAACAAATCCTAGAACGATACTATTTTCCACGAATGACCAGCCTAATAAAAAAATATACCAAAACCTGCAGCATCTGTAATACAAATAAATATGACCGACACCCAAATCGAGTCGAGCTCCAGGAGACACCAATTCCAACATATCCAACAGAAATACTCCATATGGATATAATCGAGATAAAAAATGAAAAATTCATCTCATGCGTGGATAAATTCTCTAAATTTACAAAGTTTTTCCACATCAACAACAAATCTGTTCTACACATCAGAGACAAAATCATCAAAATATTGCATTACTTCACAATTCCCAGATTATTAGTAATGGATAATGAAGGGAGTTTTGTAAGTCCAATAGTAATGGACTACCTGAAAACCTTGGGGATAGAGATATACTTAACACCACCCCAGCGAAGTGAAGTAAATGGAGCCATCGAAAGAGTGCATTCAACTATCATCGAGATAATAAGATGCCTTCAAATGGAATATAAGGAATTAACCATAAAGGAACTAGTTAATGTCGCAGTAGATCGCTATAACAACTCAATACATTCCGTTATCCAACACAAACCTTGCGACATATTTTTTGGGAGAACGCAGAGAATCAATTACCAAAATCTTGTAAACTTCAAGGATCAAATCAACGAGGATGTGGCAGAAAAAATCAGGAAAAACCAAAAAACAAACATCTCTAGGGAAAACGCAAAGAGAAATAAACCAAAAAAATATAAACCTGGGGAAATAGTATACACTACAATCAAGCAGATACAAGGGAAAGAGAAACCCAAATTTAGAGAAGAAACTGTGGCCAAAGATAATCGAGTCACAATTACAACCACCTCCGGAAAAAGGGTCCACAAGACTCAAATAAAAAATTTAACGCAATAATTTCTTCTTTCCAGTTTCTGGATATTGGGCTTGACAAGCTCACTTACCATCTACAAATATACCACACCAATAGTAACTCTCAAACAAGGCAATGGACGAATCATCAATGGAAATTTCAAATTAATCCATGTCATCAACTTGACCGACTATGAAGAAATAATCAGCAGAATTAGAACTTCACTTGACCACATTGACCCAGAAAGCAGCCTTCGACCTCAACTGATTCACCAAATAAACCAAACCAAGCAGCTAATATCAGAACTCAAAGGTCAAAAATCACGATCTCGCCGATCAATCAACTGGATCGGCTCCGCATGGAAGTGGATTGCAGGATCACCAGACGCCACAGACTGGGATCAAATAATCAAAAGTCAAAATCAAATCATCGATAACAATAATCAACAATATAAGATCAACAATGCCTTAATGACCACAGCACAGCAGATTCTCAATGAATACAACAAAATTGTTGATCATTTACACGAAAACGCAGATGAAAAAATCCAACAAATACTATTCAACCGATTAACCATAATCAAAGAGGAGATAAAAGAAATCATCCGAGCTGCGCAATTAGCAAAAGGGAAAATAATCAATACAAATTTATTGGATAAAGAAGAAATCAGTCGCCTAGTTGCAGAAATCGAAACCCTTCCATATTCTAACGATATAGAAGCAATAGAATACGCAGAACCTATGATGCTGGCTAAAGAATCAACAATACTATATGTTATATCAATACCAAAAACAAGTAAACGGGAATACAATCACGTCATGGTAAGATCAACGATTGAGAACAACAAACAGATATACCTGGAATACAACGAACTTCTAGTAAACCAAGACGAAATGTACGGGATCATTCGACAATGCAAACTCTTTCGCGAAACCATACTTTGCGAGACAAACAATTTGGAAGAATTAAAAGCAGACCACTGCATCAATCAGCTCATAAGGGGATTAGATGCCCAATGTAACTACCAATTCAACAAGAATCAGATAATCGACACGCTAAACGACAATACGATTTTTCTGAGCAACTTTAAAGGAGACATAATTTACAACAACACGGATAAACACCTAGAAGGAAGCTTTCTAATACAATATGACAATGAAACAATTAAGATCAACAATACAACCTTCACCAGCAGAGATATTAGGAAATCGCAAGTACTACCAACAGTACTACAACCTAATATAACAGATAAAGGAGTAAAAGTCGACCCAGGATACCTTCACAACCTGCACCTAAATAATGTAGATCAACTACAAAAACTATTCACAAAACATAAGGAAGCAGCCTTTGTAGACTTCGGTATAATATCCATAATTTTCATCATAATACTCATCCTATTATTAAGAACAAAACGCAACAAATGGTCAAATCCAAAACCATGTCAAGAAGAAGTCATCATCAACCAATCCGGAGTCCAACCAATTAGCCTAAAGTTTTGACCCACGGGACGCGGATCTTGTAGGAGGGAAGAGTTAACACAACTAGAATTGCAACTCAGCATAAATTGCAAACACGCGCATCACCTAAAGACGCTAAATCAGCTTAAAAGGAAAACACATGTAATAACACGCGCAAACATGTTCTAGTTATTTGAGAATATTATAATTTACTTATTAAGCAATTTTTTATGTATAAAATGTTAACATATTTTGAGTTTTAGTTTAGTTTTAGTTTGAAATGTAAAAGATAAACATAAATTGATAAAATAAATTCATTTTTTTTAATAAATCTTCGAGCAAAACTCTTAACTTACATACTAGCAGTAAATTCTTGAACGGTGTTCATTTTTTCGTCAATGAAAATATCGGCTTCAACAGTTAATGATGCAAAAACTGTTTGATATCTTTCATTTTTTGAGAATAGCTTAAAAGGTTTTACTTTTCCTTTATTATAAAATGCTGCCGTGTAATCGCAACATGTAAACGCATGGAAGGTTGGTTATTAGTTTTTTTTGTTGCTGAACTGGCAAGCCAAATTTCTGATTCAGAAATTTTGTGCATATTTCATAACAAAATAATCAAAATATCTGTATCAGAGGCTTTAATTAAAATTCTTGAGCCTGGTTCCGCTTTATAAGCATGAAAAATAATCTTCGTATCTGCCTCTTCGTGATGACATTCATAATTAATTTCTTCAGTTTTTTTTATGGAATTTTCTTGAACTTGATAAGAGTAGCACTGATGGTCGACGGTTAAACAAATTTTTTTGTTTTTGATTATTGTTACCAAATGGTTGTGCTCCCAATAATCAGCCAGAAACAGCACCAAAGCCTCTTTGAAACGATAATTTTTAAGGCCTTGCAAAAAATTTTTAGGTCTGGTTTGTTGAGGTCCCGAAATTTTGTACGGAATGTCGAATTATTTTCGGCTTTCACGTTCAGAATCTTTGATTGACGGTGATAAGTAGCGATCAAAAATTAAATGTATTTCTGTTGCGTTTGTTGAACATATTTTTATAAGTATTGACTCTGCAATTTTATCAAAAGTTTGGGGCATAGAAGATCCGATTAAATGCAAGTAGTAAAAACCATCTATTATTTCAACGTTGATATAATGTTGGCTCAACCATTTCAGTTTTGGATTTCAAAATCTTTGCTAACGTTGACTTAGGAGTTTTTAACATCTCCCCATTACATGAAAAAAGAGCAGGTGGCAATGGTGCTAGTGGAAAAGCCAGGCAATATTCGAGATTAAAGAGATTGCCAACAGTCGCCCAAATACGTCTCGTTCCATTTTCAATAGTACTTTCTTGTTCTTGTCTTTGGTAGTGAGAACTTTAGTCATGCATTGAGAAGCAAAATTGCAGATTTGGTTTCGTTTTATAGGTTTATCGAATCTTGCGGGAGTTGAAGAGCATTCCAAGATAAAGTTTAATTTTTGTTGATAGCCTGCTGTCTTCACGTTAAGCAGGAAATCAGCAACTTCTTTAGATGCAGCTTTACCCGTCGAAATGTTGAATAATAAATCTTTCTCAATAGTTTCATCAAATGGATTCATCGTACATTTTATTGCTTCAATGATACTGTTCAGATTTTTTTTGTCTTTCTTAATTTTACTTTTTTGCAATGATTCGCACTCGCATCATCGTTTTTCGTTAATCCGATATTTTGTTCGATAGTTGTTAATATCTTCGTCCTCATGCTGTGACTGAGCGCCCATCTTTGACGTGCAGATATTGAGTCTGCAGCAAGATTATCAGCTAATTGATTACTAGCATCAGCATTGATGGTCTGCTCTAGCGTCAAGTCAACCGGTGATCGAGCAAAATTTGCTGTAGTTCGTCTGATTCCAAGGCACCTCGACGAAATTCATCTACCAAAGATGAATTGTTAGTATACAAATTGATTAAATTGCTCAAATATAATAAGGACCATCTGGCATAATTGGGCTGGTTTAACGCAAAAAATAAATCAGACATATTGAAAATTGAGTCAATGTACAGCTCTAAGTTACTGGTGCGGATACTTCTGGAAAACCGATGGTATACATTAAGTAATTCACAGTATTGGTAGTAAAATTGAGCAGTTTTCCCTTCTTCTCCCATCAAAGTCTGATTGCAGAATTCTTTATATCCGTTCAAAATTCGACTCAATAAATCTGGTAACTCGATTCTTTCGTTGACGTCATACGCAGCCTGATTTGATGTATTCTGTATTTGCGTTCACAGCAGTTCATCCATTGCCTCAGTTGTGGATAAATACTTTTCAAAATGTAATATTTCCAATGCAGCAGCAGTTAGCGGATGTAAGCGCTTGCAACGATTGAAATGCTTGCTATCTAAAAAGCTATTCATTGAGCCACCGGCTAATACTTCTGCTTGAACCAGTATTTCTACTAATCCACTACAGTCAATATATTTTCCGATCGCTTTAAAAAATGTCATCTCTGTGTGGAACGCTCCCAAATTAACATAAATATTATTGTATTGCGGTTTTTCTTGTTCTTGGATTTGCATTGCCATTTTTGCTATCGCTAAGTCATATGTCACAATAATTTCTGCCTGTTAACATTTTTCAGCGATTTCTTTAGCCATGTTTAATGTTTCATTGACTATCGCATAAGACGTTGGATATGAATTTATGGCAGGCAAATACTCAATCTTTTGCTTTTCGCTATGGTCAATTGACATCATGCAGTTAAAACCTAACCACATAGGAACAGACTCTATTCTTGATAACGACATTATCCACAATAAATCCTTATCTGTTGCTATTACGTTGTTCAGAAATTAATGCAGGTTTTATGATTTTATTTGTTTGAACAATTTTTTAACAATAAATAATTACGCAAAGGGTTTAACATTATACATCATTTTAAAGCTTATTTTATTCTCTTTCTTACCACATAATCTATTTTTAACCTAAATTGTAGTTTTGTCTATTTTTAGACCTTTGAAGTTATGATGTCAAAACAAGAATTTAGCCAAATTTACTTGTATGAATTTTTACTGGGCCGCAGTGCAGCAAAAACGGCTCGAAACATTAATGAAGTTTGGAGCCAAGTAAGTATTAATAAATGCACAATACAACGTTGGTTTCAAAAATTTCATTGTGGTGAATTCAGTCTTGAAGATGAGAGAGGTTGCGGACGTCTTTTTGCCATTGAATTGAAGGCTTTGGTGGAAGCAAACCCACGCACGACTGTTTAAGAGCTTGCAGGGGACCTAGGCGAATTGGAAAGTCGAAGAAGCTCGACAAATGGGTGCCACACGAATTGAACGAAAACCAAAAAAATAGCCGTTATGAAGTTTGCTCTTCACTTCTTTTGCGCATCAAAAATGAACCATTTCTCGATCGCATTGTGACGTGTGATGAAAAGTGGATTCTATACGACAACCGACGACGTTCAACGCAGTGGTTGGACCGTGGCAAAGCCCCTAAACACTGCTCCAAACCTGAGCTGCATCAAAAAAAGACTATGGTGACTGTTTGGTTGTCGTCAGCCGGAATTATCCACTACAGCTTCTTGAATCCTGGCGAAAATATCACAGCAGAGAAATATTGTCAACAAATTGACAAAATGCACAAAGAACTAAAACGTCTGCGTCCAGCATTAGTCAATAGGAAGGGCCCAATTCTTCTGCACGATAATGTTCGACCACATGTTGCACAACCGACGATGCAGAAGTTGAACCAACTTGGCTATGAAGCTCTGCCTCATCCACCATACTCACCAGACCTCTCGCCAACCGAATACCACTTTTTCAAGCATCTTGACCACTTCTTACAAGGAAAAGTATTCAACGACCAAACAGCCGCAAAAAATGCCTTCGAAGAATTCGTCGCTTCCAGAACTTCAGAATTCTATGCAACTGGAATTAATAAACTTGTATCTTGTTGGCAACAATGTGTAGATTCTAATGGTTCTTATTTCGATTAATAAAATTTATTCTAAACTGAGATATGTCGTTTTAAATCAAATGGTTGAAAACCTGCATTAATTTCTGAACAACCTAATATTTCTGTAGTACCTTTGCATAAGTACATTGTATTCGTAAACGAATCTACAGTAATCAGCTGCATACTCGTCTTTGGCTTAGAGTAATATGGTCGAATTTCTCGTGATATTTCATTGAAACGCCTACTCTTACGGGTAGGTTCTTCTCCATTTTCGTTGTCATTTACTTGAGGCGCTGATGAAGTTGTAGCTTCACCATCATCAAAATTATCAGCTTCATCATTAGGGAATTGATAAATAATTCCAACTGTGTCATGCATTGTGTCCTTTCCAGAAGTTGTGTCAACGAAACGGTTTTTCGAGTGACGCACTGGTTTAATGAACAGTTTTTAAAAGTTTCATCATTAAAATCAATCACACCATCATCCGAATTACACAAAAAACAATTTTTGGCCATTTTGTTACAAAAACCATAGCACGTTTTTTCTATTCTAACTATAATATTAAGCTACTCCAAAATGATGCGCAACATGTACGAGTCTATCGCTATCCTTTTCATTTTCAAGTACCAATAGCATGCGCACTCTCTTTCTTTCAATGGTCTAACTACACACAGCTGCGATGCTGTGTACTCTTCTATCGCATGGGATGGTTCGCTGGGACCTCTCTGTCGCACGTATTCACTCACAGCAATATTTCATTTTTTAAAATTCGACAACCGGAATTCAGGACTGATTTTTTGCAGACTACCCTATACCACCGTGTTCGTAATGAAATATACTTTATTTTAATTTAACTTTAATTCATTAACCAGACCGGTGCAAGTTACTAGTATCGATTTACCTGTTTATACCTGCCTACCCAAGAGTTGTGACGGGAAAAAAATAGTCAACCTAACGTTTGCATATTCTATGGGCTTCATACTTTCGATTGGTATGGAATTTGTCTATTAACCAAACCAGTGAAATGTTTAAAAAAAAACAATTTTTTAATTGTTAATTAATCATATTCTGGACTGAAATTTTTTAGACAACCCATTTGCAATATATTTATTGACGTATTTAATTGAATATAAAATATTTTTCATCCATTAACCAGCCCGGTGAAGGTCATTTTAAGGTGGGATCTTAGACTAAAAAGGTTAGTTCGAAATGTGCATAATTTAAATTTAAAAAGTCGTTTCGATGGTTAAATAAAATCGTTAAACATGATGTGATTCTTGCTAGGGTGGACTTTTTAAACAATAAATTTGTTAGTCTTAATGGAAATATATCAGAATGCTGGAAACTAGTTGATGAGGTTCTTAACAAAGACCGCAGAAACGCTCAAATTGAGAAAATTGACACTGATGAAAATTGTTCTGTAACTGACACAAGTGAAATGGCAGATATATTCAACAATTAATTTATTAATGCAGTTCATAATTTAAAGCGTACCGTAAGTAATGTTAGTAAAGATTTCTCGGACCTACTTATTAGCAATTCTGCAGTTCATTCATGTGTTTTCTTTGAAACTTGTCCGGATGAATTGCTTAAAGTTATAACAACTCTGAAATCTTCTGATTCTGCTGGCATTGATAACTGCAGCAATATCCTTGTTAAAAAAATATTTAATAGTATTGTAGATGTGTTTTCATACATTGTAAATATTGTTTTGGTTCTGGTATTTTCCCAGCTAAACTAAAAGAAGGACTCATTATTCCCATTTTTAAAAAAAGGAGACAAAGCTAATGTTGCAAATTACAGACCCATTACTTTACTATCAGTGTTTTCTAAACTAATTGAAAAGGTAGCTCAGAAAAAAGCAACTATAGTTTTTTAAATAAAACAAATTTGTTGCATAATATGCAGTTCGGGTTTAGGAAAGTTAAAAGCTCTGAAGGTGTTTTATTAGAATTCACAAATTTCCTATATGCAGCTCTCGACAAGAAAAGATCTGTTGCCTCTATTTTTGTGGATTTAATAAAAGCATTTGCTATGGTTAACCATAATGTATTATTTCAAAAGCTTTACATGCTGGTTTTAGGGGCGTTACATTACAGTGATAAATGATGGTGTTCCACATGGTTCTGATTTAAGCCCGATCCTATTTCTGATCTACCTGGATTCCATTTTCTATTTGAAATTTTCTTCGAAATTGATAGCTTTTACTGATGATCTAGTATTTCTTTATAATAACCTTGGTATTGATTTTCTAAAAAATAAGATAATGGGTAACCCCCTTCGTAATTATATGTGTGGTCTTATTCGAAAATTTTATATTTTGCGTTCAGCCTGTCCTCCCGCAGTTTTAAGAATTATTTATTTAGCGCTTGTCGAATCGATGCCATCATATGGATTAGCCTGCTGGGGAGGAACTTATTATTCAAGAATTCTAGGGGGCTATCAGAGGCTATCTGCTTCGTGGCCTTTATTTGAGTTGTCGGAAATTTTTCCTATTAGACATCTGTTTGTCTATAAAGTGTTAAAAGCATTTTTTCCTATTAAAGTCAGTCAGTCTAATGTTAGTATCAATTACGACTTGAGATATAAGCAGTACCTATATTCGGCTTGAAAAATTTACAACAACAAATTTAATGGTACTTAATTGACATTTAAATCAGGTTTAAGATCAGTTTTTGCATTTCCAAGTGTTGTAAGTAACTTGAAAACTTTTTTTGTTAGTATTGATGTAAATATGTATTGTAAATATTTTTTCAATTGCCACTGGATCTTTGGATTCACAGATTGAATAAAAATAAAAAAATAATACAAAATAAATTCAATATTACATGCAGACATTTTGGAATCGATGGTCCAATAAGTATTTGGCGAAATTGCAGCAGTGACAAAAATGGTTTAATGACATTTTTAATATTGAGGTTGGAGCTGTGGTTATTTTGAAGGAAGACAATGTTCCTCCTATTAAATGGACACATCCGATAATTTAGTTAGAGTAGTTACGGTTAAAACACAAAACGGCAAATATAAATCAGCTATCTCAAGAATATTTCTTGCTGTTGGAGGAATCATTGCAAACTTGTTAAGTATTAATGTAATAATTCTCATGCGCATCAGACGCTCTAACAAATATTTTATAATAAAGTATACACATGTGAAATTGTTATTTATTTAATTCAATTGGAAATACTACAAATTACAGTCCTACTAAAATAAGAAACAATAGCGGAACATGAATTGGTTTTCAACTTATCTAAAAATAGCTACAAGAAAAACTTGAAGATTTACTTTTAATATTTTACAAATTATTAATGCAAAATGTGGCAGCTTCAAATAAAATTACCAGAGCTACCTTATTAATGATAAGTTTTTATAAAATTTTATTATTTTAAGTTCTTGCTTAATTTGGGTATACCGTCCGTAGAATCTATAAAGCTTCAAAAGAGATTTTAGAGAGAATTGTAAAATGTAGGTTTGCTTCAGCCTCAGGTGGTTGGAAATTAAAATTACTCCTTTAGAAATTAATACCCTTCATATTAGAATATTTAAATTCCGTGATATAAAATATCTAAAACAATGAGTCATAATGAACATAACAGATTAAATTTAATCGTATACACAACTAATTCATTAAACTCAAAGTTCATTACATTTTATGAGAACCAAATATTATACGTACACGATACACCGAAACCCTTTTAAAAGAAAATACATAATGTACTAAAAATAAATTAGGTCAACCAAATAAAATGTTACCTCATGTAATATATTGTGACCCGTACAAACTCGTATAACCAAAAACTCCTCCCAAATCAAATCATATTATAATTTGAAGAAGATACCATCATAAATATCATAACGAAATAAAAAAAAAAAACATAACAAAACATAAAAAATTATGAATCATCAAACCTATATCTGTGGTATTTATTTTCTCTGAATGCGTATAATATGTACAATAGACTCGTTGAAATGTAAATAAGTATGTACACAAAAAAAAACACTTAGCGTTAAATTAACGATGACCAGAAAATGACTACCAACCACCACCAATGATTTGGTTTTTTTTTCATTGAGTACTGTAATCATGGATAGTTTTCTGCGATACGCAAAAAAAAAATTTTTTTGGTTATCAGATTCAATCAACGATAGTTTTGTTGGGTTTCATCCCCTTAACATGAACAAAATTCCAGAATAAAATATGTAATAATCATAAATACTGTGAAGTGAAATAAGTCTTTACCATGTAGCACTAGATATATGTATGTTGTACACATAATCATAAAATTTTATGTGAAATTTTATTTTTGCCAAAATATCAGTATTGCAATCTTTTGAATATGTATATATATGTACATGTCTGTATACTTTTGTTTAGTTGAAGTTTTATGACATTTTCTCTGTAGATTAAATTTTCATCATTATCATCATCATCTTTATCGAAGACGACATCGTCGTCATCATCAAAAAAGATTTCATGTCAATTTTTCATGAAACAATAAACACAGTTAAAGAAAGATGTCGCATATAGCGTCAGAATGTGCAGAAGATTATTTTAGATAAATTTACACATTTGAATTGATTATGTGGAAGAATTGATTGAATTCAACAAGAACTTTTTTTGGATAATTGTTTGTTTGGTATTTATTCATAACACATCACTGGTTTGATTTGAGTGCGGAAATGTATATAATCGATAAGATTTTATTTCGTATCAAATCAAACCGAAAATTTAAATGGAGTGAAATTAGAGTAAATTTAGTCCATTTACTAAATGGCTACTTAGCCGCAGCAAATATAAATTCAGAGTGACATGCCAATTCCGAAGCGATTTTACACAGACAGTACTCCTGCATTGATTTCTTTCAAATCAAAAAAGTAATCATCTAACTAAACCCTGAAGAATCTATTTTCGAAGCTAGATTCGAGTATCTTAGCAAATAGCATTGATAGAATATTTCTTAACGTCCAGTTAAGTTCTTAATGCCATATACTATGTGAAACGCTTGTGCAACGTCTAAAAGTATCGATTATATTGGTTACTCTGTATAAAGAAACGAAGTGATGAAGGTGAAAGAAACTAGATTCTACAATTAGGATAATACAATAAATCCTATGAACCTAGAAACCTAAATAATAGAAATAGAAGTTTGTCGGTATTAAAACCAATAAGATTCTTTCGGCTTTTTATAGGCAAAATATATTAACAATAAAACAATAATGGCATTTACAACATTTTTCGACTTGTTATAATTCGATCCACACCCAAGAGACATACAAAGCTTATCGACCCCAAATAATGAGGGCCTCCTTCGATTTTCTATGTCATAGTTTAGTTTCGTACTGAAAAATTCGTACGAACACAAGTTCGATCTACTCTTCAGGTAGCTACGACCATACTACAGAAATACAATTCTAACTTCATATATTAATTATGAGGCAAGAACGAACTGACTTAGCGAATTATATTCACTAAATAAAAAAATTAAAAACCTAAATAAGTGTAAAATGTTACAAGTTATACGTGTGCAAGTAGAAACTCGGCTCAGAAGTTGGTTGGATTAAAAACATACTTGAACGCATCCAAATCGCGGGCCATTTTGGATATATATAATTTATAGACTTATACGAACATAAAAAAATATTTATTTTTATCAACTTTAATATTTTTATTATTATTTTTTTGAATTATAATTTATAATCTAAAAGAAAAATGCTTACCTAAGCTTTACACAATTATTTCCCAGTAAAACTAAGAATTGCATAAAGAATGGTTTTCAATTATTGCGCGTTGTTGAAATAGAACTCCGTTGTATCGCGATGTTGTTATGTCTGCAACTTAATATCTTTCACATTCTTCACCTTTGTGTGTTGTACTTTATGTTATTTGCGGTTGCAGCACTTATGATAATATAACTATATATAATAAATTGGTATATATGGATATATACAGCTTAGTTATTGCTGTTTTTATAACATTAGTTTTAGTCACTCACAAGCTGTCATTCCGTGTGCATCAATTTTAAAAGATGGATGTCGACAAGCAACATTTACGCCATTGCATTCTAGTCTGTTTTCAAATGAAAAAAATGCTGCTCAAGCTATGAAATTGATTAATTCGACTTTGGAATAAAAATTGGTTCCTCATAAAGTGACCGTAAAAAACAAAAACCGGAAAGTTGACATCTGCATGAATTTGCTTTCTCAGTACAAAAGAAAGAATTTTTTGCACAAAATCATTACAGTTACTACAGAAAAGCATGAGTTGATCCAGGCCAGCCATCAACATCAGTTTCAAAAATGAATATTCATATTAAGAAAGTGTTACTGTGTTTTAGGATTGGAAAGGTGTCATTTACTACGAACTTCTGGAACCTGGTCAAACTGTTACAGCTAAACGTTACCAGGCTCAATTGATCAAATTAAGTGATGTTTTGGAGGAAAAAGACGATTCACGGGTAAATGAAGGCGGAAGGTGATATTGCTGCATCGCAACGGTAGTCCACATATAGCAAAATGTTATATGTGTGACGTTCACATTTTTTATTTTTGTTTTACGTAGAGCAAAGCAAAATACAAGCTACAAATTTTTAACTGGAAGTGGAAAATTTATATACCTACTTAGTAATTAGTAACGGGACCCATAGCTGATTTATTGCAATTAATAAAAATTATCCGTGTTTCGTGCAATTATCACACAAACACAGTGTAGTTTTCTTTTGAGCAGGCTATTAGTTCACTGATACCGGACGGTTCAAGTCAATTAGATGAATTCGAGGGGACTACACGGCAGTCGCGGGGTTAAACAAATTAATGCGGAAGGTAAACCTGGCATACGGAAATATATCTGCGGATTTGAACGACGCTCAAGCAGACCACGTGCGGACAGCAAACATCGAAGTGAAGTCATAAGCTCTGAAGGATCACCATTCCTCCATTATACGGTTATACCAAATGGCAATCATTCTATGATTTGTTTTCATCTACCATCCACGAAAATCTCAACCTCTATCCAGCACAAAAATTCCAATATGTACGGAGTTATTTAAGAGACGAAGCAGCAAATTTGCTAAAGCATCTGCCTATTTCCGATGCCAACTACATTGAAGCATTAAATAAGATGAAGAATCGAAGTGACAGAAAGCGGTATACAATCCAATCATTTATAAAAAGTTTTGTTGAGATGCCATCCATAAATAATAGCCCAACATCGCAATAAATTCGGAATTTAATGGATAACTCCGACGAAGTAATTAGGAGTTTAAAGGCTCTCTGTCCCGAAGCTGAGACTGACTATTTATATTTGCCACACCATACAGTTTGGAGCGTCCGCCAAAACCACATCACGTTACTCGTTAAATGATAATTTGTTAACAGGGACGTCAGCAGTTTGATAGCAGCAAAGACAAAGGCTGCTTCCATAAAAAACATTTCACTACCACGCTTGGAGCTAAGCGGGACTTTACTTCTATCAAAATTAATAAAACATATCCAATCAATTTTACAGGCAACCAATTGTCCTGTTGAACTGATTCCACCATAGTCCTGGATTGAATGTCAGAACCACCAAGAAAATGGAAAATACACATAGCAAATCGCACTAGTGAGATTTTGGCAATACTACCAAGACACAAATGGCGACACATTTTATCAAAACTCCGGAATGGGTGGAATGGGCAGGAATTTTTGAAAATAGATGCAGATAATTGGCCAGTTTTCCCGAAAGCAAAGTCTCCTGACGATTTAGAACGTCGAGAGAAAGTGCATGTTATGGTCGCAATGACGAAATTGTTAATATACTGACCATAATTCGGAAGTTTATTATAAAATATTTAAACTCAAGAACCAGCTACAGAAATACTACGATTCACACAGCAACAATATTTCCATGATGAAATACAAGCGATTACGAAGAAAGAAGTTGTTTCACTAAAGAGTATTCTGAAATCATTAAATCAATTCCTGGATAAAAGAGGTCTTCTACGAGTAGGTGGTCGGATTAGAAGGCGATTGCACCGTATGATACTATTCATCCCATAATATTACCCTAAAAGTTCCAAATCGTTATAAGGGAAATGTAACTGGGAATCGAAAATCGCCCGTAGGTCATCTAGCTCTACTACATGAAGGCTAAATAAAACTGGAGGGTGCTTGGTATCCAGAGTCCGCATACTTATCCGGACTGATTAACCTATCTGCCATTCATCCATCGATATATGCTGTTCCACCTTAGATTAGGGTTTTTTGGCCACAATATGCTAAATGGCCCCAGTTAGTAGTGGTTGACACAAGGAAGCAACACATACACTTGCGAATTGTGAGCAGGTTACTCCCGTGATGTGCAACCCCCCCCTCCTCCCCCTTTCCTCCAATAGACGCTAAACCACCAAACGAATATATACCTATGTATATATATACTTGTGCACCCGATTAAATTGTAATCGAAGAGTCAAGCCAAAGTCATAACATATTTGGCTACTTTTACTTGCATATTTTAAATCAAACACATCAATTCAATAAATCATTTCATCCTTAAAATTCAATTTAATCAAATCACGACGTCAATCTGTTCAGCAACAAACAACACAAAGAAAACCTTCCAGCAAACAAAGAAATCCATTTATTTCTAAGGTAAACTTGAACATAATTCCCAATCGTATATCTGCTTATTTCCTCGGAGCAATAAAACAAATTTATGACAGATCATAAGTTAGTACACATACAGTAGATAGCAAAACAAAAATTTGCATCCAATTTTTTTTTTATTTTTATGTTATTTATTTTTCAATTACCAAAAATATAATAAGATGAAAACAAATAATGTTCATATTTGCATTTGTGAAAATTTTTATCAATAAATTGCAAAGTTTTTTTTTTTTTGTTCGCTTTGATTCTCAAAGTTAAAAGCATATGTATGTTGTATTGTGTGTGTATAGTATTGAACATAAGTTATTCTTTCTATGCATACATAAATTGCACGCAAATCCTTTATTTGTTGAGATGATTATTTGACGAGATTTTTTTAGTCGATTGTGTATGGTAAAAATAAGGAAAACAGGAAGAAAGGATAATAAAAAAAAAAAATCTTAATACCAGGGAATATTAAATCGTTATGATACTTTTGGATATTGTGTGTTGATTTTTTTTTTTTGTTTTTCTTTATTGGAAAATAGTTATCAACCCCGCGTATTTTTTCAAGTCGCAAGTACGAGAAAACTATAAAATTTCTGTTTGGGAATCAAATTATATTTTTTTCTGGAAATGACAAACCAAACGAATCAGAACATTTTTTTTTTTTTTTTTTTAATTTTATTTAGTATTCTACGCGAAATGAAAATTTATCTATACGTTTTTGGATACGGCTGTTGATTTTTATGTGTCAATTCAATTTTATGTGCATTTTCCTTCGTTTTTTAGCATTATTGTTGCTGCTGGTATTCTGTTAGAATTATATAATAAATATATTTGAAATAAGACGACGCTTGATGATACACTTTGCATTCATGGCAGACATACGCAAATAAGACGACGAAAAAAATTAAAGCAAAAAAAAAAAGTTAATTTTAAATTTTCGATGGAAATTATTTTATTGACTTTGGAAATCGAATAAAATTAAGGAAATTTAATGACATTAGAATGCATATTGGATATTTTAAGCCGAAAGACGAGTAAATTACTTGTTAAAATATTGTTTTGTAATTTTCGTAAATTATGTTGAACTGTTTTTGAAATGGTTTTATATTAATGATCAAAATGATATAATATAAGTACTCTATAAAAATACTTCTGGTTTATGTTTCACGTCAAATATTAATTATTTGAGCCTTTAAGGAAGCATGGAATGAATTATTTCTTTACTTGCCATAATACAATTTAAAACCAGCACATTGAAGGGCTGTTTTTTTTGCAACTATATATTTTGAGCCAAACTTTGGTAGTTGGACACCTCTTTAACTCGGACAACTGCATAACTTGACCAAATTCACAAGAACCAAGTAAAAGACTTTTTTTTTGTATCTAAGAGTTTTATCATGAATACCTGTTTAACTTGCAAGTTGGACATGCATTTTGCATCAGGTAATAATTCCTTTCAGACCGAAAACTGTAAGAATTTGACCATTGAGATCTCTTTTAATATAGAGAGATTTTTTATGGCTAATTATTGAAGGAAAAACAATTTCGGTTTCGTTGGGATATTCTCTAGTTGCGGAGTTATGAAAAGAATATATAAATCTCTTCAGATTCGTTCGTTTCTTATTTAAATTAAATATGAATATTTTACTTCAAAGACTTAAATACGTTCAAGTTGAATTCACAAATAGCCAGGTAAAAAAAAGCGAATGCAAATACTGGCTGCAATTAGCTGGCTACTAACTGTTTTATATAAATTAAGTTGAACAAATTTGAAATGAAGAATTGTTCTAGACGACCTTAATGCTGAAGCTAAACTGGAATTAGTGTTGATTAGATATACATACAGGGTGATCCATTTTAAAAAACCACTCAAATAACTCGCAGGGGGATGGCCTAAATCAAAAAAAGTGTAGATACAATAGTTGCACAATTTTTAGGAGCAAAATTAAATGTCAATATTGACGCAAAATTTAAAGGTAATTTCAAGGTCAAATTAGTCTTTTTTTAATGGAAACACCTATTTTTATTATTATCAAAGGTTAATTCAAAGTCAGGTTATTTAATAATAATATCAAGTATGGTTTACAAAAAGTAACGGACCAAACGTGATCGTTTTTATTCAGATTCATATTTTAAAAGCTATTCCAAACGCCACTAGATAAATAATAGAATTTAAATGACATTTTTCCTCTTAATCAAAACTTTTGCATTTGCTTTTGAGGTTTGAAGCACAACAAATTTTTAATGAGGATTATTTTTCATCAAAAGATAATTTAAGATAGAACTAGTCATCAGTTAGAGATTCGATATCCAGAACCTATGACGAGGACGTAGCAGGATGGATTTTCAGGTCCGGTTTGGGTACAGCAAAACTCAAAAAATTCAAGTGAAAAAATAATTTTACATTTAACCGAATTAAATGTTCATAAATGTTTCCATGATTATCAATTGATATATTTGATGGATGGAGGAGGATTATTGCTAAACACCAAAACACGCTTATTATAACAATGACTTTATTTTCTACAATTAACTTTTACAGCACCACTATTATTGTAACCGGAGAAGTTGTTGATGAGTCGAGTGCGCCGAAGATAATGCACGAATACCAAAGAGAAATTATGTAACATGAATTTGGTAACGTCATATTAATTGTACAGTAACGGAAATTAACGAGTGGAGAAACATATGACATCGGTACGGATGTAAATTTCCCTCACACTTAATTTAAGTCAATATACTTTACGGGCTAAACCGGGCTGGTGGGAAACGTGAGCACTTAGATCGTCTTACGACTGAAGACGTTTATCCAAAAGTTCAGGAGAAGGAAGCCTGAACTCACATAGGGTTCCTGAGGCTGGGGTTCCGGAGCTCCTACGGTATCTTCCTGTGATATTGGCACATTTGATGGAGGTGCCTCTCATAGCGGACTGCCTGCAGAACGAGTAGACACGGACAAATTCTTTCCATGTGCTAAGCAACTAGGTTGGCTACAAGAAAAACGATCAAACTGTACATCCGTTCTATTTACCTATTCCTTGTGGCGGTGTTCATTTTGACCGGTGACTCTTGAACCTTCATAGCCATAACGGTTCCCGATAGGCGACGTAACCGCTCGTTTTCGTAACTGGTTTTGATGTCTTCTCAAAGTACCATTGCCTGTGTCTATCAAGTACATGCGCCTTCTCTCTAGTTTAACAACAGTTTCCTCGACCTATCTGATACTGCCGCGCGAATATTGGCCAGCTGACTTTAAATTTTGTCAATTTTGTCTCAATTTCTTCGAATCTCTTGTCACTTGGTTGCATAGCTGATAGCAGCGCTTTATGCGGCTTACCATGCAAATATTCAGCGGATGACTTTCCTGAACTATCCGGGGTTGATCGATACGTCGGCAAGTAAATTAAAAGGGCCATCTCATTATTCGTGCAACTCTCAAGGGTTTTAATTAATTCGGTTTTAAATGTACGCACCGCTCGTTCAGCTTCTCCATTTGGGGCGGGGTGAAATGGTGCCGAAGTTAAGTGATTGATTGAATTGCGGTGACAACAATTTTTGAACTTCTGAGAAAAGAAAGGGCCTTGCCGGAAATGATGGTTTGTGGCAAACCCTCGATAGCAAAAATGGTTTGCAAAGGGTTAATGGTCGCTTAGGATATTGACGATGACATCTTTATAACAAAAGGGAAATTGGAAAAGGCATCCACTACAATCAACCACATCTTTGATAAAAATGAACCCGCTACATGAATTCGAGAACAGCTACTTGGCCAACTTGTAAACTCTCGCGGCGAACGGTCTGCTTGCGACGTGTGTTAACAGTATAAAATTTGCAACGGCTTCTTCAATATGCTGAACAATCCGTGGCCACCAACAATATCAGTGGGCCAATTGTTTCATGCGAGTTATTCCCCAATGGCCCTGGTGAAGCATTTGGAGTACCATTGCTTGTAATGTTTTTGGAACTACTACTCGCGGATACTCAGTCTGTAAAAGAAGAACGTTAGTACTTACATTCAAAGACAACCTCATACGAAAATAAGGTAACAAGTTCATGTCATTGCAATCTAACTTTTTAGGCCAATCCTTCCTTACAAATGCTCATCCTGGAGTGTATGTTCGGCCACTAATTTTGCATTAACCGGAAATTCGTCCAATAACGATATGTCGATTTGTTCCACTTCCAAACATGACTCTAGTTTCTCGTCAAAATCTTTATCAGGACCCATTAAGAGTCTCGACAAAGCATCTGCATTTCTGTGGCGATCGGTTGGTCTATACCGAATAGTGTATATGTAACTCATTAGCGTAATAGCCCATCGTTGTAAACGATGAATTGTCATCTCCGGCAACTGTCTATTTGGGCTGAAAATCGTTATGAGCGGTTTATGGTCTGTCACTAGTTCGAACTGCCAACCATATAGATACTGGTGAAATGTTTTTTACACCGAAAATTATCGATAGAGTTTCCTTCTCGATTTGACTGTAGTTGTCTGGATAAATATGAGATATTATGGCGCCTATTCCATGTGACGATGCATCCGTGGCTAACATAGTATTGCAGTCCTCTCTAAAGTGAGAACTAACTGTGTATGTTTAATAATTGCTTGTTTCAGTTGCCTGAAAGCTTTTCTTGTTCATTGGTCCAGACGAAATTAATATTCATGGCCCTCAACCGATTCAATGGGGCCACCAATTGTGAAAAATTTTATATATACCGATTGTAGTAGTTAATTTTTCTAATAAATGCTTCCAATTCTTTCAGATTGGTTGGACGTGACAAGTGTTCGATAGACTTAACTCCACTTCCCGATGGCCGAATGCCTTTTGAATTGATAACATGCCCCAGATATTCGAATTCATCGACAGCGAATTGATATTTATCTCTTTTGCAGCATAACCCATTCTCTTCCAGTCTTTTACACACCTCCTCAAGGTTGTGCAAGAGTTTGATGTTGTCGCGTCCGGTTATAATTAAATCGTCCAAATAAATTCCACAATATGGCAATCCCCTTATTAATTGTGAAGGGGTGTTAATCACAGCGAGTTTCTTGGCTTCGTTATCCAATGGGATTTGCAAATATGCCTCCGATAAATCTATTTTGGTGAAAAGTTGTCCTCCCTGAAGCTTATAAAACAGCTCCTCTATTCTGGGAATCAGGTACCGATCCACATTTAATTGAGGATCAATCGTAACTTTAAAATCACCACAAATCCTGAGCGCCCCATTTTGCTTCGTAACAACGACGATTGGTGCAGCTTACTGGCTAGTATGCAGCTCTTTGAGTATTCACAAAGAAACAAGTCTTCCAATTTCGTTTTTTACTGCGGCCATCTGCGAGAACGGAATACGAGGCTTAAAATATTTTGGTTGGGCGTTCGGTATTAAATTAAACCGGGCTACGTATGCATTACATATTCTAGTTCATCTTTCAATATAGGTGCGTGCTTTGAATTGTCATCTCCGGCAACTGTCTATTTGGGCTGAAAATCGTTATGAGCGGTTTATGGTCTGTCACTAGTTCGAACTACCAACCATATACATACTGGTGAAATGTTTTTTACACCGAAAATTATCGATAGAGTTTCCTTCTCGATTTGACTGTAGTTGTCTGGATAAATATGAGATATTATGGCGCCTATTCCATGTGACGATGCATCCGTGGCTAAAATAGTATTGCAGTCCTCTCTAAAGTGAGAACTAACTGTGTATGTTTAATAATTGCTTGTTTCAGTTGCCTGAAAGCTTTTCTTGTTCATTGGTCCAGACGAAATTAATATTCTTGGCCCTCAACCGATTCAATGGGGCCACCAATTGTGAAAAATTTTATATATACCGATTGTAGTAGTTAATTTTTCTAATAAATGCTTCCAATTCTTTCAGATTGGTTGGACGTGGTAAGTGTTCGATAGACTTAACTCCACTTCCCGATGGCCGAATGCCTTTTGAATTGATAACATGCCCCAGATATTCGAATTCATCGACAGCGAATTGATATTTATCTCTTTTGCAGCATAACCCATTCTCTTCCAGTCTTTTACACACCTCCTCAAGGTTGTGCAAGAGTTTGATGTTGTCACGTTTGGTTATAATTAAATCGTCCAAATAAATTCCACAATATGGCAATCCCCTTATTAATTGTGAAGGGGTGTTAATCACAGCGAGTTTCTTGGCTTCGTTATCCAATGGGATTTGCAAATATGCCTCCGATAAATCTATTTTGGTGAAAAGTTGTCCTCCCTGAAGCTTATAAAACAGCTCCTCTATTCTGGGAATCAGGTACCGATCCACATTTAATTGAGGATCAATCGTAACTTTAAAATCACCACAAATCCTGAGCGCCCCATTTTGCTTCGTAACAACGACGATTGGTGCAGCTTACTGGCTAGTATGCAGCTCTTTGAGTATTCACAAAGAAACAAGTCTTCCAATTTCGTTTTTTACTGCGGCCATCTGCGAGAACGGAATACGAGGCTTAAAATATTTTGGTTGGGCGTTCGGTATTAAATTAAACCGGGCTACGTATGCATTACATATTCTAGTTCATCTTTCAATATAGGTGCGTGCTTTTGGATGAAGGTTGCGGCCTCTGATATTAAGTATTCCTGGGAGTCCCTGTTTCGGACTACTGATGTTTGCTTAACTGATGGTCTAATGTGAAACTTAGGGCATCGAAATAAAGGGCGAACTAGTGAGAAATTATAAACTTAAAAAAAATTAAGAATTTTAACGAATCCAATTTTTTTTTAAGTTTTTTTGACATTTCAACCATAGAGAAATTAAAAATTCATTAAATCTTATTTAATTCTTGGAATGATGAAATAGTTAAAGATGGCTTGAAATAGTGTCTGAGAAATAGTATTTTAATTTTTAGTAGGAACAATTTGTGTTTCAATAATTTTTTATGTGAGGTTTCACAAATCTTTCCAAATTAAATATAAATTAAAAGATTTCAGTGAGAATATGAAATTTAATACATGAATTTGGAATCTTCACTTCTGAATAGGCGGAAATAATTTTTTTTGACGTCTTGTTTTAATTTTTTTTAAGTTTGGACGAAAAATTGCGCATCCTAAAGTTTTTTTAAGTGACAGATAAAATTTGACGAAGCTTCGTTGAAATTTTTAAGTTAATTTAAGTTTCTCATTAAGGATTATTAATTTTTCTTAATTTAAGTTTACAAATTTTTATAAGTTATCTATGGTTACCACTTAATCCAAAACCAATATATTTTCCCGTGTATTTTCCCAGTAGGGGTAATGTTAAGTCAACCACATTCCAACGAACGTTTACGCGAATGGTCCCGACCACGGACACTTCATTCTCGCTACAAACCTTCAATATTTTCGAGGCTGGAGAGCAAGATGGGCTACCGATTTGGTAGTACCCAAACAAGCCGACTAAGGAGACTGTTGCTCCGGTATCTACTTGAAATTTCATCGTTGTTTTGTTTACTTTCAGCTTTAACGTAAAACGTTGGCCTTTGCGTTCCGGCGTAGAATGCCGCATCCCGCATTTTTTCCAACAACGTCTCCTCTGATTATTTAACATTTTGTTCAACGCTTGATCCAAAATACACTGTATCCACAAATGGAATGGATGGAGGCGGATTACTACAAATAACTTTCACAGCACTATTATTGTAACCGGAGAGGTTGTTGATGTGTCGAGTGCACAGAAGATAATACATGAATACCAAAGAGAAATTATATAACATGAATTTGCTAAAGTCACGTTAATTGTACAGTGGAGGAAATTAACTTACAGTGGAGAACCATATGACATCGGTGCGTATATAACATCAATGCACAGTTGTATCCTTCGTTCTAAGCTTCGGAGCCCGGATTTTTTTTATGGGATTAATTCTATGGGACTATGGGAACATTTTACTAAAATCGATTGTGGAATAGCCAAGTTCCATCCCGGTTCTCCATATTCCAGAACTTCATCTAAAACTTATTTTATAATCCCATTTCCATCTCGCATGCCCAATTTTACTAAACTCGGGTGAGGAATAGCCAACTTCCACACTAGTTGGCTATATTCCAGGACTTTGTCCAAAAATCATTTTAGAATCCCCTTTCCCATAGACATTCATACTAGATTTCTCATTTCATTATAACTAAAGGAAAAAAACAAAACTTCTGATAATTCCAATGTATCGTTGTGTTGTATATTTTATAAGGCAAAGATTTTAGAATGCGTTGCAAATATAATACGTATATGCAATACACTGATAAAATTTGAATGGAAAATTTTTATTTTTATTTTGTGTTTTTAGTCAAATGAGAAATCTATTATGATTGTCTATGGTAAAACTTTTAATGTGATTGTAATATTATTTTATATACGCCAAAAAGACCATACATTAGGCGTTTTCGGAAATAGATCCTGAATAACTTCAGGCTAACTTTCGACCATTAAACTTATTCACCTATTTACGAACAAAAAAGATAACTTCAGGACAATTTAGATGTATAATTTGCTGTAAATATAAATAAATATAAAAACGAATACATTATTAGTGTAAAAATATGATAAATCGCAGATATATTTTTTTTAAGAAGTTTTAATTAATAAATAAAATTCAACTCTACGGTTCGTTTTTTAATTTCACCACTAAATTTTATTTCACAACTTCTTTATAATTTGCTTTCGTTAGCTAATCACCTCAATCGCTTGTTATTCGCCCTTTTCTTTGTCGCTTAATCGCTTGTAGTCGCTTTTGGATTCGCTGGAAAAGTGTCTGATTTTTTCTTTTTGTTTTATTTTCTCAGCTTGCTCAAAAAAATATATATTACAAATAAACCAAGCGATTGCTTACATTTAAATTCGCGATGTGATGTTAATCAAATAAAGTAGAATAATTGGCGTTATTAAAGTGATTTTACAAGATAAGTTGAGTTACAATAACATTTGCTTTTAATTCAATTTTAATTTACTTATTCTAGCTGGGAATTAATGCATATCCAACAATTAGGATCAATACGAATGTGTTTTAGACAAATTATTTTGAATTTCTTTGAATATCTCTCAAAATTCATTTTCGACCTTTTACTTACATATCAAAATTTATTCTTAACTTTTTGTATGTGATGGATAACTTGGATAATTTTTTACCAACATAAGAAAAATTAAAAGTTAGCCTGAAGTTATTCAGGATCTATTTACGAAAACGCCTATTAGTACATTAGACAGAGTATGTTCGACATGAAATTAAAACTATCTAAATTCAAGGTCTTTTGCTTTGTGCTGGCTGAAGTAAAAGGCCACTTTGCATTGAAAACAAACCAGCATTGCTTTGCTATGAAACGATGAAACAAATGATTTGTTAATCATCTCATATTATGATATTTCCGTAGAAACAAAAAAAATCAAGGAAATGCTTTCAGGTAACTCACGGGCAGAGAAAACGGGCTATTCTGAAAAAAAGTTTATTTTGATGCGACTATCTTTTGAACTGCACCAGCTGGACACATGAAAGAAAACCCAAATTTAAGGTCATTCAAAACGGCTCCCTACCTTATTACGTACACGTTAATATAATTCCAATAAAATTTTTAATGAAATATGTTAAATTGGATTTAGAATTGTTTGATAAGAATAACAAATTTTCGACCACGATTTTCAGGCAACATTTTACAGAACTGTTGTGTTAGTATAAGAATTATTCTCAAATCTCAACTCAAGAATAATGCTCATTAACCACTTAAACAGCACTTAACAATAAAATGAATATCACAAGGGTCCCCTTATACTCAAAGAGGATGTTCTCAACCATTTTCGCATTAAGATCGATAAAAACGTCAAAAACTCCATATTTTACAAAAAAATACGAATGCTAGCATTCCTGAAAATTATCAGAATTTAGGAAGGCTCAACATATGAAAACTCAAGAAACACATGAGAATTTTACAATGTAAAGAAAATATAAAATCGAGGGGTATGTTGAGCAATCAAATTAATTTAAATATGCAGACGAATTTTCAAAAAGAGCTTAACCATTTGAAGACAACCGTGGAAAAATCATCACTTAAAAAAGGTAATTGAATTATTGGTTAGCTGTATCAAACCGTACAAGAATAATTCTTCGGAAAGCAATAAAATTTCTCAAATTTATAGAAAGCACACTTAGTTGATATTAGTACATATATGTATTTGATTTTAAAATGAAATAAAAATTAATTTGAATAAAACAAAGTTGTTTGTACATTCAACGGCACGTTAAAAAAATTGATTGTTGTAAACAATGAAAAATCTTAAAAATTGTATTTACATTTTCACAAACATAAACACAACAACAAAATCATAATTAACCAATAAAAAATGTTTAGTAGCATTTATTGTCCCCTAACCCCCCCCCCCCCCCCCCCCCGAGATTGAATAACCGCTGTCATCCGCATTAGTTATCGCCCATAGATGGTACTAATGGAACAATATATTGTTCCAATATTTCGTTAATATAGTGAACGGCCGTAATAGATCCGGCTGGAACCAGGTCAAGC
Source organism: Tipula helvola (assembly GCA_963556165.1). NCBI lineage: Eukaryota > Metazoa > Arthropoda > Insecta > Diptera > Tipulidae > Tipula > Tipula helvola. The sequence continues at coordinate 354,283,118 of OY744481.1, read as the reverse complement.
TTAGTGCGTGCTTCCATCAAAATTCTCACTCATACCTGATCCGCCTCGGAGCCTTTCGCTGAAGCTAAGTGCCGCGTAACGCTCCCCGGTTATCGTCATACTCGTTCTTGCCCATCAGGAGACTTCAAACACAATCTCGATTCATCGATTAATAAGAGTTGGCTCCAATCAGATTAAGTCCAATTTTCATGTTAGCTCTCAAATTGTAGCCTGTTTTGTGCCAGATATTCTCGATACGTGGCTAGTCTTCGTGCATGAGCATCTGCTTCTCTCCACCTTCGCCGTCTCCACCTTCGTGAAAAACTTCATTGCAAGTCTCAACAGCGGTTGCAAGGCGATTTGTAAGACTTGATAAAACTACAAAACGGCCATCTCGAACGTTTTACGGGAAATCCGGAAATTATTAGCGAAGTAGCGTTGCCTTCTCCCATCTTCCAACAATGTCAGAATTGCCACAACACTTTTTGACATTAGTGACATAACAAAAACGTCACACAATGTAAACTCTACAATAAAACAATCGAATGTCGCAAAAACAATTTCACAAATGTTCGTTTATTAAATTTTCCATAACATCCCACATTTTCGAAGATTGTTTTGAAAGGAACCTACCTAAATATCAAAAAAAAAAAAAAATATCGCAATAAAAATGTTGAAGTACATTTGTCGTAATCTAATAATATTGGTATCTATCAAAAATATCACAACATAAAATTTTCAAATTTTGTTATTTTGGGAAATAGCAAAACATGAGATAAATTTAGTCAAATATTTTCGACGAATACGGAAAGCTCGAAAGAAACTTGCTAATAACATATTTCAAAATGCAGTGTAGATATGTAGTTTAGTTCAGGTTTTGTTTAGTACAACAAATTACAAGGACTAAGAAGCTCACAAAAAAGGGGTAGGGTAGCCATTTGAAAATAGCTGAAATAAATAGATATAGATTTGAATGAATTTAAGAAAAAATTCGAGTAATATCGAGTGATACGAATATACCCAATAATCTGGCATAATATCATACAAGCATCACAAAATCCCAAAAATTTTCAGTAATGTTGATAGTTAACGCTAATCAAACTCAAAAATGCAAGGGTTAATTTAATCCAAATGCAATACTAAATTCAACCCAAAGTAAACTCGAGTAATATCAAATATGTTGGATAATCTCAAACAATCTATTAAAATTTGGCACAATAGCTGTACATAACACCTAATACAAAAGAAATTTCAAATAAGCTTAAAACACCGAAAAATTACATAACATTTCAAAACTCCTGATGTACCAACGATGCAAGTTCCCTAGCACTTGTGATCTGTTGTCGAAACTCGTAACTCGAAATATACGAGAGATACATTATCGACGGGTAGGGTGACCAGACACCCTGGTTTCCTCTGAAATGTTCTGGGTTTTCAAATTTTCGCGGCCGTCCAAGAAAATGTTTTACTTTACCCTTAATAGCGGCAATGCACACTACCAGAGGAACCAGACAAATATTTTCAACACTTTCAACAAGTTGAAATGGATTAATTTATGGAAGAACTTTAAAAATGGTCAGAATATTTCAGACAGCCGCAAACCATTGAACTTTGGCCTGAACTTTAAAAATATGCCAATATGTTTTTACCCTTTTGAACCTATGGTAAGGCGAAAGTGAGCGAAAGGAATCTTTTCAATTATGTACTACATATATACGTAAACTTTTATAATTCTATTCAAGTAATTAGTAAGTGTTTCGTAAACAATTTATTTAGACGAACAAGCTCAACCCAAATAATATGGCCCAAGAATAACGTGATTCAGACTATTTTTGATTGACAAATATTCACAAAATCAGTTTAACATTAAAATACACCGACAAATATGCGTGTACCATAATATGCTGGTTCCAAAATATTTCTTGTAGTTGGGCCATATTGAAAAATGTGATTTCAAACATATGGCCGACAAATTCTTCAGAATATATCACAAAAAGTAAATTATGGTAAAACATTGCCTATCGTCTATATCTTTCATCTGAATCAAGCACCTCTTTGATACCGAATGTTTTATAAAACAATTTTGCATGATTGAAACAAGTCGGGAACTTGCAATAATAGGAAAAAATGCTGGTTTTATCGTTCGAATTTCCAGGGCACAGGTTCAATGTCATTTCTCAGGTGTCGTTTCTTCATAACTGTTTCTTTCGTACATAACTCAAAAATCTCGACTGGCATGTGACCTGTGTTACGACGCCACATGATCCCACTTGCGTAGATTTATAATGTTATCAATATTTTAGGTAATTATTCATTTCCGGATTTTGGCTGATTTTGTTTGTTTGAAATGCCTTTACAGAAGATATTCAATTAAATACTGTCGTTTTCGATTCACCAAAAAAAATCAATCTGCGACGCAATCGATTGACTTGTCTGCTGTCAGGTTGTTCGATTCGCCCAATAAAATCAATCCGTCGAGCAAAATTTTTGTTCGGTTATAGAAATCTCGATTTTTTATCAGATTTATCCCTCATTTACTAATACCAACAACAAATAATATCATTGCGCTGTCATTTTCACTAGTACTGTCATTTTGTTCTCAAATATTATGCTCAATAATATTTTTTAAGAAGTCAAAAACACAAACACACAATAAAATAACCGGGCTATTCGACTTTCTTCTTCTATTCACGGATTGATTTTTGAAAGAGGTGGTAAAATCAAATCGGAAACGATATAAGAAGGCAACACTTTTTTGACGGGAATAACTTTTGGTTTTTTGACTGTAATTCCTTTTCAAAATGAGTTTCAGTTAAACAAATTAAATTAAATTCCGGGCAAAATTTGTCTCCTGGAATATAGTCAAAAATATTTCAGTCAACAAAAGAACCTTCCTGAAAGGTATTTTAGTTCCAAATTTTTGGACAGGAATATACCTTTTGGTAGGTTTGATTTTTTGACTGAAATGCCTTTGAAAACCTGTATATTTTGACTCAAGGCTGATGAACTCCGGTCATCTCTTTTAAGTGGGCATGATGTCCAAAAAAGAAACAAAAAACGGGGATAATTTCCAATTAGAAAAGGGCCACAATACCAAATTGAGATAAACAAAAGCCCCGAAACGAAAACACAGAAAATTTGGAAAAGGAAGATTTAAATTTTAATTATCCTGGAAAAGGAAAATATAATTTTAAAATTAGTGGCTCTTCCATTCCACGTTTTCACTGAACTACCTTCTTAAAATATATTTCCCAATAAAAATAAATTGACTGAGTTATTTTTTTTTTTTCAATTAAGTTGTTTAGTCAAAAAACTAAGACTTGTAACAAAGCGAAAGACTAAATGCCTGTGTAATAGTTACAGTTTTGTTCCGGGTAAGCACAAATTATCTTAAAAATTATTTAAATTTATTCTACAAGCAATACACGAGTAAATAAAATTGTTACCAAGCGTGTGTCGATTTCAAGAGCATCGGAAATATTTTGCATAATAAAATGTCAAAATATTGAGAAATAAATTTCGAAAAAGCATACGTTCAAATCACAAAGGACTATATTCTCCAATACGACTATATACGTACTACAATAATTTAAAGTGCACACTTATAACCCTATTTGTCACATTAGTGAAAAATATTATCTCACAGTCTTCATCACTAAAAAAAAAATGTATTTTATATTTTTTTCGAATGACTCTCCAGAGGACATATATTTACTAGCACAGCAACAATATGTTTTTGTTGTACGTGTTGTTGTATTATGCATTAATAAAAAAAATAGTTTCACCATTGTTTTGAATATTTATATAAACCCAACAAACATACACAACGTAACAATGTAAAGGCAACAAAAAGTCAATCAAAAAAAGAAAATTAAATTTTTACCCTTCACCCTTAAGACCCTTCACATCCATTGTTCTGTATAACTTCCCTACGGAAATTTTGTAAAATATTTTTTTTTGGCTTAGTAAAATATTTTTACCTTTTCACACAATCAAACAAAACGAAATCGTATCCTAGTCCCCATATTCATGATGAAGATGATGATGATGAAGTAAATATAAAATTCATCATCCCTCCAGGGGGATGAAAATGAAAACGAAATAAAAAAAAAAATTTTCGTTGGTTTCCTTTTTTAATTTTTTTGTTGGTGTTTGGTTATCTCTCACGCTTTACGGTCAAATTTTTTTGTTTTTGTTTTATTTAGTTCGATTCGAGTCACACTTTCGATGATTCGTTTTTTTATATACTCGAAGCAGGAATAGAACATAATAAAAATTATGTATTCAAGAAGGGGAAGAGATGATGTTATGATGAGTATCTCATCATTATCATTCCCACGAAATTCATGTTTTGATGATATTTTGGTTCAAAAACCAAATCGATCAATTTGTGATTTGTGGTCATAAAAAGTTTGTATAAAAGGTCTGAACACCATAATCACATTGACAATTAATCAATTATATTCAGATTTTTTGTTTTTGTGCTTTTTACAATACCCCTCCAATAAAAACCATAAATATGTAAATTTGTTATCGTCACTTTTTTATCACCGTACCAAATTAATAATAAAAAAAAAAAGAAAAACATATTTTCGTATCATCCCGCCATCTAAAAAGGATAGCAAAAAGCCCATTCAAAACAAAAAGGGGTGATATGATGTCACATCAAAACCATCACTTTCGTCACCAACCAACAAAAAAAAAATATCAAATATTTAAATGAAAAATCAAAACATTGATAACACATTACAATCAGTTACAAGAGTTAAATAAAATAAAAAAACACTGAGGGGATTTTTATTTTATGAATTATCATAAAATGGTCTATATGAGGAACCGGAAGGATGCAGTTATAATCTTTTAGTTTTAAACAATTCGGTAAATAAATTTTATTTTATAGCAAATTCGTGCGAAAACTATAAAATTTTATAAAAACTTCACAGTTCAATCAAATTAGATTTCCCTATATGATGATATCCCTTTTTTTCTATCTCTAATCACAAATTTATTTTTTGATATATTTGATGATTTTGATGTGTTTGACACACGTTCGATATAAAATTTGATTGCTCTCATATTCAAAAGTTTTTGAAAAAAAAAATTCATAAAAATTGCGCATAAAAATCATTCAAATGTATCGTAAAACTAAATGTGATGAGAAAATTTTTCATTTTTATTATCAATTCGATCCTAAAATAATCAAAATATTTGACAAGGCTATATTGATATGGAACCCTTAAGTTATTTCGAAAAAATAAAATAATTTACGATTATTGATTTGAATAATTTTTATTTGTGTGGTCATGTTCAATCATGAATTCATTTAACATAATCATATTCACTAATCGCCCTGCAAAATGAGATTATGTTCGAGTATGTTAAATAAATCAAAAAATTGACCATATCTAATGTATACGAGTACTTGTACTATCAATTGACTGAAACTGATTCACTTTTCGGGGTGGGGTTAATTTAAATAAATTCACATATACGATTCCATGAAAAGGACACTAATTAAATTTATGTGACACACCGACAACAATGCATTTTAATTTTGTGGTCAAATGTATTGCAGCTTCGAGAGGACACATGACCTGTGAACGTTAATGTTATTATCGTTTAGCACCCCTAAATACACAAAAAATGTTAAACATATTTCGTATCGATTCTCCTTTTCTCAGGATATTGATTTTGTAGTCCAGATCCTGCTAATATATGTTATGCACGATTTTGTAATTCAGTTCATTAAGTTGATGATTTGAATCGAATTGGTTTGTGTAACGTTAACATTTATTATTTTATCAGTTGAATTGTGGGAGAATACGTTTTGTGAAGAATTTGTAACGAGAAGGTTGTTCAAAATAACCAAAAAATATAAAAATCGGTTTCCTATTGAAATGAACCAGTTATATCAAAATTTCGAGTAAAAACGAAAGCTTTCTAGTATTATGCTATAGATAAAACACGATAAATACGATAGATAAAATGACGATTTAGGTATATACAAAATTTGAATAACTAAAACACCAGCGGACTTAGATCCGCTTAAGTTGCATAAATTTCCATAACAATATTTTCCTCTATAACTTGCCTAGAACGCAAGCGTTACTTCAATTTTTTCTACTATCTGTTTCCCCATATCGCTTGTTTAAAAATGGGTAGGCGTTGTTCGGGGTACGATTCCAAATTTTTTCATTTCATAAAATACAAATGGACGGAAATTCTTACATGTGTTAACGATTAGTCCGGTTTTACCTCATTTGCATTTAGTCAATTCTGGAGTGCTATCATGAAGTCCGGTGCCGGTAGAATATTGACGGAATTTTCCCTTTTACGAAAAAATGGTATCATGAATACCGATTTCACAGTAAATTTCCGTCAAAAATCGTCCGGTAGATATTAGTTGACAGATAGCAAATTTTCGTTTAAAAAAACTCAAAATTTTCAAACAAAAAATTGATTAATGATAAATATTATTTTGAAAATGTTCTTCCATTAAAAAAACATTTAATAATTTTTAATAGTATTTATTAGACTTCTAAAATATTGACGAAATTATGAACGTCATTTAAAAATCCTATAATGGCCGATTTTATGAACGAGTTGGATAAAGATGCAAACAAATTAAAAATTAGATACAACGTAAACTAAATTTATTTAGTAAATTAACCCTGCGGGACACCTAAAAATTACTAATGTCAAGACCGTTTTATTACAGACATAAAAAAAAAATGACCCAAGTCAGTCGTAAAAGAAACACAAGTTTGTTGATTTTGAATTTGTGGACGACAACAAGAATGACAAATGAAGCTTATTTCGGTACTCCGTAAATACTTGTTAAACAAACTATAGCCACTGTAACGAAATCCTAAGATTTTGTTATCAAAATGAAGAGATTAGAAGTCTGGTGCGGTCTTGGTAGATTAAAAAACTCCTTGCCACGTCCTCGGTAGATTAACCAAATAATAAGCAAAGTGAATTCGCATGTGATGTGTCTGCCGCAAACGCCTTCTTACAGCCGATTCCGATTCCGAGAGAATGAACGGCACGACCGGAAGGAAATAGTGAAACCGACTCTCCACAGACCCTACTTCACAATCAAACTTAAGAAATTACTCACTCATCGTGTGAGAAAAGATAAAGAAACAAATCACGGAAATACCGTACATCACAAAAAAAATATAACCAGATGAAGGTCACAACGGTATGTTTAACACACTCTGCCACCATAAAAGAAAATCAAAAAATAACGTGGTCGAGAATTTCTAGAAAATGAAATAAAACACTGTACCTAATGCATAAAAATCTAACTGAATTAAACCATGCCAAAAATTAGATCGCGCATATAGCAATTAATGAAATAACAACTAATGAAAGAAAATAATAATTTAGACCTGGAAATTTAAGTAGTAATGAAAAGAAATTTGTGATGCATGTGTGACACACCACGCTAATGGATTTTATGGTAACATCCCTGGTTTTAATTTTACCGCAGTTTTAATTTTTACCTCATTATTCTCTCATAATTCACTGATCAATATTGAATTTACACATCATGCACTCATAATTCTCTCACTATTCACCAATTAATCATCCTTTATTCATCAATGGATGATTATTCACACTTAATTCACTCATTAACCACTCATTATTCACTATAACTGATAACAAGTTCACTAAATGATTAGTTTGGACGTTAAATCTTTGATAACCAACGTAGACTCGTTGTTGGTAATAAATTTGGTGAAAAGTTTTTGGAATGATATAAAATTAAAAAGCAACACTAATTTAGATTTGAATAATTTTTGGAAAGATTAAAATTTGTTTTGAATCAGGATTTAGTTTTAACGGAAGATATTTTGGACAAGTTTTTGTCTCTGCAATAGCCTCGCCAGTCAGTCCAACAGTGGCTAACTCGGTAATGGAACATATTGAGACTGAAGTATTGAAAACATCTTCCGTTAACCTATTTTCTTCTTTAGGTATGTGGATAATATTTTTACGCCTATTACAAATTCAAATGTTGATTATTTTCTCGAATTTAGGGGTATACAAAAAAATAAGTCAAAAAACAAACAAATAGTTTTAATAAAGGTCAAGTGAATACTGAGGAGCAGGGCATCCAATTCTGAAATTCGGAATTCCAGTATTCCGGAATACCGGCTCAAATTTTGGTATCGATTATTGCGAAATTAATCAATTTCTTTTTTTCACACTAATTTAAATAATTTCAACGTAATTTTATGTAATTGCACTATACAACTATTGCAACTATTGTTATTGTTCGATATACTCCAAAATTCCGGCTTCCCTCGTGATTATTTGAATCTTTTAAATAGTCTTAATTTATCCGTCCACAACACTGTGGCGCCGACGTTTTCTTGTCCAACCGCTAGCGGTGCCTCTTATTCCCTTATAGACCATATCATCTCTTTTACTGATAACTCTATTTGTTTTTCCAATCAATTGTCTCTCGGTATGGGATCCCATCATGATCTTTTAGTTTTTTCTGTGAATTGTTACTCTCCACCTAAGCCTAACAGTTTTAGCTTTAGAAATTTTGCTAGTATAGATAATTCCCGCCTTTACTTAGTTTGTAACTCGGTTCCTTGGGAGGATATTTTTTGCCTTAGTTCGGCAACTACTCAAGTAGAATTTTTCAACTCGTATATTAGTTTGGTCTTTGATAGTTGCGTTCCACTTAAAAAGGTTACTTTCAAAGCAAAATCTCCGCCTTGGTTGTCTCAGGAAGTTTCGAATGCCATAAGTATTAGAGTTAGTAAATATCGTTTATGGAAAAGGTATCCTAATAGTCAGTCTCATTTAGATTATAAGCAGGCTCGTAATAGAGTTGTAGGGTTAATTCGGATTGCTAAACGTAATTATTTTAAGGACAAGTTAGACCCCTCCCTTCCTCCCAAGGTTTTTTGGCGTAATGTTCGTAATTTAGGCCTAGGCAGATGCAAAAGTAGTTCTAGTGGGGTGTTTAAGCCAAATGATATTAATAGTTATTTTTGCTCTAGTTTGAACTCGGGCAGTAGTACCGTCGATTTGTTCTCTAATGCGTCCTCTAATTCGTTTTCGTTTTCAAATATTTCTCTCGAGGATTTACAGTCTGCCATTTGGAATGTTAAGTCGGAATCTTCTGGTCTGGATAACGTCAATTTAAAATTCGTTAAACGAGTTTTCCCTTTCGTCTCAAAATATTTGTTACATATTTTTAATTTTATTCTCACATCCTCTTCCTATCCAGATCAGTGGAAGCTAAGTAAAATCATACCCATCCCAAAGATTAGTAATCCTTGAGAGCTATCCCATTTGAGGCCAATTAGCATTTTAAGTTCTCTCTCTAAAGCTTTCGAGATAGTTGTTAAAACTCAAATTCAATCGCATCTAAATAGCAATAGTTTAATTAGTTTCTTCCAATCTGGGTTTAGAAAATTTCATAGCACTTCTACTGCGTTATTAAATGTATGTGATGATATTAGGCGTAATATGAATAATAGGGAATTGACTTCTTTAACTTTGTTAGATTTTTCTAAGGCCTTTGATTCTATTAATCACAGAATTCTTTTTAACAAACTCTTATCTCAGTTTAAATTTTCGGTTTCCGCTGCCAAATTAATTTTTAATTATCTTTCTAATCGTTCTCAGGCAGTTTTTTTCGACAATTCTTTGTCTGATTTCCTTCCTGTAATTTCCGGCGTTCCTCAGGGTTCAGTGCTGGGTCCTATATTGTTTTCTATGTACATTAATGACATATAATCCTCTATTCACCATTGTTCATTTCACATTTTCGCTGATGACGTCCAAATTTATAAAAATAGTCGTTTAGATCAGGGTTCTATTGATAGGAATATTTCTCTGATAAATGAAGACTTAAGTAATATCGCTAGTTGGTCGGTCTCTAATAGGCTCGTTTTAAATGCGAATAAATCTCAGTCGATCATAATTTATAAAAAATCATTAGACACCTCGTCCTTTCCGGGTATTTTTCTGCAGGGTTCGCTAATTAGGTATTCAAATACTGTTAGAGATTTAGGCTTAGTTATTAATAAAACTCTTTCTTGGGGTGACCATTTAGTTAGTATTAGTAAGAGGGTCTTTGGTATGCTTAGTTGTTTGTATAAAGTAGTAGGATTTTCTGATAGTCAGTTTAGGAAAAAAATGTTTTTGTCTTATCTTCTTCCTCATTTTATTTATGGTGACGTAGTTTTATTCGGTATGCTTCAGGAAAATATGAACGTTCTCCAAAGATGTTTCAATGCATGTACTAGGTTTACTTTTGGTATTAGGAAATTCGATCATATTTCTGCCTACTCTAGCCTTGTTTTAGGATGTAGTTTATCTACCTTTTACGAATTTCGCGTTTGTCTTTTTATTTTTAAACTTCTCAAAGCTAAGAAGCCTTGTTATCTTTATAGGAAGTTACTTTTTAGCAGGTCTCATTCCTCAAACTTCCGCCTGATTCCGGCCAAAAATTGTTGTAGGTCGCTAAACAAATCCTTTTACGTTAGGGGAGTTTCTCTTTGGAATTCAATTCCATTGGAAATTAAGAGTTTAGGATCGGCCAAATTATTTAAGTCAACATTTTTGGAATGGCGTGATTGATGGGCAATACGTAGTTTATTAAATTTTTTTTTAATATTATTATTATTATTGTTAAATTTTAATATTATTTCACCTCTTGCTGTACATTTTATTGTAAATGAGCTATTGCTCAAAATAGAATATGTATGCATGAGATGGAAATTGTTTGAAAAAATTTAAAAAGTTTTTCTGCCTAATGGAAGCAGCTTCATCATTTTATTTTTGTTCTTTTGTTCCGTTTACTCTGTTTCCATCGGTATCCGCCCACATGGCCGACAACCACTTCGCCGACAGGCCACTTCGCCGACAACTACATGGCCGACAAGAATGTTGGCCGACAGACCAAATGGCCGACACAACCACATCGCCGACAGGACAGATGGCCGACACAACCACATCGCCGACAGGACAGATGGCCGACACACCACATCGCCGACAGGACAGATGGCCGACACACCACATCGCCGACAGGACAGATGGCCGACAACTACATCGCCGACAAGACAGATCGCCGACACAACCACATCGCCGACAGGACAGATGGCCGACACACCACATCGCCGACAGTACAGATGGCCGACAACCACATTGCCGACAGGACAGATGGCCGACACACCACATCGCCGACAGGACAGTTGGCCGACACAGCCAAATCTTCGACAAGACAGATAATATTAATTAATATTTTTATTTCGATCACTGAAAATTATTCGAAATGGTTGACATGCCGATTTTTTTTTCCGTTCAAATAGTGATCGGGGGATTTGCCTGCAAGACAAAATCTTGTTTTTTATAATTTTGTTTTCCGAAATAATTATTTCGATTATTTTATAGTGAAATAATGAATATTTAGTGAAATAGTTTTTCTGGGATCGGAATATTTTGTTATTTCTTTTTTTTATTAATCTTGCAGCTACAAAATGTTGCAACTACAAAATCTTGCATAACAAAATAGTGCAATTATTTTCCTTTTTATTAGGTGTCATTAATAGATTCTATATAATCCGCTCCTACGTGCGGCACGCAGTGCGACATGTTTGCTGATCCTGGCTCCTACATCCCCCGAACTTCAAATCTAAAGCCCCTCGGAGGGCTAAGCGGGGGGGAGCGCAGCGACCTCTTGCGTGCCCGTGAGAGTTACCGAAGCCGTTAGCCTTTACAATTCTAAGTTAAATTAGTTTATGTCATTTTTCAGCTTATGTGATCCCCACTTTAACGGATAAAAAAAATCGGCATGTCAACAATTTCGAATAATTTTCAGTGATCGAAATAAAAATATTAATTAATATTATCTGTTCTGTCTTGTCGGCGATATAGTTGTCAGCCATCTGTCCTGCCGGCGATGTGGTGTGTCGGCCATCTGTCCTGTCGGCGATGTGGTTGTGTCGGCCATCTGTCCTGTCGGCGATGTGGTTGTCAGCCATCTGTCGTGTCGGCGATGTGGTGTGTCGGCCATCTGTCCTGTCGGCGATGTGGTGTGTCGGCCAACTGTCCTGTCGGCGATGTGGTGTGTCGGCCATCTGTCCTGTCGGCGATGTGGTTGTGTCGGCGATCTATCCTGTCGGCGATGTGGTTGTGTCGGCCATATGTCTTGTCGGCGATGTAGTTGTCGGCGATATGGCCTGTCGGCGAAATGGTTGTCGCCATGTGACCCATACCCGTTTCCATCTGTGCTTTTCCTTTTAATACTAAATTATTGTTAAAGTACAATAAATAAATAAAATAAATAAATCTATAAAACCTTTCTTGTACTAAAAAAAATATATTCAGGGAAAAATCTCTAAAGTCACTAGGTAACCTAGGTGGCTTAGTTTAAGGAATAAAATATTCTAATAATTTGAACATTCAGAGTCAGCCTAAAAATAAAAATTTTCTTCAAATGTAACAAAAAATTATACGTAATGTTTCATAGGCTGACACAAAGTAATCAATTTAGGGAGCTGGTTAAAATAGGGATGTGGCCACTTTTGGAAGTTTTAGAGTATTTCTCCTGACGCCTAATAAACGGATTACGAAACAATAAACGCTTTTCCTTGAAAATTACCTTACGCATTTCCATATTTAGTTATATCCGTCTCTAAAATAGACTGGCAAATATTGTTCGTGTTATTTCCTAGTTATTAAACTGAAAAAGATATTTAGTACATAATAAGATACATCTCCGTATATAGTCTGGTTTCGTACTCAAACAAACAAATTCAGAAACTTTCTCTTGATTTTATTCCAGTTATTTGATGAGAGCAATGCAAGCTCGGACGCCGATGATTATTATTATTATTATTATTATGCTATTTTCCCATTAAAGGGTTCACTCTCAGCTTGCGCTGGGATTTTTACCTACCATGAATGGCTTCAAAGAAACAAGAGCATAGTTAGGCGCTGTTGTGTGGATATGTTGTGTTAATTGTTTGTGCGGTTTGATATTGTGGATGGGTGTGTGTGTGATTGGTTGTGTATTCAGAAACTTGCGGACTAAACTTACACGTGCTCAAAATGACTGCCTTCTGAAGTATCATGAACGTGTTTTTAGGTAACTGAAGTGCATTAATGCTATTGTGCAGCGAATGGGGTATGACGCCCGTATTATGTTTGATACCTGATTGTGCCGATGCAAATACTCCACCTGCGCAAGAGACTGGCAGGCACTAGTGATGTGTTGTATGGTTTCTGATGCACTGCCACAACGCCTACAGAGGTCTGTTTGTGTGTTTGTATCGTGTATAATGAATTTCTTATAATTCCGCGTGTTTATTACCTGATCCTGGATAGCCAGCATGAATCCTTCAGTCTCCGGAAAGACATCTCCAATACTTAGCCATTTGTTCGAAGCTTCATTGTCGACATGAATTTGGGTTAGGTCATGTTGATGCCTTCCGTGGAGCGACTTCTGAGACCATGCTAACATTTTATCCTGATCCGTAATATTACTGGTTTCATTTGAATTAACGGAATGGTATAAGTTTAATGGTGTGTTTTTTGTGTCTGCTTTAACTATTGCGTTATGTAGTGGTGATGTGTTTTGTTTTGTGTAAAAATATTCCCGGAGCTTGTGTATGATTTTGTGGTGCAGATTGGAAATGTCTATTAGATCTCTTCCACTTATTTTCCTAGGCAGAGTCATCCTTTCTATTGCAGATTGTGGGTGATGTTTTCTGTGTTTTGTGAGTGTGGTACGTGTTAATCTTTCTAACGCTTGAAGATCGGTTCGTGTCCAGCGTATAATACTAAATGTACACGTCAGAATTGGGATTGCGTAAATATTTATTGCTCTAAATGAATTCTTTGAGTTTAAGTATGTTTTTAGTATATGGGTAAGTCTGTTTTTGTATTTGTGTATTATTTGTGTTTTGGTGCTTGTGTGATTTATATAGCGAGATTGAAGGAAGCCAAGGTATTTGTAAGTATCCCCCTCTTGCATTGATTCAATTATCGAACCATCCTCAAGTTCGATACCCAAAAACTCCTGTCGCCCTCCGTGGATTAGCTGTGACCTGCACTTGTCCAAACCAAATTGCATTTTGATGTCGTTGGAAAATGTATGTGTTATTTGCGTTAGTGACTGAATATGTGTTTTTGTTGATGCGTACAGTTTAATATCATCCATATACATCAAGTGTGATATTGTATGTAAAACTCGCGTGATGTGTTTAATTTTGTATCCGTAATTACTATTGGTTAGGATGTATGAAAGTGGATTTAGAGAGAGGCAAAACCAGAGAGGGCTCAAAGAGTCTCCCTGAAAAATACCTCTTCTAATATGTATTTGTTTTGTTGTAATTTTGTAATTATTGAAAGACAGTTGTATGGTCGTTCTCCAATGGCTCATCGCATGCTGCAGAAAAAGAACGATATTAGGATCATTTTTGTACAAGTGCAAAACCTTCACTAACCATGAGTGAGGGACAGAGTCAAAAGCTTTTTGTTAATCTATAAACGTTGTAAATAGATTACGCTTCTTAGTATGTACTTGTTTAAGTACCACCGAGTCAATGATTAATTGCTCTTTACACCCTTGTGACTCTGGCCAACATCCCTTTTGTTGCTCCGCTAATATGTTATGCTCTGTTGTGTGTGTTTGTATGCGGTGCGAAATGAATGTTGTAATTATCTTGTATATTGTCTGTAAACATGTGATCGGCCTGTACTTGGATGGATCCGTGACAATATTCTGTTTTGGCAACATATACGTAATGCCGTCTGTTAAAAAATCGGGCATCTCCTGCGGATTTGCTATAAATTTGTTTATGTGTTGAGCTAAATACGGATGCACACTCGCGAATTTCTTGTACCAATAATTTTGAATTTTGTCTGTACCGGGGGCTTTCCAATTATGTGTTTGGTTTATGATGTATGTAAGTGTGTTTTGTGTGACACTCGGGAAAATCATCTGTGGTATATTGTGTGTTCTGGCCGCCTCATCTGCGATCAAAGATGCCTCACTATTATGTGAGATACCTGTTTCCCAGACTCCAGACCAAAATCTATGTATATCTGCAGCTGATGGTGGCTGTGCAACAGTGCTCTGTGCATCTTGTTTTGCAAGCTTTCTATAGAACGTTCCCTCATTTTGTGAGAATATTTTGTTCTGTATTTCCTGTGTCGACTTCGCCTGTACCGTGCAACACGACTGGACAGAGCTGAGAGTTTTTGTGTAAGTGTATCTATGTACTGAATGATTGTGTTATTTGAAGGTTCGTGTATTGAGTGTGTTTTCGTTTTTTGTATGATATTTGCGACGAGCCTTACCAGTCTCTTTGATCGATTTCCTGACTTATATTGTTGGAGGCGACCCAGATCCTGACGAATTCTCTCAATCTTACCCTGTAATCTGCGCTCCCAACCTGGCATCAAAGGTGCCCCGTTAGGTTGATTGGGATTAATAAATGTACCACCCATAAATTTAACCGCAGTTACAGCAGCGCAGTATACAAAATTGTGAATCTCACAAAATGTTGCATCAGCACCAACACAAACAGGTAAAATATTGGTGTTAATTATGTGAATTGTTTCTGCAAGTTTCGTTGATGTGTGTAATTTTGGTATTTGTGGTTTTAATGTTGGATTTAATCCAGTGTATTCTGTAAGTGTGTTTTGAAAAATGTGTGTAAGCTGTTGCGTTAATGTATGTGATTGTGTTGTTGTATTCCGAATTATGGTAGAAGCATCGTCATCTAATTGTGAGTGTAAATTTGTATGTTTTGCATGTTGTACCGACACCTCAGAAGCAATATCACTCACTAATTATTATTATTATTATTATTATTACTTGAGGGCCATGTGGGGGCTCAAGCCACCCCGCACTGCGACCTAAAAGATCTTTTGTGCATCAAGCCCTACTTAATTATCCGTCCAGCCAATATTCAGGCTCTTAATGAACCTGATAATACTGCCGACCGGTAAGTGATACATACTATCTGGGCTCATTGCTCTCCCTCCTAGATGTCTACTGTAGGAAATACTTCTACACGCGTTACATACTATCTGGGCTCATTGCTCTCCCTTCTAGATGTAATAACATTTACTTCTGCTAGAAAAGCGGTAGCATTGGGACTCAAGGACTTTGAGAGGGCAGACCCACTCCCGTGTATTCCTTCCCGTGCTTCGTCTACCGTTTTGATTTGACTCTTGTGAGTTGCTGGGAATAAAAAAAGTCGCCTGTAGGTCACCCAGGTTTACTACAGGAAGGCTAAATAAAACTGGAGGATGCCTGGTATCCAGAGTCCGCATATATAGACTGATTAACCTATCAGCCATTCATCCATCGGCATATGCTGTTTCACCTTAGATTAGGGATTTTTTGTCAAGGTTTTCTCCTTTAGCGCCGTACTTTAGCCTGCCACAAAAGTCTACATTCAGCCTATTGGTTACAGTTACCGGTGGTTGCCACGAGGAGGCAGTACGTACACTTGCGCCTACTGGAAGGTTACGGAGCCCCTTCCAATAGACGCCAAACCACCACGCCGATGATATACATAATTGATCAATTAAATAATCTTGTTCCTTGGCACAGAATGTTCATTGTGGGAACGTTGTTTCAACAAAAAATATATGATTTCACCAGTTCTTCAAAAACAGAAAAAATTTTGCGTTCACCAGCATATCGCTGGTGGCGATAAAAAGTTGTATCTACAAAATTTTAGTTTACAAAAACGTTTTAGTTTGCTTCTCTCGTCGTTTCGAAAACGACTTTAATTTTGGGGCGATTGAAGCCCCTCGAGGCCGCGAGAAATATTGCAACCAAAATTCTAGCCTAAGCAATGCATTAGGTTTAAGGTGAAAAACAGGAAACCCTTGATTTCAATCATATATGTCCAATTATACGAAAGGTACTAAACTAAATTTTGTTTAAAATTGTGGAATTTACAGAGTTTAAAGAATTTAAAAAAATTAAATTTAAAGAATTCACCGATTTTATCAAATATTGAGAATTCAAATTTTTAATTTTTAATTTATAATAAACAACATTTTAAGTTAGCAAAATAAAATTTAAAGAACTCTATCATACCTATAGAATCTACAAAATTCAAAGAATTAAAAAGTTCATAAAATTTAATTAATCTACTGAATTTTTCACCTACTGTAACCCGAAAGAGTCTGGGGAGTCCTATAACAGCTGTTATTAGAAGCTGTTTGAACGCGGAGGAGGAAGGGACTATGGTTCACTTTCTCTGATCATGTCTTGCATTAGCATGCAGAAGTACTAACTACCAGCATAAATATTTAGGTAAGCTCTAGATGGACAACCTGGTGGATCTCAAAAACAATAAAATGCAATAATAGTTCTAAATGGTTTCAGTAAGGGTGAAGGGGATACATTATGTACCATTATAACTAACCTAACCTAACGTCCTGAAATTTAGGCTCTATGGAATTTACAGAAATAATAAAATTTATAGGATTTACAGAATTTATTCGATTTATAGAATTCGAATAATTTATTGAATTTATAGAAATTATGGAATTTTTAAAATAAGTCAAACTTGAGTTTGTAGAATTTATAGAACCCACTGAATCTATAAAATATAAAAATAATTTTAAATTTATATTGTAGAATTAGTCGAGATTTTATAATTTATAGAATTAATGGAATTTATAAAATCTTTATCGTTTCTAGAATTTATAGGTTTTATAAACATATTAAAATTTATATAATTACAGTCTTTGAAGAACTTATAAAATTTATAGAATTTATCGAATTTATAATTTTTAAGAAATAAAGAATTTATGAGATTTGCAGAATTTAAAGTACTTACTGAAGTTCTAAACTTTATTCGTGGAATTTATTAAGTTTATAAAATTTATAGAATTATTAAATTTCATAAGATTTATCGAAATTCTTAAATTCATAAAATGTATAAAATTCAAAGAATTTATAAAATTTATAGAATTTATGGAAACAATCGAATTTTTAGGATAAGTTAAATTTGGATTTGTAGAATTTATAGAAGTGACAGACTTAAAGCAATTTATAGAACCAATAGAATTTAAAATATTTACAGACTTCGTCAAATTTAAACAATTTATTGGATTTTTAAAATTTATAGAATTTATCAAATTTACGGAATTTTTAAGAACTAAAGAATTTAGAATTTAAAGCACTTACTGAAGTTTTAAACCTTATTCATAGAATTTATTGAACTGACAAAATTTAGAGGATTTAAAGAATTTATTTATTTTATAAAGTTTATAGAAATTATAGAATTGTTAAATTTTATAGGATTTAGCGAAATTGTTGTATTTATAAACCAAGCAAAGTTTAATTTTGTAGAATTTATGAAACAGATACACTTGATACAATTAATATACATAACTCAAAGAATCTACAAAATTTAGAGAATTTATATTATTCATAAAATTTATAAATTTGACAGAATTTGTAGAATTTATAGAATTAATAGAATTTATAAGATTCATTAAATTTAAGAATTTGTAGAATTAATGGGATTTATCAAATTTACAGAATTTATAGGATTTATAGAATTAAGGAAACTTATTAAATTATTAGACTTTATAGAATCTGTAAAACTTACTGTAGGATTAATATAATTTATAGCGTTTACACATTTATACAATATTTTAAACGAAATAAAAAAAATTGTTGTTTTTTAAAATTTTAATTTTTAAAGCAGAGATTATTTTTAAAAAAATATCAATTCCGGAATTCTGGAATCGAGAACATTTAAATTCGAAAATTACGGAATTACTTTTTGGCCAAAAATTGGATGCCTGAATGATGAGTCAGCAGAGCATAATCTGTGAATATTCACTGGGCTGAATTACATCGGATCGGATAATTCCGATTTTATTGGGTTAAAACAAGCTGAAAAGCTTTTTCCTGTTAAACAATTCCTATTAATAAAGTGCCTTATAATGCTTAATTTTGGGGCTAGTGTCTAATTTTAAAAGAGTGATAAAACCTCAACGATTTTGCCTCTTTTGTCCATTGCAGTTAAAATTTGCAGTTCCGTTTTAATTCCGAAAACCTCCTTTCCAGGTTATTTTTAAAACTATATTTCAGTTTTTTTTTAAATATTCTTTAAAAAGAGATCCTTTTCCATATTTTCCGAGTTTCGGTTAAATAGAATTTGGATTCGGTTGTAATCTGTGCTCATTGAATATGCACTGATATTCCATTGATAATATGGAGAAGGATGAAAATTTAATTTTAAAATTATATCTCCTTTTTCCAGAATATTTAGAAAAAAACTGAAATAAAGTTTTAAAAACAACCTGGAAAGGAGGTTTTCTATTTTATACTGAAATACGGAAACTTTGCAAATTTTAACTGCTATGGACAAAAGAGGCAAAATTTTCATCAGTTTTGTGACAAAATTGGGAATTATCAGGGATTTTATTAATTGTAATTTTTTAATAGGGAAAAAGCTTTTCAGCTTGTTTTAGCCCAATAAAATAGGAAATATCCGTATCGTAAATGCTGAGGATACAGTAGATTTAGAATGTTCTATGTCAAGTATTTTTGTTATTAACATAGTATCATTTCAGGCTTCAGCCAACTTATTATATAATTATTATTGCCGACTAATAGCGCATACGATTCAATTAGGTGCTGGAACCCAAAACTGATTATCGGCTAGTAATAAAAACGCATGGTTGTTTGGGAATTAATATTCAAGCGCATCGGTGCCGTCAATTTCTGTTCCATCCGTTTCTGAATCTATAAATTTTTTTTGGTCCTTCGAGCCAGATCAGGCGATCCAATTATTCAACCAGCCATCTGCTTAACCAGTTTATCGGCAGATTATTGCACCTTAATGGAAATAAATCGGTCCAGTTACATTTTCATCACGTGGAGTTTGTCCTGATAATCCAAACGTTACAAATTTATAGTAACGCATCATGGGAACCAGTTCAGGCAAACCAATTTTATTAATTAAGTGATCCAAAGTTAAGTGTGAATCAACCTGAAAATATAGAGAAATGAAATAAGAGAAAACAGATCATTAAAGGTCAGCTAACCAAGACTAAAAATTATATCGACTCGCAGAGATAAAACGCGAGCTACGATGATTTACAGGCTAGATTGATGAGAGTCCAAGAATTTTATAAGCAGTTCATCTAGGGAGGACGACATTTTTGATATTTACTCCAACGTCACATCTGAAATGGATGCAATCGATGACGCTTACTTCACGATGGTACTCAAACTCCTAGGTATTTGTCGAGAAAACTCACTTAGCCCTCTGAGTGGCCCTTCCAATCATGCAGACGATAACGCCAATAATTCTCAAAACGTGGGCATTTCCTTTGAACCCGACTTTAAGTTACCAAGACTAAGCCTTTCTATTTTTGATAGATCGCATTCCTTTTATCATATTTTCGTATCGACCGTTCATGAAAATACCGGAATTTGCGTCCATCTTACCCAATTGTCCGCTCTGTATTAGATAGTAACATAATTTGTATCAGTGTTCCAAGTTTATAAATAGATCAATAAACGATCGTAGAGAGTTCATATCCAATAGCAAACTAGTCTGCACAATCCGGTATGGATATTGTTTCAATAACCACCCCCAATACTCAAACGGAGAATTACTTTTAATTTAATTTTTTCTTTAATTCGATACCCGAATCAACCCAGAAAACCAACGGAAATATTCATATCTTAGCAACCGCGTATATACAAGTTATAGATAACAAATAAAAGTGGACAATAGTTCGAGCATTATTGGGTTTCGGTTTCACATATTCGTTCACTACTAAATCTTGTGATAAACATCTCAAAGTTTTCCGATTAAAGACGCACGTTTCTGTGGGAACCCAAAATAATTGTGAAACCGGTATGTCCCGAGAAGTAACTAACTTTAAAATTCGATTTATTTGGGACCAGGACTATTAGTTACAAATTAGTGCGCTAAAAATACCTACCATTTCTACCAAATCACCAACAACAAGTATTGAAACTAATTACCGTCAAATATCCAATTTACTCCTACTGCTCGCCGATCAAGAATATTATAATCCAGCTCCGATCGACATTTTTCTTGGCTGCGACCATTCCTTCGACTCATTGGATTTGGTTGGATAATTGGTGGAAACTATAATCATGTATCATGTTCAGCCAAACATAGAAATCTGTAATCTAGAGCAGACCTTAAGAAAGTTTTGGGAAACAGAGGAGTTGCCGAGCCAACATCATCTGTCCGGTGAAGAAATAAGGTGTATCGAATCCGTGGAGGCTAAAGTTTTCTTCATCAACGAGAGAATTGTTCTACCATTACCGTTCAATAAAAATCACCGTTGGTAAGAGAGAGTTATTCCCACGCACTAAAAAATTCCACGCTCTAGAGGAAGAATGCCAGCTAATCGCGAATTAAATCATGAGTACACCCAGTTCTTGAGAGACTATGAATCACTGGGACAAATGGGACTAATTCCTAAAAACAAAATACACAACCCATATAACGAATTGTTCTATTTACCACACCATCCAATTTTCAAGGAATCAATCAGCACCATCAGATTACGCGTCATTTTTTTATGCCTCCGCCAAATCTCAAAACGGCCAATCGCCGACCTACCGTACAACAAAACTTTTCCAACATCTTGCTACGTTTCCGAAAGCATAAATTCGTAATTTCCGCCGACATATTTGATATTGTCTTGAAATATTTTGTGACAATTGCACGAACTTTGTCGGTGCCTCAAAGGTAGTTCGCGACTTGTATCAAACAATTCACCAGTGAAGTCGACTTAAACAACGTTAAAGCATGCTGTACCGAAAAATTAGTAAAATTCTATTTCATTTCCCTTTCATTCCTCCAGCAGCACCTTCATTCGGAAGCCGCAGTGAAGTCCTGTAAATTTCACATTAGACGAGTATTAGGAGAAACTCATCTAAGCTTCGAAGAATTTTTAACGATTATCAAACAGATCGAAGCGTTATTAAACTCCAGACCAATTGGAGATCTAAGAACACAATCATGTGCAATTTGTTGTGGCAGTCCCGGAATTACATACATGAAAATATTTTAATGAGTTGAAACATGAATTTCGCTTAATTCTTTTACTGGAAATGAACAAGTCTCTTCGAGGATCTATTTCGTATCAAAGCAAAATATTTTGAGAAGTCTTTCAATTCACTGTGCAATATATGCTGACACCCAACTAAAAGTTCTAAATTTTTCGGCCTCAAAACGCCATTAGTGCAATATTATTTTTCAAAGTTTTTAACATATTGCGTACAAAATTATTTTGCGAAAATAAACCATTCATTTCCCAATTACTAATCATATCAATTACAATTATTTGTAATCTACCAAATATAATTGAAATACAATAAAACACTGAAAATATTAAATCGAAACCTTAATTCTTATTTACAATGACACGTCAAAATTATTATTATTATTGTGTTTGTAGATATTCACGATATAAATTCCAAATATCTATAACTAAAATAGAATTTCTTGTTGATGTTGTTAACTTTATCAAACCTCCCTAACCTCTAGGAACCAAACAAAACAAAAAAAATCTTGACAATCACTCACAATAAATCAATTCAACTATCACTAAATGCATTATATCCAAACATAGTAAAAAAAAAATTAAGTTAAATTATGACTTGCTATAATTCCGTCCTAAAATACAAATGGACAAACACAAACTTGTGATATAGACAATATTCTAGAATCATATAATTATAATCATGAATATTAGAAGTTTCGTACAGTTTTTAATGCAATCAGGAAGTGAATTTGATTTGTCATCATCATTGTGTGATTTGATAAGTCATGATAGTAATTTTGAGTGTCCATATGGGCATGTTTTTGTATTTTATATGGATGATTTTATCATATTGTTATATCGAAGGAAATGCAAAGTGGATTTTTCCTACACAAGTGAAAACAGATACAAATATTACAAGGGTGGAAGGACGATATTTGAACAAAAAATTGTTGTAAAACAACATATTTTACAGTTGCAAACATTTTAGCGCGTTACCCTAATTTCACCTAAGGGCAAAGTAGATTTCTTATATAAACTACAAATATTTTATTAATTTAAATTCAAATTTATACATTATACGTACGGCTAATAAATAATAATAAATAAAAGAAAATATTTGCTATAAATAAAAATTCAATAAATCACATGACACAATAATCATAATCATAACAATAAAAATAAAAAATCCTTTACTTCTGGAAAAGGATTCCTGCCGTATGGCAAAAAAAAAATATTACCCGGCATATATGCATACGAAATTAGGAAAATAAAAAATTTAAATAAAAAAAAAAATCTTCGTTTTCCCTCCCGCATCAACATTTTGTATAAAACCAAGATGTTTTAAGATTTAAGTATAGCAAATTGAAAATTATTTTGGGGAATCGAATTTATTCCTAGTACGAGTACAAATATATTACATTCATATAAGAAGGCAAAATATTATGATTTTCTTTTAAATTCGAATTTATGCAAAACAGTTGTAAAGTATAGTAGTTTATTTTTTTCTTAAAATTGTAAAGTTCTGTGATTTATGCATCAGTTGATTTAAAGTTAAAAGAAAATACAATAAATAAAAATGTTAACGCAATAAAATTTAAAATTGGCGTATAAATCATCACGATATGCAGTATGCACAATGGGTGAGTGGTATTTTATTAGTGTGCATGGTAATATAAATTGAGGCACGTAGTACTATAAAATGAAAACTAAAATCTCACCAACGGATGACTTTTTTCATAACTAGACAACACTTTTAGAAGATTTTTTTTGGTGGTCTAAGGTGAGAAAGACTTTTCGTACTCATTAAATATAATTTATCGAAACGTTTCATCAGCCATTGTGTCTAAAATTAGCTTTTACTAATATGTGTGCTTTTTTCATTTAACATTATTCACTATTAAATGTTGTCTTAAATTTGAGGGTACCGAAAAACATAATGTTGCCGCCCCGGTATGACGTCGTAAAAAGAAATTTTATATGGATAATATTGAAAACTCATTAATGTGTTATACAGTATACCAATATTAAATGTTTTTTTTTAATAAAATGTTTTGTTTAAGTTTGTCCTTTTATTTATTTATAATTTTAATTTATTTAAGCACAAATAAATATAACATTCAGGCGAAAATTCTTTACTTTTGTGTGATAAGACATTTTGTTAACATCAGCTAAATTAATTAAATTTTTTAAATAATTTTTTATTATATCTGGAACGGGCCATTTGATAATTTCTATATCGCTCGCATTCTGTGGTGCATTCTTCCAGTTTTTAGTAATCAAGCCATATATTATGTTCAATGTGATCTCAACTGCATTAAAATTAATTCCTTGAAATCTGTGATCGGCTGAGTTTTATCTTAGAGCCCCTCACATGGCACGTGAATGCTTCCAGTGGCTTAACTAGAAGGGCGTCCAGGTTTTGCACGGATAACTTTAGGTTATACAATTTTTACTATATCTGCCCTAATAACGTTCAGTGTCTACTTGATGCGTCGCCAAATTTTTACAAACGTTTAAAAATTTCACTGATGTGATTTAACACTTCAGTTATATGATATTTAATCACCGTAATCGCTTTTTATTTCGAGAAAGATTAAAAATCAAGATTTCGTAGATTCATTGTTGTATCAACTTTGTCTGTTGATCACGTTTCTGGCGGTGGGTTCAAGTAAAAGAAATTCCATTCCCAAAATTATCGCAAAATGCTTGGTATGCCAAATTCAGATAAATGTCATTTTGCAAAAATAAAGTAGATTCCACCATTTTAAATATTTTTGGTATAGTAAATTAGGTCACATATAACGACAGTTTAATTACGTCTAATCAATTTACACCAATTATAAACTGCATAGAATAATTCACCTTAACGTCTCGATAATATCACTAAACAATTTAAAATTCCACAAAATCTTATCAATAAATCTTTCGTTTTAAATTTATTATTTTTTATTTTTGTAAATCCGTTGATACCAATAAAATTTATAACGTTCGAAATCATTAAAGTACAAAAAAATTTCAATTAAATAAATTGAAATGATTCTCTGTCTCTCGACGATGAAAAACGTAAAACTAACAAACAAATAACATAAAACTGTTGGTTTCTTGTACGAGTACACATAGAATACGAAAAAACCGCAGACAAAACTACCATAATAATAATAATAATAATCGCAATCAAATTGTTTTCAATTTTATTTATTTACTTATTTATATTTTATACTCTATTTAGAGTAAACAGAAAGCGGGAAAAGACACGAATTAAGTAAACGAAATCTTTAAAATTACTTAAAATGGTTTTATTACTATTTTCGACGCAAATTAATTTAATTTGTTATTTTTTTAGTAAAAAAGTTTTCTCCTATTATACATATATGAATGTTTTGCACATGTGATGGCATGTCCGGATATATAAAATACCATAATCTATCAACTAAATCACTTTTAACAGAAATAAAAACATTACTTCAATTACGATAATTAATTAAATTGAAAATTTATAATTGAATAAAATTTTCTTGAGACATTTTCCTTAAAAGTCTATTTAAAAATGGTATAGATATATGTTCCCCAACTCCTAAAGTACTCGTACCTTATGCATAACCCACAGATACATATAAGCACAGAGTTACTTATAATTTCTATTATTTTACTTGAGATATAGGATACATAATACAAATCAATTAAAAACTAAAAATTTAATTGAAAATGTTTTAGTTTTGCCTGTACATACATACATTGTACTTCCTTAAATAGGGTTGTCTATTGTTGTATATGTTAAGAAGGATCATTTAAAAAATAAAAACAAATTAGAAAATACAAATTTAAGAAAATTGAGTAAACGAACAAAAGAAAACTATAAATTATTTCGATAGTTTTTTGTTTTGTTTTTATTTTTAGGAAAAATAGGTTTTTCACTTAAAAACAAAAACTATTTTTATTATTGTTTGAAATTTTCTAAGATGTATTTTCTTTAATTCGATTTGTTTATTTTCTTATTCTCCCTCTTAAAGTTTCTATCAAAATGAATTAAATGAATTAGATTTTATTTAATTGAATTCGATTTAAATAGTTTTGAATGAGACATGTTTCATTAATCCTAAAACTGCACAGTTACCGACACGCAAAATTGAAACTTCTCACTGAAATTCAATTTTTAAAATTGAAATTGTGAAAGCAGCCTATCTCGGTTTTTCTTGTAAAGCTGTACCACATATACTATGTAGTCTTGCTGCTTATATCACAATTTTAAAAATTGTCGAGCAAAAAATGGGTAATGCAAATAAAATTGATTTGATAATGTTTTAGGTAGTGGTCATTTAATAACACCAAACGTGAACAAAATTATATTGGGCGAAGAAAATTATCTATATTCATTTAAAAGATAAGAACATTTTCGATTCTATATTCGAGCAAAATATAAAAATTTTAGTACGTCTAAACTCTTCAAACAAATTGTTCAAGTGGTTATTAAGTGGTGTTGTGTGTGTAGTGAAATATAATAAAATGGAATACAAAATAAACGAAGTTCCTTTCCCGATGCACCAAATTACGGCCAAACTATTTAATTTGGATTATTTGTCGGATATAACGTTTCTCGTCGAAGGTAAACAAATGTTTGCGCACTCGCTAATTTTAATGGTTCGTAGCACTACATTTCAAAAGCAGTTAGAAACAACCCGGGGCGAGAAAAAAATTATACCAATAACTGATTATGGATACGATGTTTTTTATCAGTTTATTCGATTTTTATACACAGACGAAATAAATGTGAATGCTTCCAATTGGAAATGTTTCTTAAAGTTGGCGATACATTACAACGTAATAAAATTAGTCAATCAACTAATGAACCATAATTACCGATTTTTGGAAAAGTTAGATTTGTATAAATTGGGGAACCACAAAATTGATTTAAACAGAACAACTCTAAAGTTTGATGTGGCTTTTGACTTTAAAATATATTCTAATTTAATCGATAATGTAACTTCAGACACCCTGGAAGAAGTTTTAAAACTTGATCAATTCATGGATGGCGTAACAGAATGGAATATACTTACTGTATTGGTTAATTGGATGCATCATTATTGCACACAAAATCATATACAATTTATTGAGTGCCGCGAACAATTTCCTCATTTGATTAGATCAATACGTTTTCCAACGATGTCCATCGAAGAATTACGAAATATTAAAATAAAATATCCTGAATTATTAACGGAAAGTGATTTTATCAAATTTGCCAACTACAAAGTTTACGGAAATAAACTTGATGACGGAATATGGAATTGTTCACCTAGAACTGTACTATTAGATCCGCATGAGTTAAAAAAATATCCAGATCAAATAGAATTTAAAACCATGTTTTCCGTTTATTCTGAAATGATACTGCAAGGTTTTGCGTTTGGAAGGGTTTACGATTCTCTCGAACGTTACAGTATTGTTAAGCAGATGAGCATCACAATTTCCTGTCAACAAAATAAATTGAGTGACCCAATCGAAATAAAAATAGATGATGTACATTTAAATGACCCTTATTGTGTTATAAGTTTGGGCTCATCAATCCGAGTTTGCCCAAATTTAATTTATACAATCGGATATAAATATGAGCTTATGGATAAAGCAACAAAATACTTGTCTCGTAAACTACAAACCAATTTTATCGTAAATGCCCCATCAAATTCCGTGAAAATATTAGAAGTTCATGCCACTATGTTCGAAATGACGCTTTTTCATCCATAAGATACCAACATTTAAATAACCTGTAAAATTGAATAAATAAATAAACTTTGTATGTGTAAAATTGTATTGTTGTTGTTTCATTTAATTTAAAAATTTAGATGTACCGTTAACTCTCCTACATAAAAATGAAGAAAAAGGGTGCCGGAGGACAGAATATCAAAATACGCTTTCAAATGTTACTAGCACTTCAAAATCCAACCAGTACTTTAATTTATAAAAATATTCTAAGCTTTAAGTTTTTCGACGCCCCTGATTATCGTGGAGTTTCCAGAGTTTTGCTGATATTCGAAGCTTTCGAGGTAATTTTTCGAGAGTTTCGTTAATCGGTTTTTGCTTGTGTGATTTTATAAAGTGTAACGGGATGAATTTATTGACTATTTTTTTGTTAATTTAGAATAGTTCGCCCAAAACAGATTTCCCAACAGATGCCTCTCCCCTAAATAATAAGTTTTTTTAGATATGTAGACATTTATTTAGATAATTGAGCAGGAGCTTTTTCATAATATAGTCTAAAACAAAATGAAACAAAATCTAGCTTGGTAACGGGGTTGCTTCCCTTATTTATCAAACGTTATCGGCGACGACAAAGGTGAAAAAAATGTAACTGACCAAATCGTGCCTTATACAAAGTAAATCCTTATTGTAGTTTTGTATTCTTATAAATTGCATAATAAAATAAAACTCTATAACTCTAAACAATTCCATTTTCAAATTTGTGTTTTTCAATTTTCCATGTACACATTTTAGTGATTTCATTCTCTTGAATAACAATGCAACAAACAAAAAAAAAAAAAGTCATAAATTTCCAAATAGCCTCGAGACAATAACAGTAATAATAATAACATGTCCTTTTAAATACATACATTTTTTACCATTTCGTTTCTTGTATACGTATGTACATAATATTATTTCCATCCTGCTGATTTACTTATAGATTTTTCTCAGTTACTTTTTCCGACAACAATACGGATTTTTTTAATTCGTATATAAATCAAAAGCAATTTGAAACACAATAAAATGTTAAAGTTAAATCATGATCGTACTTTAAGTAGCATCGTAATTGTTTATCGAATACAACAGTAAAAAATGAGATGTTTTTATTTTATTTCAAGGAAGGATATTTGTATCCTTGAAAAAATATCCTCTACACTTTTCAGTTATATTTGTATTCGTTTTGTCTTAAAACAAATTGCTGAGATAACAAACCAAGCACAAAAAAAAATGTGCACAAGAAAATCCATTACGATTTATTTTAATATTCCCCCAAAAAGCTTAACACTAGAATAAAGAGAAGTATGTACAGAGAAAGCTTTTAAAGTCAATTGAAGATATTTTTTTCGTTTCTGTTGTTTTATTTGATTAGAAGAATAAGACAAAATGTTGTATTCCTTGACATTGGAAATGGTTTACATTGTGTTTGCTTGAAAATGTATAAGACAAATGGGTTTGTTTGACAGTGAGAAAATTTGTTTATTTTTCTTATTTAAAACATTTTTAAATTGCTTTAGAACAAGTTCAGCGTGTTAAAGGAATATTCATCAAAATTACAGCAAAGGGAAGAGTTTTTATCTTTACAATATATAAAAATAAATCTACATATGTGTCCCCACTGGCTGGCCAATCATCTTACAGATTTTGCGGTCGGTTGTGGCATAGTATAAATACTGTAGTAGATACCATCATATGAAAAAAACATTTAATCGATGAAGTTCCAGATGTCTCGTCGATCGCATTTAAATACCCAATTTTTTGATGCAATTTTAGTCAAATGACTATCGGAAATTTTTTTAAATTATTTTCAAAACGTTTAATTACATTTGATCAGGATAAATTAAGCAATGAAGTGTTTATTTGTATTGTTTATGTATTTTTCTTGAAATAAAGTTTTTGAAATTTTCTTATCGGTTGGTGGGGATTTTAAACTTCGATATGAAAGAATCAGAACGTTTTCATTTATATGCGACATCGAAACAATATGCATGCACTACAGTAGAATTACGAATTGGAATGAATGGAATACATTTTCCACAGCATACGCCTTAACGCGCGGTTGAATTATTCCACTTTTTAAATAATTGGCGTAAAGGGACAATCCAACTGTGATACTTTCTTAAAAGAATCTGAACTACTGACTAAAGAACGCGTCAAAATTAATTAACTATCATATTTTCGTAGTTGCTTGCAATCCACAATAGAAAAGTAAATTTTGCTGTACAATTTTTATTTGTATTTTCAGTTACGAGAATAATGGAAAATTTTAGATTTCTATTGGGGCAATGAAAACCAAACAATTTAGACGACTTAATGAGTAATCCGAACCTAAATTATTTGCTCTAGCAATAAAAGATTTAAGAATAGAACTATTGTACTGGTTTATGAATCATCTATACATTTGTGAAAATAGGTAGGAATCTTGAAAAGAAAGAAAACTCGCAGAACAAGTGGTTGTAAGTCGCAGTGAAAAATATAGCACAATTTGATAGTTAGGTTACCTGCTCGTAGATTATTTCCTTGAAGCTATTAGAATTATTCTGTTTTATTCTGAGAATTATTATTTCACAAACTATTAAAGAATTTCGAATTTAATCAAATTTTTGGAAAATCTGGATTTCATTTTTTTTAATTTCAGAATTTTTATACTACTAACTATCAGAATTGATATTTTGAATTTTGTAAATTGGAAATTTGCAGAATATAAGAATTTTGAAAGAATTTAGGGACTTTTAAAAATTTGCAAATTCTATACCATGTGATAATGCCCGAAATTCGAAAACTTTTAACGTTTTCGGATATGATTTAGTTTCAGATTTTATTAAATTTCGGAATTATCAGAATTTTAATTCTGAATTTTGTAAATTTTCAAAAAATTTAGGGACAGCTATATATAGTATGATGGGATAGAACATACAATTAAATTACAAAATTTAAACACTTGGCCGTACAAATTTTCAGAATTTTGGAAATTTAAAAAATTACGTATTACTTTAAGGTTTAATAAGAGATTAATTATTAAAAATTCAGTGCAATTATTTAGTACAATTTTTAGGGTTTAAGATCAAATTTTCAAATTTGTTTGTATGTAAAAATTTCGGAATGGGGACAAAGGGCCGAATTTCTATACCATGTGCAAGTGCGGATAATTCGAAAACTTTTAACGTTCTCAGAACTGATTTAGTTTCGGATTTTTTTGAACTTTTTGAATTAACAGAATGTAAATTGGTAATTTAGAATATAAGAATTTTCCAGGAATTGAGGAACAATTGTTTATAAAAAAGAATATAAATTTAAATTACCAAATTTCACATTTTACGTTCAGTAAAGATTTTCAGAACTTTGAAAATTTCAAAATTTACATTGTGCTTTAAACTTCTTTCAGAGGTTAATAATTGAAAATTATTAATTTCTAAAAATCCAGTATTTAACTTCAACTTTTGACTTTTTTTAAAAACTTAAAAAATGTTTGTACCCAATTGGCAATCCCCAAAATTCTAAAACTTTTAACGTTTTCACAATGGATTTAGTTTCAGTCTTGAGCTTTCGGAATTATCAGAGTTACGATTCAGAATTTTGTAAATTCGTAATTTGGAAAATAATAATTATCCGTAACAGTTGGTTATAAAATTTTAAAAAAATTTAAATTTTAAATTATTATTATAAGGAATTTCACAATTTTACAAAATTCGAAAATTGCGCAATGAAGTTTTGGAAATTAACAAATGAAGAGTTGATAAGTTATTTATTTTTAACAAAACTATCATAATAAATTACAATAATAGATTTTTTACACTTTCTGCCATAGGCAACTTGGCGAAATCCACTTAATACATATACTAGTGGTGGAAATCTATCGATAGTACTATCGATATATCGATAGTTTCGTACTATCGAAAACAATCGATACTTTTTATATACTATCGATATATCGACCTACCCAAGTAAGAATATGATAAGTGAAAAATACTGTTTTTTCAGGAGAGCAGTATAAAGGTTTAATTAGTTCTTTCCGCTGCTACATAGGAATAAGCGGATCACTTTAATTGAATCGTTTATGAAACGTTAATTGTATCGTTTATACTGAAGAGTATTATAAAGTGGCTTTGAATTCTTTTAACTGGATTTTTTGTTAAAAACGCATTAATTTAAGAATATAAAATCAGTCATAACCTTACCAATTTTAGAGATACCTACTACTTGTTTACGCTTAAAAATCTAAACATTGTTAATTTAAAAAAAAAACATAAATTAAATAATTAAAATTTTCAACTTTACATAAAAAATTTATCATTGCACTCTGCAATGTTATTATTACCATAAATGTACCTGTCAAACCAAATGATTACGATAAATCTACATTATCGACAAAATATTGATATTGGTGTTTCCACTGTAGCGATCAATGTTTGCTCAATAACATTATTGGCACTATTTCAATTTTCGCGCGTTAGACTGGAAATTAGTTTTCTTGCACGTCAGAAAACCAATATTCATTCTCTTCTTTTCGAGTCATCTGAACGGGTAACATCAACTGTGGAGATTGCTGGTAAAACCAGCACCGTTTTTGTATCACAAAATTTTGAAATTATATACATATACAAAATACAATTAAACAAAATAAATTTCTTTCATTAATCTTTTTATTATTAATGAATATTTAAATAAAAACAAACAATTGCGTTTAAAACATTTTTTTTGTGAGTGAAAAGTGATTCATAAAGTGGACAATAAATATTTAAGTGTTGTGCAAATTTATATATTTAACTTTTTTTTTAATTCCGTTGTTTGCTACAACATTTTGGTGCCGAAACCCGGGAATAATTTATATTCCATATAAGTGTAACTTTAATTATTTTGCAAAGTGTTACATATTCCATTAAATCATACGTTTGCGTAATTTCGATTCATAAATCGCTATTTGTTACATCTTCTACGTGTGTTTATTCATTTGAGCAGATTTGGTATTATTGCTGCACCATTATCTCAAATAAATAAATCATCTCAAACCATCGATATAATTTAATAAAATGTCTGAATTACAAGCTCTAATTAAAAAACGTGGTATCATAAAAGCTACCTTGACCAACATAAAAAAGTACACCGATAAATTTGGTTGGGATGCTACTCAGGCTGTCAACGTGGAACAATTAGAAACCAGGATTGACAAATTAAATGAGGCTTGGAAGGAATTTCATGACGTTGAGTTTCAAATTTTGCTTCTTGATGATCAAGCATCCGAAGCCGATGAATTTGAAGAAAGATTTTATGATATCAAGGCATTACTAAAGCGTCTACTCAATACTCGCGCTCCTAGCATTGGTGTCGCTGCAAATAATTCGCAAGACAAATCCATGATAGAAAATTCGAGTGACCGGTCATTGCATCAAACGTCAGAACTTCGTTTACCACGTGTGTTGATAGAGCAGTTTAGTGGAGACTATGCCAAGTGGCAGTCCTTCCAAGACCAATTTGAAACTTCTATACATTCAAAAGAAAATTTATCAAATATCGATAAGTTTCAATACCTCAAGAGCTTATTGAGAAACGAGGCAGCTTCTTTGATTAGGCACATGTCATTAACAGATGCAAACTACACACTAGCTTGGGAAAAATTAAAGAAACGGTATAGCAAAAACAAATACTCAGTAAGAGAATTAATTGAATTGTTTCTGAATAAACCTACTGTGAGTGCCGATGGTTTCAAACAATTGAGAGCAATCTGTGATACGTCCGATGAAGTATTAAGAGGTCTCCAGGCTCTTGGACCAGATTGGCAATCGCGAGACCCGTGGTTAATCCATATTTTAATGAAGAAACTTGATCTGGAGACACAACAAGCTTGGGCAAAACATTCAAACGACAATGAGGTTCCTACAATAACCTGTTTATTGGATTTTCTGACGGAGCGCTGTGACGCATTAGAGGCATGCACATTGTTAAGGCGCCCCACTTCAACTCGACAGAACACACACACTAGAGTCCATGCAGCTACAACAAATTTCGTGAATTGTGTAATGTGCAATTCAAATAGTCATCCGCTGTTCAAGTGTTTCAGGTTCAAAAAACTAAATCCATCAGAAAGAACGCAATTCACAGAAACTAACAAATTATGCCAGAACTGTTTAAGTTCAAGTCATGATATTAACACTTGCGAAAGCTTATATCGATGTTTCACTTGTGCAAACAAACATCACACCTTACTTCACCCAAGCAATACCCAGAGCAATAATCAACCGCCTAAATCAAAGCAAAATCAGACATCATCCAATTATTTTACAGCCTGTGTTGACTCTACAATCAACGAAAATAGTAATCTCTCTCCAATCAACAAAAACATCAAGTCATCAATCAACCATGCAACTTCAATCAACAAAACAATACCATTACCAGCAACATCAACAACCCAAGATTTAAAGACTAGTCCAGCAATTTCCAATCCACAAAACTTGAGTAATTATCATTCTTCTACAATCAACTCGAGTTCGAAAAACACGGCTTCTACTGGCAATACGATCAATACATTACTGCCCACCGTGGTAATTCACATTAAAGATAATTTTGGAATAGTACACACGGCTAGAGGGCTGCTTGATTCAGGGTCTCAAACCACCTTAATTAGTGATAGCTGTGTCAAACGAATTGGACTTCATAGAATGCGATCATACGTTACCATCAACGGACTAGCTTCGCAAAAGGCTGGGATAACGAAAGGAGAAGTTAGATTAAAAATAGTATCGAGATTGAACCCCGAAAATCACGTTAGCGTACGTGCAGTCATACTCAGCCATTTAACTTCCAAGTTACCCAACAACAATTTAAACGACTCCAATTGGCATATTGTAAAAAATCTGAATTTAGCTGATCCATCATATAACATTCCAGGAATCATTGACGTTGTACTAGGTAATGATGTATTTTTTGAAATTTTACTACCGCAGAAAATCACAGTTGCGGATCATTTATTTGCTCAATCAACTATTTTTGGTTGGGTACTTGGTGGTCAGATTATCAACTCGAGCACAAATTCATCAAATTTCCACACAACAGCCTCGTACAATGGAAACGAAAATGATTTAATTCAGCGGTTTTGGGAAATTGAGGAATTCAATATTAGTTCAAAGCAGAAATCGGTAGAAGATGAATGTGAAGAACATTATCGTCAAAACACTACAAGAGATGAAAATGGGAGATATGTAGTAAGACTTCCATTTAAGGTGCAACCAGCAGAATTGGGTTCCTCTTATAGTCAGGCAAATAGAAGATTTCTTGCAGTAGAAAGAAAGTTCACCAATCATCCTCAAATACAAGCCGAGTATAAGGAATTCATGAAGGAGTATGAGACGCTTGGCCACATGGAGAAAATAGCAGAGAATTCTACAAATCAGATTTTGCAGAGCTACCATCTACCTCACCATGGTGTAATAAAAGAAACCAGCAGTACTACCAAGTTGAGAGTTGTTTTCGACGGTTCATGCAAATCGACAACTGGCCATTCTCTGAACGAGATACTTTTAATTGGACCGAAAATTCAAGATGACCTCATGACGATATTGCTGCGATTCCGCACACACAAAATTGCCATTGCGGCGGACATAGAAAAAATGTATCGCCAGATTGTAATTCACCCTGCTGATCGAGATTTTCAACGTATCCTCTGGCGTGATTCACCTAGCCAGCACATTCAGCAATTCCGTCTAACTACAGTAACATACGGAACTTCTAGCGCTCCTTTTTTGGCTTGCCGCACATTACATAAATTGGCTAATGATTATCACGAGACGTACCCAGATGCTGCTAATCGGTTGAAATCCGATTTCTATGTTGATGACATGTTAACAGGTTGTGATGATGTAAAAACGGTGAGTACTATATATCAAGATATGACATCTCTACTAAAACACGGCGGATTTAAATTACGGAAATGGATGTCAAATGATCCAACCTTTATCAAGCACTTACAATTATCCGATGAAATTTCTAGTTTTTTGGAATTCGAAGATATTACCATGGTAAAAACTATTGGCTTGTTATGGAATCCACAAGATGACAATTTTATGTTCAGAGTTATGATAGAAGATACCGAAAAATTATCAAAAAGGACCTTATTATCGGAAGCATCGCGAATTTTTGATCCTCTTGGTTGGTTGTCACCCAGCACAGTACTAATTAAAATTCTATTTCAACAGCTCTGGCTGCGTAAGCTTAACTGGGATGATGAACTGCCAGCGAATGTTAAAGAAAAATGGAGCAAAATGAGAACATCACTACACCATCTACAAAATATTGAAATTCCGCGATTTATACGTACATACAAGCATCAAGACATGAACATACAACTCCATTGGTTTTCAGACGCGTCAGAGCTTGCCTATGGTGCAGTAGTATATTTACGTGTTCAAGACAATGAAGAAAACATATTTGTCAATCTACTAGCCGCAAAAACAAAGGTCGCACCAATTAAACAAATTTCCATACCACGTCTCGAGCTATGTGCTGCTGTACTTCTTTGCCGCTTATTAAAATATGTGCAAGAATCAATTAAGTTGGAGGTAAACTCAATATACGCATGGACTGATTCACAAATTGTGCTAACTTGGTTATCGGATATACCAAGAAAATGGAACTGCTTTTTAGGGAATAGGACGTCGTACATTTTAGAACGAATTACGAGAGATAAATGGATGTACGTACCATCGAAACAAAACCCAGCCGATTCAGCATCCAGAGGATTGACGCCACAATCCCTTGTCACAAACAAACTTTGGTGGAATGGACCTGAGTGGCTTGCTCAGGATATCAAACACTGGCCCAAAAGTTTAACGGTTCACGATCCAACAAATGCAACTGATGAACTCGAAGTCCGAAAGAAATTTATCAATAGTTATCACGTCACAGCAAATCTTGACCATACTTGTCAACAACTTTTCACGAAATTTTCTTCATTAAACAAAATCCATAGAATACTAAGCTATATTTTCAGATTTTCTTTTAAAACGAGACGACTGTATGGAGAATTACAAGGATCGACTAAAATTTGTATCCTGCCGCCTACAGTCGATGAATTCATACTAGCTGAAAACTGTTGCATCAAATGGGTACAAGCAGAAGCATTTCCAGACGACATGCAACACATCATACGGTATGGTGAGATTAAACAAGGAAGCAAGCTATAATAATGCGAGAATAATGCGAGTAGGAAGAAGAATTTCCAATGCAAGTTGCAGTTTCGATACGAAGCACTCAATTATTTTGCCACAAAACCATAATTACACGAAGCTTTTAATAGAAAAATATCATCGAGAAAACTTCCATCCAGGACCAACACTACTTACCAGTATTATCCGTCAAAGGTTTTGGATAATTGGATGCCGTAAAGTCACAAGATGGTACGTCCAAAAATGCATCTTGTGTTTCATGAGAAGAAAAATCAAGAACCAGCAGCTTATGGCTGACTTACCGAAAGAACGCGTTAGTACTGGACCATTCCTAAATACTGGTGTCGACTATGCGGGTCCTTTATACTTAAGAGATCGGCAAGGAAGAGGCAAATTTAGAACCACCAAAGCATACATAGCATTGCTCATTTGCTTGTCTGTAAAAGCTGTGCATATAGAAGTCGTAACTGACATGACGACAGAAGCATTTATTGCAGCTCTGAAGCGGTTTATATCACGCCGCGGAGTACCTTGTCAAATACACTGTGACAATCGGACCAGATTGGCAATCGTGAGATCCGTGGTTAATCCATATTTTAATGAATAAACTTGATCTGGAGAAACAACAAGATTGGGCAAAACATTCAAACGCCAATCAAAATGTTGTAGCAAACAAACGGAATTAAAAAAAAAGTTATAAATTTGCACAACACTTAAACATTTATTGTCCACTTTATGAATCACTTTTCACTCACAAAAAAAATGTTTTAAACGCAATTGTTTGTTTTTATTTAAATATTCATTAATAATAAAATATATAAAAAAAAGATTAATGAAAGAAATTTATTTTGTTTAATTGTATTTTGTATATGTATATAATTTCAAAATTTTGTGATACAAAAACTAAATGGCTTAATTTTAAATAAATATAAATATAATAAGTGGTTTTACCAGCAATCTCCAAAGTTGATGTTACCCGTTCAGATGACTCGAAAAGAAGAGAATGAATTTTGTTGACAGTTTTGATCGTATATTGGCAATGGGATTAAATTTACAGATGGCCTTTTCATAACACCTCTAGCTGTTTTGACTGTTGCAACTCGAACTTGGCCATCTTTACCGTAGTGAATGTGTTGAATTCTCCCAATAATCCAATGTGATTGTGGAATATTATCATCCTTTTGTACTACCACCAACTGATCAGTGCTTAGATTTTTGGTTTTGTTTTGCCATTTTTGACGCTGATTGAGTGTGCTTAAATAATCTCTCGACCACGATCTCCAGAATGATTGAACCCTGTTTTGAATATTCTGCCATTTTGATAGTCGACTGGCATGGATGTGACTTAAATCTGGTTCAGGGATACTAGTCAACGGTTCTCTAATCAAGAAATGTGCCGGTGTTAGTACATCAAACGAAGTAACGTCATTGGATAATGCGCATAGTGGCCTTGAATTCAATACTGCTTCTATTTGGATTAGTAGAGTATTTGCTTCTTCGTATGTGAATGATGTCGATCCGGCTACTCTGTAAAAATAGGACTTGATTGACTTTATATTTGACTCCCATAATCCTCCAAAGTGTGGCGCGTTTGGAGGGTTGAATTTAAATCGTATTTTCTGTGGAGATAAAAATTCGGATATTACACTGAAAAAAAAGCTTTGCGTTATTTACTATTTCGGCTGAGTAAAACGAAATTTTTAAGTATCACAAATCAATTTTAAAGAACACATTGCAGTGTAAACATTTGCAGAGTATTATTTACAATTCATTGTTGATCATAAAAAACTATGCCGAGTAATTTTATAAATGATTTGAAATAATGGTATTACAATATAGCTTAGTAAATTTCAATAAACTGAATGTTAATACAACATGCTGCAACTTAGTTTTTTTAGATCACATACAAATATCGCAGGTGTTAAATTTCTTTTCAAATGAAATTCACAAAACTTATGTTAAATTTGAAATGCTTTTTATTATCTACTCTGAGCTGTGTAAAATGTATTTTGGCAGGATATATTTAATACTATAAGTACTTGAAAGTACTGTATGTAAGTACAATAAAAATTTGTTGTTGGTAGTGTACTTATTAGGATTAGTAAGCAAGCGCAATATTTACATATTAACACGTTATATCTCAATAAATCAAATGCAGGACGAGTTTAATTTTAGTTTTTTTCACAGTAAATTACTAAGGTTTTTTAAAATTTGTAAATGCTTTTTAAGTCTTACGTTGGGCTGTGTGAACTGTTATTGGTAGTAAGAGCATTCAGATTTTTTATTTTAATAAACGAACCAATCATACTACGTAAATTATGTGAAATCTTATGAAAACTTGTATGATTTAGTCTCTGGTTTTATTTTGGGTGTCCAAATCATTAAAAATTAATAAGCATCATTCTGTTTGTGAACTTAAATCTGTTCGGTGATATTTTATATAATATAAGATAAAAAGTTTATAATAAAATAGTTTACGATTGCCTACCATACTACAGGAGTTTGTAGAAATGTTCTATTTATTCTACGTTTTTGCCAATTCAAAGGTAAGTTCGATTTTAATAATATTTAACAATATAGTCAATAAATTAGTGATTAATAAAAGTGACCATTACTATCTTCCATTTTCTTAAGCGCATATTGTTCCCGTCTTTTCTATTTTTATTTATTTTAAGTTTCACCACATCCTGACGGTGAAGCACATATCATTTCGACTTTCTAACAGTGAAATTATAAATATTCGAAATGCTGTAGAAATGTTAATCCAAGATTTTGTTGTTAAAATTAAAATTATTCAAATTTTTTGTAGGTTCTCAACACATTTTCTTGAATCAAAGCGACCCCTTTATGAGGACATTATATATTTAATAATTAATACACATATATATGTATGTGCGAGTATATAACGCGCATTTAATTGCAAAACTGCACGCGTTTTGGTTTATGTTGAGTAAAATTAACTAATGCATTTTAAGACTTACACTGCGCTGCGTAAATTGTTATTAGCAGTTATGAACATTCCGGTGTTATATTTTTGTGTATATTAGTATACTTTAAAATTATAACTGTTAATATACATAAGCGGTATAATATGCATTGTGCACACATATATTTTCAATTATTATGCATGTACAATTGTGTAAACCTTTTTCTTATAGAATTTAAATTTTTATAAATAAATTTTATTATCTACAGATTGATGTTGACTTGGTGTAGCTTTGAAGAAAATTTAACAGCACTATTCAACGCCTGATTAACGCAGCCTGGATCCAATTGGAAAAACATTATGCTTGAAAAACTGCGGTTTATCTAGGTAAATTAATTATTATTGCCTCAATTTAATTTAAATTACAAAAAGTGCTTATGTGAGTCTAATAAACAATTCTTATTTTTTTGTAACAGATTCCTTTAGCACAGAACCATTACTTCAGAATTTCATCTTATCAAATTCGGTGAAACACTTAAAAAATTGTCCCAATATAACATAAAGGGTAGCTTTCTCTGGTTTACAGAAGTTGCTGCAGTGACCAAAAAAATATATAAAATAAGAAGATAATTTATATTGTGTAAGCCGATGTATATATTAGAAATAAAATAAAATTGCTTTATTTATTATATCTTCAAAATGTGTGAATAGTTTTATTTTAAGTGAATTTATACGTAGATATATGGATGATTATGCTAATCTACGTAAGAATACATGAACAATGTAAATAAATATATATTATGCGATATATATATATATATATATATATATATATATATATATATATATATATATATATACATTATATATATATATATATATATATATATATATATATATATATATATATATATATACATATATATATATATATATATATATATATATATATATATATATATATATATATATATATACCAATGCTAATATTACAATTGCTTAGTACGAAATGCAGAATCTTAGTAAATTTCTCATCGTGAATATTACTCATCGTTTACTAAACTTCACCATGCTCGAATTTTCCTAATGAATTGCTTTCTGATTATCACCAAGCGCTTAATAAATTATTCTCAATTTACGTAAACTGTAATAGTAAACTTTACTGAGCAGTACAAATTTTACACTTAACTTTTACTGAGCCCCATTCTGTATTTGCTAATGCTCAGTACAAATGCAAAGTAAATATCAGTTATTTTGAGCAAATATAGCAAATCTGAAAATGTAAAAATATATGGAAGTTACAATGCGCAATGTAATATTTGATAAGCTATACATTCAGTATTTGAAAAGCGCTTAGGTGGCGCAAAAGTTACCGTTTTTTTATCAATATTTACCACGCTTTTTTTCAAATATCGCAAATCTTTTTTTTCAGTGTAGTTTTGTGTGATTATCAGATTTGAATAACTCATAGAGGACATGTAATTCATTGCTAGCTCCAGCGAAATTACTACCACTACTTTAAGATTTTATCATAATAAGAATTCGACATCGTAGAGTCCAAAAATCGTATTCTCTTAAAACTATGATAACTGACGTTTTCATGGTCTTAATTGGATAGGCCGATATTGATATTTTATTCGTACAAGAGAGTTTTGCTATTATGCGACATAACTTTAGTTACGTTTTTCTTGTTATCATTCCTTTTATATTCCAGTCAAATTATTGGTGATCAACGATCCCAAACGGTCTGAAAGCCAAAAAATGTCGGGATGGTGATTTTCTTCCATAAAAACGATTGGCTGCTTTTAAAACAAAGTGGGAAACTGGGAAACTTTCCGATTATAATAACCTTCCTTGACTTTATAGTTTCTGGTTGTAGTCAACCTATATGTAATTGAATAAAGTTTATAAATGTATTATCCGATAGTATCGATAGTATATCGATAGTCACTTAATTTGTATCGATAGTTTTCTATCGATTGTTTTTTATGTTACTATCGAAACTATCGATAGTTGAAATAGTCGATAGTTTTTCACCTCTAACATATACATATTTTTTAATTTTTTTAAAAACACTTGTTAAATATTTCGCAAAATTACAAAAGGTTTAAAAAATCAGTCCGAAATCGATCGAGTGATTTTTTAAACCTTTTGTAATTTTGCAAAATATTTATTAAGTTTTCTAAAAAAAATTTAAAAATGTGTGTATTACAATAATAGAATTTAATATTATTTAAATTTACAAATTTTTTAATAATTTCAGAATTTGTATACCATGTGAGCTTAAATTTTTTTAAATTATGAGCTGCTTGTTCGTCGGTTTTGGTTTTGGGGCACTATATATAAGAACAAGTTTAAAATGCAAAAAAATTATTTTTGTATAGATTTTAATCTTGTCACTTGAACATATTTAGAAGTTTTCAATTGAAAATTGGCGCCCCCAAAGCGGTGGTGCCCTAGGGTTTAGTCCTAAGGACTACATAGTTGATTTGTTGGCATCAATGTCGGCAACAACTTAGCAACTGATCTGGTATTGAATCCTATGCGACACATCGATCAGCTATCTGCGAAATATAAGGTGGTTTAAGAGTAAGGTAAGTGACAGGCATGATCGCGGCAAATTAATTGTAAGAATTATTTATGTTTCATTTTTATTAGATATTTAAGAAAAAAGTTAATCACTTTAGCAAAAGTATCCTATTAGCCTGTAAAGTGCCGCTAACAGCGCTGCAATCGATATTAGCCAAAGGAGATCAAAATAAGTTTACATGTCAAAAACCATAGTAATGTCGTACCGTGTAAGTATTTATTGTTTAATTATTACTACAATACAACTTTTTTATTTCAAAAACTAGTTTATATTGTTTTATTATTTTATTTTATTTTATTTATTT
This sequence comes from Tipula helvola, assembly GCA_963556165.1. Taxonomy (NCBI): domain Eukaryota; kingdom Metazoa; phylum Arthropoda; class Insecta; order Diptera; family Tipulidae; genus Tipula; species Tipula helvola. Next base: position 354,240,378 of record OY744481.1, on the reverse strand, counting down.
TATTTTATTTATTTATTTATTGTACTTTAACAATAATTTAGTATTAAAAGGAAAAGCACAGATGGAAACAGAGTAAACGGAACAAAAGAACAAAAATAAAATGATGAAGCTGCTTCCATTAGGCAGAAAAACCTTTTAAATTTTTTCAAACAATTTCCATCTCATGCATACACATTCTATTTTGAGCAATAGCTCATTTACAATAAAATGTTCAGCAAGAGGTGAAATAATATTAAAATTTAACAATAATAATAATAATATTAAAAATAAATTTAAAAAAAACTACGTATTGCCCATCAATCACGCCACTCCAAAAATTTTGACTTAAATAATTTGGCCGATCCTAAACTCTTAATTTCCAATGGAATTGAATTCCAAAGAGAAACTCCCCTAACGTAAAAGGATTTGTTTAGCGACCTACAACTATTTTTGGCCGGAATCAGGCGGAAGTTTGAGGAATGAGACCTGCTAAAAAGTAACTTCCTATAAAGATAACAAGGCTTCTTAGCTTTGAGAAGTTTAAAAATAAAAAGACAAACGCGAAATTCGTAAAAGGTAGATAAACTACATCCTAAAACAAGGCTAGAGTAGGCAGAAATATGATCGAATTTCCTAATACCAAAAATAAACCTAGTACATGCATTGAAACATCTTTGGAGAACGTTCATATTTTCCTGAAGCATACCGAATAAAACTACGTCACCATAAATAAAATGAGGAAGAAGATAAGACGAAAACATTTTTTTCCTAAACTGACTATCAGAAAATCCTACTACTTTATACAAACAACTAAGCATACCAAAGACCCTCTTACTAATACTAACTAAATGGTCACCCCAAGAAAGAGTTTTATTAATAACTAAGCCTAAATCTCTAACAGTATTTGAATACCTAATTAGCGAACCCTGCAGAAAAATACCAGGAAAGGACGAGGTGTCTAACGATTTTTTATAAATTATGATCGACTGAGATTTATTCGCATTTAAAACGAGCCTATTAGAGACCGACCAACTAGCGATATTACTTAAGTCTTCATTTATCAGAGAAATATTCCTATCAATAGAACCCTGATCTAAACGACTATTTTTATAAATTTGGACGTCATCAGCGAAAATGTGAAATGAACAATGGTGAATAGAGGATTCTATGTCATTAATGTACATAGAAAACAATAGAGGACCCAGCACTGAACCCTGAGGAACGCCGGAAATTACAGGAAGGAAATCGGACAAAGAATTGTCGAAAAAAACTGCCTGAGAACGATTAGAAAGATAGTTAAAAATTAGTCTGGCAGCGGAAACCGAAAATCTAAACTGAGATAAGAGTTTGTTAAAAAGAATTCTGTGATTAATAGAATCAAAGGCCTTAGAAAAATCTAACAAAGTTAAAGAAGTCAATTCCCTATTATTCATATTACGCCTAATATCATCACATACATTTAATAACGCAGTAGAAGTGCTACGAAATTTTCTAAACCCAGATTGGAAGAAACTAATTAAACTATTGCTATTTAGATGCGATTGAATTTGAGTTTTAACAACTATCTCGAAAGCTTTAGAGAGAGAACTTAAAATGCTAATTGGCCTCAAATGGGATAGCTCTGAAGGATTACTAATCTTTGGGATGGGTATGATTTTACTTAGCTTCCACTGATCTGGATAGGAAGAGGATGTGAGAATAAAATTAAAAATATGTAACAAATATTTTGAGACGAAAGGGAAAACTCGTTTAACGAATTTTAAATTGACGTTATCCAGACCAGAAGATTCCGACTTAACATTCCAAATGGCAGCCTGTAAATCCTCGAAAGAAATATTTGAAAACGAAAACGAATTAGAGGACGCATTAGAGAACAAATCGACGGTACTACTGCCCGAGTTCAAACTAGAGCAAAAATAACTATTAATATCATTGGACTTAAACACCCCACTAGAACTACTCTTGCATCTGCCTAGGCCTAAATTACGAACATTACGCCAAAAAACCTTGGGAGGAAGGGAGGGGTCTAACTTGTCCTTAAAATAATTACGTTTAGCAATCCGAATTAACCCTACAACTCTATTACGAGCCTGCTTATAATCTAAATGAGACTGACTATTAGGATACCTTTTCCATAAACGATATTTACTAACTCTAATACTTATGGCATTCGAAACTTCCTGAGACAACCAAGGCGGAGATTTTGCTTTGAAAGTAACCTTTTTAAGCGGAACGCAACTATCAAAGACCAAACTAATATACGAGTTGAAAAATTCTACTTGGGTAGTTGACGAACTAAGGCAAAAAATATCCTCCCAAGGAACCGAGTTACAAACTAAGTAAAGGCGGGAATTATCTATACTAGAAAAATCTCTAAAGCTAAAACTGTTAGGCTTAGGTGGAGAGTAACAATTCACAGAAAAAACTAAAAGATCATGATGGGATCCCATACCGAGAGACAACTGATTGAAAAAACAAATAGAGTTATCAGTAAAAGAGATGATATGGTCAATAAGGGAATAAGAGGCACCGCTAGCGGTTGGACAACAAAACGTCGGCGCCAAAGTGTTGTGGATGGATAAATTAAGACTATTTAAAAGATTCAAATAATCACGAGGGAAGCCGGAATTTTGGAGTATATCGAAATTGAAGTCACCTGATATATATATTTCATCGAATCTACAAGAGAAATAACTAAACAAACTTTCTAAGTCTACAAGGGATTTTTTAAATTGGGCATACGACCTCTTACTAGTTTTTGGAGGGTTATAAACGGTACCGAATAAGATTTTACGACCACTAATGAAAACGTTGACAAATAAAAACTCTAAATCCGATACTAACGATTCCGAAATAGAAGAAGGTATGGTAACTAATCTAGCCTTAATATGATCACCTACAAACATACATAAACCACCATAATTAAGGGGAGGTACCGTCCTATCTTTCCTAAATATATTAAAACCTTTAATGGCAAAAGCTGAATTAGGGATTTTTAGTCTCATTAGACCCAATTATACATATAAACTTACTTTTCTTTTAGAAAATAAATAAAAATTGAAGTTTTATGTAGGCTAAATTAAGGATTTTGATTGGCAAAAATGTCGGTGAGAGAAAAATTGTATATCTCAATTTTAAATATAATCGAATATTGTGATGGACATACAAAACAAAACGTTGTTTTGTGGAGGGTGAGAAGGTGTGCCAAGCAAAAAATATAATTTTATGCGGTATGCAAGGCAAACAATATGACACCTTTAAAATCGTTAGTGTTTGCTTGCAATCAGCCAACCCCAAAAATCAACCTTGGGAGGTAAATATTTGTATGCATCGTAACAAGCAATGTGTTAACAAGGCTATATGTACTTGTCCAGTAGGCCAAGGAGGAAAGTGCAAGCATATAATTGAAATACTTTTGTATGTGAATCAGTAAGTGTTATAATATTATGATTTATTACACAAGATTACTAAAATTATTTATTTTGCAGATATTCGACTTTAAAAACTCTAACAGCAACGGAATTGCAGCAATGCTGGGGGAAAGTTGCAAAAAGTACCGCCGAAAAACATATGTTCTCCGAGTTCTTAGTGAAAATAATTGTTGTGGGTCAAATAAATATAAATCTTGTACAATCCAAACGACTGAAGAAATTGATAAAGAGAATTTTGCCTTATTTGTTAATGATAAATGTCTAAAATCACACATTAATATCGCCAACGAATTTATATCATTTCTTATTTTATTAGGATGCCCATCGTCCTCCGTCACCAAGCACCCTCTAGGAAGGACTTCTAACGTTTTAAAAAATCAAAAAGAACATGTCAATCAACTTAAACTTACCTTTCAAATTTTAGAAAGGGAATTGTTGAAAAGCATTTTACTCAACAATTCTTTATTAATAGAGTTAGATTAGAATGTGTACCCATTAGACGTGGATTTAGCAATGTTTTTTAAGAAGCATATTGAATTAAATTTGGAAAAATCATTCACTATTACAGAAACTTTATTAGCCCAATCAGGTCACATTTGGCTGTATGAAAGGTCGGAAAGAATCACCGGCACTAGTTGTTACGGTTTATTTACCTATACAGTAAAAATAAAACAAAAGACTGGAATCGAAAACTTGATTTACATATCAAACCGATACCAGATAATAAAAATTTAAAGTATGGAAGGGACACGAAAAAGCAGGCTTTAAGGAAATACGGCAACCAAACGACAGAAAACGTGAAGAACTTGGGGTAACTGGTTGAATATTGGTTTGGTGCTTGGATTTGGTTTGCAATATGTTAAAATTTTTCTAACAAGACGAAATTTTCCAGATGACTTTCAAGATGTTTCGGGGTTACCAGATTATTTGTGTCTTATTGAGATTTTTGGAGTTCGAGTTTTAGTTGTATATGTTGCATGGCTTCCCTATGGCTCGATATATTCGAGTATTAGAGTGGAGGTGCTTACTTGACGTTATATATATTATGCAACTTTCGAAATTATTAGAGAACTGATTTTGTGCTGCATAATGTTCTGTGGTGATTAGTGAGTAGTGCTTGACGCTAAATTGGATGTTGTTAAGTATGTATTATTTAGGCTTTCTGAGAAGGGTATCGTAATATATGATGAATATATTTGGAAGGCCTTCGGAGAATGTGTTCGATTTTACGAAATTGTCTAATTATAAAAAAAAATATAGGTGATGTTTTGGAGAACAATGATTAGTAAAAGTAGAAAATTTGATGTGGGGGTTTAGATGCGATACAACATTTTTGCGCGCAGCGAATGAATTCTTGATTTTTAAATGTGTTAGGCACTAAAAATACAACTTTGATGGGATTATTTATAGATAATCAGAGCTATTTAGAACTAGAGATTTATGAGCAAAATGTCAAGTAGCACTCTGCATCAAAATAAATAATTTGGGAGTGACTTTGTTCGAAATCCATTATTGTAGTCTGTAATAAGAAATAAATTTTGTAGAATAGCGATAAAATAATATTGTTGCGCAAACATCTACTACGCGAATGAAAATTGTGTAAAAATCTGATTTCAAGAATATTTTTAAAAATCGAATTGTCTAGTGTTGGTTCAACAAACACAATATACAAAAATATCTGTGTATGATGACTATACGTAGTTCGCAGTTCTTCAGTCTACGGATAAAAATATATGATGACATTTGGTCGTATTTATGCGTACATACATTTCGCCGAATTTCAATATAAAAATATTTTGAAAAAATTCAAAACGATATCAATATCGCCATCTAACAATTCACCGATGAACTTCACATAGAAGTACTATCTATTTATACTACATACAGTGGTAGACATTCGTATAAACGCACTATGTTTTTTGAATATAGTTCTAAGAGTAAAGTGTTTTGATTTTTTTCAAGTGGTCTAAATTGTGTCTATCATCTAAAATCTGTTGCTAAGATAAACCATTAGTAAAAATTTTAATGGTTTACTTTAATAAATTGAAAAATCAAAATTTCAGGTGGACATTCGTATAAACGCACTTCTGATAATGTACTAAAATAAAAACCAAAATTAGCAATTTTTCATATATTATTTTATTTAATACTTGGTCTGGCCCCGACCTTTCTGAATACCTTCGAAAATTCGAGTAGGCGTTAAATTTGTTAAATTTTTGAGGGTTTTCGGATCAATTGTGGCCCAACATTCACGGATGGCACTTTTCAAATCTTTAATTGAATTATATTGCTGTTCATTTCCATAAACTTTTCGGGGAAAGCCCTCTAAAAGTTTTCGATAGGATTGCAATCAGGACTATTGCCTATCCAAGATCTCAGCTCGCCACAAAGGTCTAATTCGCAAAGAAGCTATACACGAAACCGTCTATCATGCAGGCCATTGGATCTTCCTGTGACGACCCGACACATTGCCCGTATTTTTAATAGTTCACCGAACATAGCAGAGGGCGTTAAAATAAAGTGCGTTTATACGAATGTTTACCACTGTATATGGTTGTGGTCTTGTGTCAATAAAGCTCGCTGTCCAAAATCTAATTTCAAAGCCTAATGTGTTTTGTAAGTTGTGTGTTATACCTCACTTTTCGTTGCAAGCGCAGGCCAATACAGAATCCTATTTACAACGCACATGTCAAATTTCATAATAATCGGGTAAGGAATGACCACGTTCCATCCTACTTGGCCATATTTTAGAGCTTTATCCAAAAATTATTTTAGAATTCCATTCCCAACGCACATATCCAATTTCATCATAATCAGTTGAGAAATGGGCAAGTTCCATCATACTTGGCCATATTGCAGAACTTCATCCAAACAACATTTTAGAATCCCATTTCCAACACACATGTCAAATTTCATAATAATCTGTGGATAAATAGGCAAGTTCCATCATATAAACAATTTGTTAACTACTCGCTACATCCCTGTGCAACCCCAACTCAACTCCAACTCAACTTCAACTCAACCCACAAATTGACCTCTAATTTAATCTTCAAATCAATTCCCAATTCAATGCCCAATTCAATAATCAAACCAGCATATTATATTTAAAGATCGTAAATATTTATAAAACCAGGTATTTTGGGTCAATTTGTTTCGCAGGTACCCCACCCGCTTGACGTATAGTCTCCAAAAGCTTCTCAAATCTCCACCTTGACCATAGAAACAGATTGGCGAAAAAAAATTCAAAATCGGACACGCCGGTCTGGAGATACCATGGGTCCAGACATCCAGACTTCCAGACATCCCGACATTCAGACATACAGACATCAAGACAGATGGACGGACATTTATTTTTTTTGGTTTTCCAGACTCAGGGACTTCCAAAACGTCGAGAAAAGTGGTTTTGGGCCAACCAAATTTTTCGCAATTTTTGACAGGATTTCAATATTTTGGTCTTTTTAGACCGAAGTAATATGAATACACTGTCAATAGAGTTTCTTATTGGAATTTTGAGTGAAGTTACCGATTTCTATTGCTTGTGCAGTTTTGCTTATTCAGTAAATAACAAGAAATTATTAAAATCCTAGAATCAATTTAACTTAGTAGCATCTTACAACAAATGCGACTCAGTTAAATTAGCAGTTTAATGTTTAGTGTGTTCCAAACGGAGAGGAAGAATATTATTTTTTGTTGTTGGACATCATACGGACTCTTAATGTTTAAATGTTTGAGCAGTTTTGCGTTCGCGGTAAATAACAAGAAATCTTAAAAATTCTGGAATGTTGTATGACATGGCTAAATTAAATTGGTAGCTTTATGTTTATTATGACAAATGGGCTTTTATTTTCTCAGTTTCGAAATGGCACTTGGTGACTGTTTGTTATTTCTATTATTGATTACAGTAATTAGGTGGATTCTCCCCTTCTGCTACTGCAAACAAGGGTTGTATGCACAGCGAAATAGTACACCATACATATTTAAGCACTGTGACTTGATTTCACGACTGACGGTCTGTACCTGCGTTTTTAAAAACAAAAATCAATTGGTGTTTCAAACATCTGAAATATAACCGCTCTACCACCATGCATATTTAAAGATTTAAACATATTTACAAATCTAGATGAAGAGAACTGATTATGGATAGGTGGCTAAACTTTCAAAACACGGTTCTTTAAGTAGGGTCTGGAAACATATAAGAGCGAGTACAGTAAGAATTTTTATTTATTTATCACCTTTGTCAATATTCTCGAATATTTACTCTGTTTGACCCCTCCAAGAGTGTCTAGACACAAGGTCGATCTCGTACTAGCTGTCGGTATAAAAACCTTTTGGAAACATTCAGTGAAAAGATCAGACCATACATCCCTATATTTTAATTTAATTATGTTCTGCACTCCTACATTAAAGTTTAAAATTCTAAATTTTAGTTAATTTCACATCATTATAAATTTTTAATTTAAACAGACACAGCTGAAAGAGGGCAGGTGGCAGTTAAATATTTGATAATTTTTGTAAAGTTTCTTTAAATTTCTCAATATTAAATTATTGGATTGCACAGAAAATGTTTAAACCGAGTTTCATGAAAAAATCAATATTAATTAGAAAGGTCAAAAAGATTAAAACGCACCGCATGAGCTATAATGATTGTCAAGTTCGCGTAGTAAGTGGTTAAGGAAAAAGTAAAAAAATTAAACGGTAAAACTACTACTCAAAAATGTAATTAATGTGCGACAGAAGCGCGCCATTATTTTAACAACAACATATAATTGGTAATATTATAATTGCAACATTAACCTCTTAATTAAAAAAATCGTGTAATTGGTAAGTTAAAACATGAAAGAAAACAAAGTACATACATATGTACTTCAAAAGTAAATTAATTCTTCAAATCATACACATTATATACGCAATAAAAACGCATTCACTTTTTACCAACCATAATTTGAAAACGTTTAAATAAAGAAAGAAGTCTGAATTGTATGCTCGCGTATTTTATTTTTAGCATGCGAAATGATCCCACATCATTTCATAAAACTTTATTTTTATGTTTAATACACACATAATGTATAATTGTGAATATTGAAAACGTATAATTGGAAAAATTATATACGCGAGTACAAATATAGGAAAATTTTATTACTCATCGTAGTCATACCGTAACGGCAAGTATATAACATATGTAGCTACATACTATAGGAAATATATGGTTTTATGTATTTGCGATAATTTTATTAAAAACGAAAAATTTCCATTTAAATTGAAAATATAAAATTTGAAGTGAAATTCAATAATCATAATAATAATAATCGTATATTGCCGAAGACCCTTCAACGGACATCCCTATAAATCAAAAAAGTACAAAAAAAACATTTCGATATATGGTCATCCGAATTTAAAAAAAATAAAAACATAAAAAGGGTTACGATTGACTACTAAATACTACATAAACTAAAAACACTGTATAACACTAAAAAGGGTGGAAAATTTTTCCTTGCACAAAGAAAACCGATTAAGTTGCTAAGAAAATAATAAATATTTATTAGCCATGAAAAATCATAATCATTTGGATTCATAATGGAATAATAAGAAGTTATCCTTTTTTATTTTTTTGTTCAAATTGAATAAGATGAAAATTCACTAAATCATAATCACTCCCATCTCACATTTTAAAAAAAAAGCCAAGTACAAAGTGGAAGTTTTTTTTTTTGTTTTGCTTTATTAAATTAAATCGTTTCTGCTTTTAAGGATATATCGTCGTTTCGTTAGAAAAGCTTTGAATGGATGGATATGTATAAAATATAGTAAGAAATCTATAAATTATCATATTTTCATTCGGTAGTGATTTTAAAAATTCAACATAAATTATTCATATGTAAAAGCATTTTTTTTTTTTTTTGTATAATGTGTTGTTGTTTATGTTGAATTATGTTGTTGAAAATGGAATAAATCAAAACCGATTTCGGTTGAATGAATTACACCCAGATTTTAAAAGATGGGTTTAGTCTGTTTTATTTGCGTGTGTTACAAACGGAAATGAATGTAGTCGCGTTGTTTGAAAATTTGTTCATATATTTAAAACTAAAATACGTGAGTTATAAGTGACTTTCTCAAAAAGCGAAGTATTTCGGTTTCTTAATTTCGAACATTTTACTTGACTGAGAACTTCTTGTAACTCTATACCCAGAATTAAAACAGCATCTCCTTCTGATTTCCAAATTAGAAAATCTTTTCCGCTGGTTTACACAAAGCATTTAGACAAATGGAGTATAATTACGTCAAATTCACTAGACCAGCTGAGCGGATTGTTCGAAGTGGCTGGTGGTACAGAGAAAAATATTTGTAATTTGATGGGTTTAACCCGCAGCATGTTAGTTATTTCGATAAAAGAGAAACTTTCTTGAATCCAAGGATCGATATAACAAAATAGGGGGATGTAAAAACCAAAACTGACAGTTATTCTGGAGAACTATAAGGGGACACTATCGATGCAATAATTAAATACCCTCTGCTTAAATCGCTGAGTTTTTTTTTGTGACAAGCTGAGCACTCAGAAGGTAAACCTAATTCGAGTACGCTGAATCTAATAGTGTTAGTCCCATTTCAACCTTAGTCCTCATTTTTGAGATATCGCTTTCAATATGTTTTGGCTCAGAGTCAAAATATTCACTCATTTTTACGTTGATAGCTCTTGAACAAAGTCATTGCGCAAGTCAAGACAGACAACTTTGCCAACTTATCAAGACAGAAAAGCCACATCCACTCCACATTCACATTTTTGTTATTTTTTTTTTTTCTATTTCGACGAAAAACAATTTTATTTATCATTTTCTGATCATTTATTGAATTTAAATCGATTGATATCGATCAAATACAGACTATTTTAGGAAAATTGAATCAATTCAGTCGATTTTATGTTTTTCTTAACTTTTTCAATTTTAATTTTTTAATCCTTTTGTATCGTCTTCGGGATCTATTTGCTCTACATTTGTATCCAACAAATGTCACCCAAGAGTGCAGGTAGCTTTTTGCCGCTGTACCATTGTTCTAGCATTGCGGTCACTTGGTGAAAACGATCACCGTGCCGATCGGATTCGGCATTAAATGTAATGTCAATGACACCAGCTTTCGCTCACTGAGAGCATTTCAAAAGGAATAATCGTTCATCAAACGACGAACATCCGGTCTATCAAGTATTCCTGTAATAAAAAACATGATGCGAAATGAAATTTCATTTGATCACAACTTAGATTCGAATAGATTCAAACAACAACCTTCTTTTATTTTCATTCCACTAAACCGCGGTAAAATGCGACGAAATACGATGAACTCATTCAATTATTCCAAGCTTGATATGGAAAGGTGGTAGCAATATTTTTTGCTATTGGCACAAGTGGAGTTCAACGATGTTATCGTATCGCAATCTAATGTTCTCACGTAAAGCCCATTTGCGTTCGTTGTATAGGTCGCCTTCAAAACGTGTATTCCACAAGCACATAAAATACATGTTTTTAGTGTAACCCAATTGGAGCCTCTTAAAGAGCTGACACTTTCAAGTCTGTACAAACTTTCCACTGATGGTCGTTGTATTTAATCAAATCAATGATTTTTTTTTCATTAATGATGGTATGTTGATGGTAAATATTCTTCAGTTGGGTTTCCGAAACAGGAATTTCATCTGAATGCGCTAGCGGTAATTGAGCACATGTTGCAACGACACAACGTGCATGCCAAAGTAACAATTTTTTTTTATGCTGTTAAAGTTAGCCGAAATTAAAAAGCCGATAATGCAGAGTGTATTATTCCATCCGAAAGTAAATCCCGGTAATGTAGATTCTGTTATCCCAGCCGAAAATAAAAAATGAAGTCGCTATCAATAGGTAGTGTTTAGCCAAAAACATACTTAGGATGCATGAACAGCATGAATACCTTTGTTAATATTCTTATATACCAGATCAAGGTGGTATGCCATCCTGCATAGTGGGTCGAAATATTTTAAATGGGACGTGCATTAAAATGTATGAGAATTATATAATTGTCAAATAGATTGTAAATGGTTTAACACCAGAAAAGGTTAGTGATGAATTCAACTTTGCGTGCTACAGCCTACAGGAAGAGGACCGTGCCATAGAAATTGGTAACTGTGAGTATGAACCAATAATTAAGCAAATGGTAGAACATTATAAACCTGAACAGAGTACTGAAGCTCCAATAAAATTAAAAATTATTTTAAAATCAGATTTGCCAATTTGGCAACCACCAAGAAGACTTGTCCCGGGGGAAAAAGCTGAAGTTAGTATGCAAATTAATGAATGGTTGGGTAATGGTATAGTTAATCCTAGTATGTCGGACTTTGCAACACCAATAGTTCTAGTGAAAAAAAAAGGATGGAACGAAAAGAATTTGTATAGATTTTCAAAGGCTGAACAGAGAGGTTGTAATGGATCGATTTCCTTTACCTCTAATTGAGGACCATATCGATCAACTGAGGGGGTTTTACTATATTGGATCTAGAGAATGGCTTTTTCCATTTTCAAGTCGCAGAAGAGAGTCACAAATTTACATCATTCGGTTACCCCATGAATTTTTACGTATTCCTTTCGTTCATAAATTGCATTCATAAAGATTTCATTTCTAGAAGTAAAACTTTAGTCTACATGGATGACATCATTATAGCCATGGTCAGTTATGTTGACAATATGCATATTTTAAAGGAGTTGTTGACAGTCACCGCTAAATACTGCATAATAAACAAATGGTCACAATGCAGCTTTCTGTGCTCTGAAATAGAATATCTTGGATACCAAATATTTAATGGTACGATAAAACCGTCGCAAAGAAAAATTCATGCTGCACAAAAGTTTCCAAAACCAAACTCACTGAAGAAGGTACAGAGTTTCCTTGGTCTTACGGTATATTTTTGGAAGTTCATTCCTCATTATACCGTCATCGCTCGTCCACTAACGTTGCTTTTGAAGAAAACTGTTCCTTTTCAATTTGGCATTGATGTAAAAGAAGCCTTTGTCCAACTTAAGAATACGCTTTGTAAGAAACCAGTTTTAGATATTAGAGACCTGCAGCAGAAACGGAGCTTCACACAGACACCTCAAAGCTGGGGTATGAAGCCATTTTACTACAGCAGAATCTAAATGATGGCATTTTTCACCCAGTTTATCTTTACAGCCGAAAGACAACTTCGTCAGAATCCAATTACTGTAGTTATTACCTTGAGGCTCTTGCCATTGTTAAGGCTTTAAAAAAACTGCGCGTGTATCTTTTGGGTATTCATTTTAAAATCGTCACAGGTTACCATTGAAGATTATGACTATATCATAGAACATTGTGCTGGCACTAAAATGAAACATGTGGATGCACTGAGTCGTAGCCTGTTGATTATGATGATAGAAGACGATCTCCTATTGCAAGTGCGAAAAGCCCAGTCAAACGATGAACAGGTTCAACTAATAATAAAACTTTTGAGCTATGGATCTCATGAACAATTTTTGCTGGATGGTGGTATTTTGTATAACCAAGATGAAGATGGGGAAAGATAATTTATATTCCCAAACCAATGCAATTTGAGATCATCAGAAAAGTCCACGAGAATGGACATTTCGCTACATCAAAAATGGTCGATGTAATAAAATGGTCGTCTTACATACCAAAATTAAAAGAAAATTGTGTCCGTTTTCGTCAAAACTATGTGACTTGCTCTACTATGTGAAGGCTCCAAAGGGCGGCACACAAGAAGGGTATTTACATCGTATAACTAAAGGTGATTGTCCTTTATCCGTTTATCATCTGGATCATTTGGGACCGTTGCCAAGTACATTCAAAAAATATTGATGGGTTCTCTAAATTCGTTTGGATCTACCTGGTTAAAAGTACTGCAGTTGCAGAAGTAATTGACATGAAAACAGTGTTTCTCATATAATGACAGGCGCGGGGGTACCCCGCGGAAATGGACAGGTTGAGAGGATTAATGGTATAATTGTATCTTCTCTTTCAAAATTAAGCAATGAGAATCCGCAAGACTGGTACAAGTTATCGGTAATCTTCAAAGGTTTATAAATGGAACATGGGAACGTACAATTAGGACGACACCATTTGAAGCGATGTTCGGAGTCAAAATGAGGAATGCCGATTGACTTGAGATTTGTTTATGTTAATTGCCGTGCATTTTTGATTTTGGGATGCGGTATATCAAAAAAGGGTAGTCGAGTTTGAGCAGTCGATGTCGATATTTTGTCTATAAAAAGCGGAAAGAATCTTATTGATTTTAATACAGACAAACTTCTCTTTCTATTATTTGTGTTTTATGCCCACACACAGAAATGAGGGATTTCCTTTAGTTTTTGATTTAGTGTATATAATTCGCTAAGTCATACATACTGTTAAAGTTAGCCGAAAGTTGCCAGCCCAAAATTAAAAGTCGATAATGCAGATTGGATGACTCCAACGGAAAGTAAAAAAAATGCAGATTGCGTTATCCCAGCCGAAGTCAAATTTTTAAATGATATTATTACAAATTCTTAACTATGGTCTTTGAGATATTTTCATAAATGTTCGGATTTAAGCATATATGATCATTGTTTACGAAAATCATTTTCATTTTCTTGTAATAATTAATTAATTTAAGTCAATAATCGTAAAACTTTTATAAAAACAGGATTCCGGTCAAATTGAAATAAAAGCTTACGAAAAAAAATATTCAATTTTCCGAGATTTGCCACGGGAAACTTGAACTGATTTTTTTTCTGCGATGGCTATTAACAAATCTAATAAAAACGATTAAACTTCAGATATACATACACTCTAGAGGTTGATTTCATTCCAATTTTGTGATTTTTTTTTTATTTTTCAATGTTTTCCGCGATTGGTTTAAACAAAGTTTTCCACGTAAGACTCTTTACAAAATTGTTTATTACAAGCCATGTATCCTATATTTACTTTCGGGTGATAACCACAAAATTTTTTATTTTCGGCTAGAATATTAATAAGATAGTCTGCATTATCGATTTTTTACTTTCGGCTAACTTTAACAGGGTAAGTCATACTTAATGTATATGAAGTTTAAATTATGTGTTTGTACTTTGGCCGTGGCTACCTGAAGAGTAGACCGAAGTTTTTTGTTCACGGCGGGGGGGGGGGGGGGGGGGGGGATTTTGCTATTTCTAATTTTTTGGTAACTATATTAATGATTGGCTTCTTCATTTTTTCTGATTAACAAGTCGAAAAATGTTGTGAATGCCTTTATTGTTAATATATTTTGTCTATAAAAAGCCGAAAGAATCTTATTGATTTTAATAGAAAGAAACTTCTCCTTCTATAACAAATTAAAACGTATAATGGATGCTGAATTTCCCGGGATTTACTGAATTGTGTTGTAAATTACACTACCCTGCAAACTTTTGCCCCTGGACAATGAATAGTTGTTTCCGAAGTAATTTTTCACGCTGAATCCGAATACGGGCTGAGAATTGCTCTATCACGTCAGGTTTATGAGATATTCTAACCTAAAAGTGCAAAAAACACTGTTTTTGGACATATTTGAGGTTATCTAGCACCGCGATTTTTATTTTCTTCAAAAGTCCATGCATGGGATCTTATAGTACAAGTCTCCTTCTTTCAAATGCCTTTGAGTTTGCTCAAATTCACGAACATGCTATTTTGAAAATGCGATATCTCGGCGAAAAAATAACATATTTGAGCAAACTCAAAGGCATTTGAAAGAAGGAGACTTGTACTATAAGATCGCATGCATGGACTTTTGAAGAAAATAAAAATCGCGGTACTAGATAACCTCAAATATGTCAAAAAACAGTGTTTTTTGCACTTTTAGGTTAGAATATCTCATAAACCTGACGGGATAGAGCAATTCTGAGCCTATATTCGGATTCAGCGTGAAAAATTACTTCGGAAACAACTATTCATAGTCCAGGGGCACCAAATTTTTTAAATTTTGCAGGGTAGTGATTCGTACACTGTTAGGCGTTCCTTTCAAAAAGGACTGTCGCTGGTATAGGTGGTGTACTGTGTAATCAAGTATACATTCGTGTCTCAAATTAACTTCCCATATCGGATTTATTCACCCAAGACTAATGGGTTCGGAATCAAACGTGGAGACGAGCCGTCCTTTTATAGAGAATCAACTGACAATTTATCAGAATTGTTTCAAACTAGTTTCTATTTTGTATTTTACCATGAGTTTTATCAGGGTAAATTACTTAGGGGCACATCGGCTCTTTTACGTTTAAATTTAAGCTTACGAATTTCTATTTATCTATTCCCTACGGAGTCATTACAGTAAGGTTAAGTTATCTTCAAAGGTGCTCGAGGTTATGATCAAATCAACAAAATAAACAAGAGCGTCAGCCGTATCTCGAAACGTGTGACGTTGAGCCCGGCAAAGTGAACATTTTACATTGGGCATCATATCGTTAACTATAATTTTCCATAGCATTTGCCTCTAGAATATAAACTAAGAAATGGTTCGGAGTGCCTTCTTTGTCGTCACATCAGTAAATCTAACTGGGCACAACCATTGTACTTGGTGAATGTTACTTTTACTTGTAAACTGAAAAGTGTCAGAAATAACATACTGAGCTTATCAGGATTAGCTTTTGGGTTTTAGTGGTAGTATCTTCAAAACCCTAATCCTAATTGATTTTAATTATTTGATGATGTGTATATTTTAAGAAAAGCCTGTGAAAGCAATATTAAACCTTTATAAAAATACTAAACATCGCACAAATGTTTACTTTTAATAAAAATTTTAAAAATCTCTAAAATAATCAAACAATGTTCCACCTCCGTCCCCTAAATTAAAAAAATATTTGTTTTTAATTTCCTCAAAATTCTAAACACAGATTAAATTCGTTTGGTTTATAAACAACCACATGATGTGTATTATCGATGAATACATCATCATTGTAATATTATAGAGGCGACGACGGTTGTCATATGTATGCGCGGTTGTTACAAAGTGATCAATTCATGCTTATTTTAACTTTGATAATAAAAATAAATAAGATTTAAAAATATTTTGCAAATTTAAGTATTTAAAAAAAAAAAAATTAAAAATTACGAAGATAGATTACATTTATGTAGAAAATACCCAAAACGTGTCAAAGATTTTTCTGAGAATTTTTTTTTTTTTTTTAAACACAATATTGACTCCACTGAAGGCACGCGTTTGATTTAAATAAAAATACAAAATGTTTTGTTTAAAATAAACATTAGATTTGTAATAAGAATAATAACATACATATACAGATATCACTATCACTTTTTAATTTGGTACATGGATCGAAAGAATATTATTAGTGTTAAATGAAGAAGGATTGAGACATATGTGATACTGATATTCTAATTCAGATTATGGGTGTTATTTGATGTCGATTCGTTTCTACTGTGTTTTATGTATTTTTAAATTTTGTTGTTGTTGGATAAGAGAACAGAAGCGATGTACAAAATAATATTCTGTTTATTTGTTGACAGACGTATAGGATTTTAAATAAAATATTTAATTTTTATTTTTTTTGGTGATTGTACATATAATGATTGAGTTGTTTGGTTTTTATGTTAAATCATGGTGTGAAGATTTAATTGTATGATGGTAAGTAATGATTTAATAATTTATGCAAGATGAAATGCTTCGAGTAATTATTTATTTTTAATACTTCAGATGAAATAATCAGTGGACTTAACGCGCACTAGCAGAAACCAGAAACCATTTTATACTCACCTTAATGCAATTTTTGTATTTTCTCGCTTTCTCAGTCAACTAATTCCAAGTCTAATGTCAAAACCCATGTCGTTGCAAGTGAAAGTGAAAATAAAATAAGCTCAATATGTATATAGCGAAGAGTAAAAGTTATGCCAGTAGCTGACAGAAATATTTTTTTTGTGATTCAATAAAATAGGTGTTTCAACTATTTGAACAGTAAATATATGTATAATTGCAAATCAAAATTTTGTTATACAATGTGCAATGGAAAACATCAACCATTGAAGCGTTCTCATTCAGTTTTTGGCGAATTCCTTTCTCACAACAACCAAACGAGAAGGTGAATTTGCTGTAATGTAAAAGCCTTTTACATCAGAATACTTCATTTTGGAACACAAGAAAGCCGTTAATAATACTGAGGAATACATCCTAAAAGTGATCGGTAGTTCCGCGAAGACTACCACAGGAACTTCATTAAACGTTTGTCTTGCAATTGAACTAACAGTGCAATTGACCCTGTATACCGTATTATGCCACTTTAGGACGCTTAAAGTAACATTAACCGCAGATGTTCAGAATAGGTTTCGACGAGTCATTCTCAATCCAAACAGTTATTTATACTACAGCTTGTGCAGCTTTTCTAACACGGGGCAACAGCTAAATGTGAAGAACATTTCTTCAAACGCTGATCTTTGCACGGGTTTTCAGATACGTCAAAGTATGCTTATTCAACAGATGTGTATGCTCTATAACAAAAGCAAAGAATAGCACCGGTGAAGCAAATATCTATTCCACGATGGAATTGTGCGTTGCACTGCTCCTGAGCATGAGCAGCAGCTCACAAAGGAAGCACTTACATTCGAAATATAATCCGCGCCTCAAGAGAATTCGAGTCTGAAAATTTTTTAAATTTAAGTTTATGGTAGAATTGTCCAAGGTGGACAACAATTGTGCAACTTGGCCTAAGAATCCAGTAAATCGACCAGATTCAACCGAAGAAATGTGTAGCCAATGATATGATCTTCCTGCATGTAATACAACAACTGTTATACGGATAACCAATTTTTATACAATAGGCTCTAATGACCAAATTTTACGAATTTAACGTTACCGCGAACGTCTTTAGTATTCTTTTCCTTCATGTAACACATTACCTGTGATAACCAAATTTTTATTCTAGGCTGAAATGACCAAATTGTTTGAATTTATTATTGCTACGAATCGTGTTCAGTGCAATTAATTGTTAATTATTTGTATAAATAATTTTTATTAGGTCACACTAGAAGTTTAAAAATAAATTTAATTTTTTTATATTCTCTTCCTGCTTGTAATATATAAAGTGTGATAACCAATTTGTATGTTTTAGGCTTAAATGACGAAGTTTTACAATTTTTCGTTACCGCGAATCGTATTCGGTGTAGTTTATCGTTCTTAATTTGTTTTTATTGGGTCGCAGTGGAAGTTCTAGAGTAAAGTTAAAATTTTATATTCTTTTCCTTCATATAATACGATACAAAAACTGTGATAACCAATTTTAATATTCTAGGCTCCAATGAACAAATTTTACGAATTTACTGTTACCGCGAATCGAGTTTAGTGCAGTTTATCGTTCATTATTTGTTTGAGTAATTTTTCTCGGGTCATAGTAGAAGTTAAGGAGTAAATTCTAAAGTTTAATATTCTCTTCATTCTTGTAATACATTAACTGTAATAGCCAAATTTATAATTCTAGGCTGAAATGTCCAAATTGTTTGAATTTATCGTTGGTGCGAATCGTGTTCAGTGCAGCTTATTGTTCATTATTTGTTTAAATAATTTGAATTAGGTTACAGTAGAAGTTGGTGGTTTAGGTGTGTAGCTGCCTGGAGAAATCAAATCGATACGGAATCAAATCTTGCAGCTTCCACAGGTGTTCGTGTTACCTCCCCGTGGTGACCACCGGGCAACTAGCTTATCTTTGTCTTTGACTAGATGGGTTACGCTAAACCACGCCGCTAAACAACTGGGCTGGTTGGGGCTCAGTCTAAAAACTAGCTCAGTCTCTAACGGTGTATCTGAATACTTAGCGCCCTCCGGATTATGTAGCTTTATCTGTGCATGGCGGATCTCTGCACAGATAGACGTTTTTTCTCCGCTACTCATGGGATTCTTATGAAAGATATACACAAAAGTCAAAAGTTGGTAATTGGAGACCAGGTTGTGGGACTCAGGGCACCAAACTATTAAGTGATGTTTGTCAAGAAGGCAAGTAACATTTGTTCATGCATTCTCGCTAAAACTAATCTTAACTTGTTTGTGCTATTTAATTACAGTAACTCAGATATAGTGGCGGCTGGCATTGAGATTGGTAGTTTAAAACTCTGGCTTATTTCAGACTATCCATACCATATGAAGGTACCACCTACAATATGGGGAATTACGAGTACAAACGAGAGAGGTTAATTACTCCTTGATTTTATTCTTAGTACTAATAGTAACCACAAATATGTAATTTTGGGTGTAACCCTACTTTTATAACTAGAAATTGACAAGAGGTGCTGGATATCAAGCTTGTCTCAGATTTTATTAAGGGTGTCTGATGTCCATTTCTTTTGTCCATTGGGCTATGTTTAGAAATAGGAGGAAACCCGACTGGGATACCTTCAGAACCATTTTAGGTTTAGGTTATTACCAGTACTGATTCCAAAATCCCCTATAACTAACTCAGGCTCTGGATGACTTAGTAGACAAGCTATCATCGTCTTTTCATGAAGCTATGTCTGGAGCTTCTCCTCTTAGTAGAGCTTTGGGTAAACAAAGGCCATTTTGGTGGTCGAAACAGCTCGAAAGCTCTCGGCAAAAATGCTAGAGGCATTTTAGAAAAACCAACAAAATAAGAATTGCTGCGGATTGGGACTGCCATAAATAAGTCCTAAATAAGTGCCAAAATAAGTGCCTGGAGGATCTACTGTGGTTAAATACAAGAGTCCTTGGAGGCTGCGACGCAACGGAAAGTACTGGCTTCAAGTCCTTTCATCCCGAGTCCTCTCCAGCGACCGGATGGTTCTTGAACCACATTTTTCGGAGTGCTCCGACCTGGCTTTATGGTTCAAGCATTGAAAGTCGAATAATAAGCAGGAGCAAGTTAGTTTGGGTAAATAACGGCTTACAGCCATATAAGTCACCTGGACCTGATGGCATCATTCCTGCGAATGTTCAGCAAGCTATTGACCTGGCTTTACCCTGGCTAGAAGTTATATTCAGGGACAGCCTGGAACTTTGCCACATTTCTAGGAAATGCACTGAGGTAAACCTAATATTTATACCTAAGGCCGGGAAAAGCTCTCATTGCTATTCGAAAGACCTTAGGCCTACAAACTTATGCTCTTTTCTAATACAAAATACTAGAAAGACAAATAGAAGCTTGCATTAGAGGCTCTATTGCGCTGGCTAGGTGGTCGAAATCTTAACATGCGTACTGTAAGGGAAATCAGTAGAAACGGCTTTACACTCCCTGATTTACCCTATTGAGAAATCCCTAGAATTTAAGGAATACTCCTTGGTAGCAGATTTGTATAGGTGTGGGTACACCGCAATGGGGAGTCGTATCCCCCTTCTTGGTCATAAATTACCTGTTACTGGAACTGGAGGGGCAAGGTTTTAGGGCGGATCACGTTGCTATTGGTGTCTCTGGTAAGTATCCTTGAACTTTAAGAGAACGCATGCAAAGCGCGCTTGGTCTTCTTTCTAAATGGGTAAACAGTTGTGGACTAAATGTTAATCTACGTAAAACTGAAGTGGGTATATTCTCTAGAAAATACAAACTTCCTCAGATTGACCACCATACTTTAAATGGTATTAGCTCGACCTTTACTTACAAAGCGGAATACCTGTGTGTTGTTATCGCGAAACTCCTGTAAAATCGCTATTGGAAAACGATGGAGTATTGAACCCCATAACGTATGCTGGCTCTCTACCTCAGTGATAGACCCATACTTTGATATGGGATTGTTGTTTGTCAACCAGCTTTAAATAGTATGGCTAAACAAAAGTTGCTTATGAAAATTAAAAGAACTTCCACCTTGTGTATTAGTGGTTCACTCAGGAGTACATCCACCTCAGGCATTGCAGATTCTTTTTCATCTTATACCCTTAGATATTCTGGACACTCTAATGGCAGCGAATAGAGCTATAAGGCTTAAATCTATTTTTATATGGAACTGTAGTAATATAGGGCACTCATTTCTTTTGTATAACAGAGACATTCCTGGTACCACTGATTACATGATTCCATTACCATATTTTGAGGAAAGGTATTGTACCGATATTCACTCCAGAGAGGATTGGCTGAGTAACGACTTGTTGAATCCTGAAGTTTTAAACTTCTTCACGGATGGTTTGAAAATGGATGGTATTGTTGGTTCTGATGATTTCTGTGAGAACTAAATGTGAACCTCTCATTTCGTTTCGAGGCCGTGATGGACTGTCTGTTACAGAGAGTCAGACCACTATTAAAACGCTACGAGCTTATTTTTTTACGTCGAAGGTAGCCCATAGCGCTCTCTCATCTCTTAACGAGATGGCAGATCAGTTCAAGTAAGGTAAATGTTGCTGCGAAGATATAGAGCAGTAAGTAACTGATGTACTCCATATTCACTGCACTTGTCCCCATTAGGGTTAAACAAATGGACATTTTTCGGTGCTCCTCTCCTCAGTGACTAAGCGGATCTCAATGGAATGGACGTCAGGTGTATTCAACGCTTTAAATGTAAATTTAATTTTTGTATATTCTCTTCCTGCTTGTAATATATAAAGTGTGATAATTTATCATTGCCGCGAATCATGTTCGGTTTAGTTTATCGGCTTCAATTGTTTTTATTGGGTCACAATAGAAGTTCTAAAGTAAATTCAATTTTATTTATTCTCTTCCTGCATGTAATAAAGCCGTGATATCCAACTTTTTATTTTAGGTTTTTCTTATTGACTTCATGAAAGTTGTATACAGATTGTGTTGTGTTGTGGGGTTTCCATAAAATATATGGTGGTGACGTTGGTTTTAGTGCTCAGTGATAACGACACACACACTCTATAGTTGTGCTTATTAATAAATTTAGTGATATATACTAACAGTTACAGTGCCCTAAAAATAAGGGGCAGGGGGCCCAAAATTAAAGCCGACAGTTCGTCATCCCTAGATGATAGGCTTGCCGACTTTATGAATAATTAAAGAAATAAACAAGTGAACAAACTGTTCAACCAAGTAAGTGCTAGTTTTTATATGATTCCGGTATGTGGTGACGTAACTAGTGCGAAACATAGTAGTACAAGCTAGAAAGCTCATCCACAAGCCAAAACGGTTTCAAATACCAAAGAAATCATTAGATCTAGTAATAGCAAAAAATCCTCAGGCTCAGACGGTGTTAGTAACTAAATCATAAAAAAATTACCACACAAATTGATTAAAGCCGTAAAAATAATAATTAATAACAGCATTAATATCTCTTACTTCCCCGTCAAGTGGAAGAAAGCGGTATAATACCAATTCCCAAACACTCGCGGGCAGAATCACCAGCCGACTTCAGGCCAATTAGCATCACCAACAATTTGGGGAAGATACTCGAACAGGTAATCTTATGAAACCTCAATGACCATATATATGGAGACCCCCCCAACTGTTTCCGATTTACAATTTGGCTTTAGAGCCAAACATTCATAGGTAGACGAATTGGACCTTCTCAAAAATAAAATCACCGGCTCGTTGAACGAACGAAAAGTCACAGTCGCCTGTCTCTGATGTTAAGAAAATAGCTCGAATATTTCTGCACATTTCGTAGAAAATTCAATTTTATTGAAAATCACCTGAACTATAGCCCACTAATTCAGAGCCACAAAAATCGAAAATCCGCAATTGTGCTCCGATTTGTCCGATTTCGATCTCTTTCAATAGGTGTTGAGACCGGTAATCGTCATGCCAACGGCCATTTGGATCGCTCATATATTTCTGCACATTTCGTAGAAAATTTAATTTTATTGAAAATCACCTGAACTATATCCCACTAATTCAGAGCCACAAAAATCGAAAATCCGCAATTGTGCTCCGATTTGTCCGATTTCGATCTCTTTCAATAGGTGTTGAGACCGGTAATCCTCATGCCAACGGTCATTTGGATCGCTCGAGTATTTCTGCACATTTCGTAGAAAATTCAATTTTATTTAAAATCACCTGAACTATAGCCCACTAATTCAGAGCCACAAAAATCGGAAATCCGCAATTGTGCTCCGATTTGTCCGATTTCGATCTCTTTCAATAGGTGTTGAGACCGGTAATCGTCATGCCAACGGCCATTTGGATCGATCAAATATTTCTGCACATTTCGTAGAAAATTCGATTTTATTGAAAATCACTTGAACTATAGCCCACTAATTCAGAGCCACAAAAATCGGAAATCCGCAATTGCGCTCCGATTTGTCCGATTTCGATCTCTTTCAATAGGTGTTGAGACCGGTAATCGTCATGCCAACGTCCATTTGGATCGCTCGAGTATTTCTGCACATTTGGTAGAAAATTCAATTTTATTGAAAATCACCTGAACTATAGCCCACTAATTCAGAGCCACAAAAATCGGAAATCCGCAATTGTGCTCCGATTTGTCCGATTTCGATCTCTTTCAATAGGTGTTGAGACCGGTTATCGTCATGCCAACGGTCATTTGGATCGCGCGAATATTTCTGCACATTTCGTAGAAAATTTAATTTTATTGAAAATCACCTGAACTATAGCCCACTAATTCAGAGCCACAAAAATCGAAAATCCGCAATTGTGCTCCGATTTGTCCGATTTCGTTCTCTTTCAATAGGTGTTGAGACCGGTAATCGTCATGTGAACGGTCACTTGGATCGCTCGAATATTTCTGCACATTTTGTAGAGAAATCAATTTTATTTAAAATCACCTGAACTATAGCCCACTAATTCAGAGCCACAAAAATCGAAAATCCGCAATTGAGCTCCGATTTGTCCGATTTCGATCTCTTTCAATAGGTGTTGAGACCGGTAATCGTCATGCGAACGGTCATTTGGATCGCTCGTACATTTCTACACATTTCGTAGAAAATTTAATTTTATTGAAAATCACCTGAACTATAGCCCACTAATTCAGAGCCACAAAAATCGAAAATCCGCAATTGTGCTCCGATTTGTCCGATTTCGTTCTCTTTCAATAGGTGTTGAGACCGGTAATCGTCATGCGAACGGTCATTTGGATCGCTCGAATATTTCTGCACATTTTGTAGAGAATTCAATTTTATTTAAAATCACCTGAACTATAGCCCACTAATTCAAAACCACAAAAATCGAAAATCCGCAATTGTGCTCCGATTTGTCCGATTTCGTTCTCTTTCAATAGGTGTTGAGACCGGTAATCGTCATGCGAACGGCCATTTGGATCGATGAAATATTTCTGCACATTTCGTAGAAAATTCGATTTTATTAAAAATCACTTGAACTATAGCCCACTAATTCAGAGCCACAAAAATCGAAAATCCGCAATTGCGCTCCGATTTGTCCGATTTCGATCTCTTTCAATAGGTGTTGAGACCGGTAATCGTCATGCGAACGGCCATTTGGATCGCTCGAGTATTTCTGCACATTTGGTAGAAAATTCAATTTTATTGAAAATCACCTGAACTATAGCCCACTAATTCAAAACCACAAAAATCGAAAATCCGCAATTGTGCTCCGATTTGTCCGATTTCGTTCTCTTTCAATAGGTGTTGAGACCGGTAATCGTCATGCGAACGGTCATTTGGATCGGTCGAATATTTCTGCACATTTTGTAGAGAATTCAATTTTATTTAAAATCACCTGAACTATAGCCCACTAATTCAGAGCCACAAAAATCGAAAATCCGCAATTGTGCTCCGATTTGTCCGATTTTGATCTCTTTCAATAGGTGTTGAGACCGGTAATTGTCATGCCAACGGCCATTTGGATCGATCAAATATTTCTGCACATTTCGTAGAAAATTCGATTTTATTGAAAATCACCTGAACTATAGCCCACTAATTCAGAGCTACAAAAATCGGAAATCCGCAATTGTGCTCCGATTTGTCCGATTTCGATCTCTTTCAATAGGTGTTGAGACCGGTAATCGTCATGCCAACGGTCATTTGGATCGCTCGAGTATTTCTGCACATTTCGTAGAAAATTCAATTTTATTTAAAATCACCTGAACTATAGCCCACTAATTCAGAGCCACAAAAATCGAAAATCCGCAATTGTGCTCCGATTTGTCCGATTTCGATCTCTTTCAATAGGTGTTGAGACCGGTAATCGTCATGCCAATGGTCCTTTGGATCGCTCGAATATTTCTGCACATTTCGTAGAAAATTCAATTTTATTTAAAATCACCTGAACTATAGCCCACTAATTCAGAGCCACAAAAATCGAAAATCCGCAATTGTGCTCCGATTTGTCCGATTTCGTTCTCTTTCAATAGGTGTTGAGACCGGTAATCGTCATGTGAACGGTCATTTGGATCGCTCGAATATTTCTGCACATTTTGTAGAGAATTCAATTTTATTTAAAATCACCTGAACTATAGCCCACTAATTCAGAGCCACAAAAATCGAAAATCCGCAATTGAGCTCCGATTTGTCCGATTTTGATCTCTTTCAATAGGTGTTGAGACCGGTAATCGTCATGCGAACGGTCATTTGGATCGCTCGTACATTTCTACACATTTCGTAGAAAATTTAATTTTATTGAAAATCACCTGAACTATAGCCCACTAATTCAGAGCCACAAAAATCGAAAATCCGCAATTGTGCTCCGATTTGCCCGATTTCGTTCTCTTTCAATAGGTGTTGAGACCGGTAATCGTCATGCGAACGGTCATTTCGATCGCTCGAATATTTCTGCACATTTTTTAGAGAATTCAATTTTATTTAAAATCACCTGAACTATAGCCCACTAATTCAGAGCCACAAAAATCGAAAATCTGCAATTGTGCTCCGATTTGTCCGATTTCGATCTCTTTCAATAGGTGTTGAGACCGGTAATCGTCATGCCAACGGCCATTTGGATCGATCAAATATTTCTGCACATTTCGTAGAAAATTCGATTTTATTGAAAATCACTTGAACTATAGCCCACTAATTCAGAGCCACAAAAATCGAAAATCCGCAATTGCGCTCCGATTTGTCCGATTTCGATCTCTTTCAATAGGTGTTGAGACCGGTAATCGTCATGCGAACGGCCGTTTGGATCGATGAAATATTTCTGCACATTTGGTAGAAAATTCAATTTTATTGAAAATCACCTGAACTATAGCCCACTAATTCAAAACCACAAAAATCGAAAATCCGCAATTGTGCTCCGATTTGTCCGATTTCGTTCTCTTTCAATAGGTGTTGAGACCGGAAATCGTCATGCGAACGGTCATTTGGATCGGTCGAATATTTCTGCACATTTTGTAGAGAATTCAATTTTATTTAAAATCACCTGAACTATAGCCCACTAATTCAGAGCCACAAAAATCGAAAATCCGCAATTGTGCTCCGATTTGTCCGATTTTGATCTCTTTCAATAGGTGTTGAGACCGGTAATTGTCATGCCAACGGCCATTTGGATCGCTCAAATATTTCTGCACATTTCGTAGAAAATTCGATTTTATTGAAAATCACCTGAACTATAGCCCACTAATTCAGAGCTACAAAAATCGGAAATCCGCAATTGTGCTCCGATTTGTCCGATTTCGATCTCTTTCAATAGGTGTTGAGACCGGTAATCGTCATGCCAATGGTCCTTTGGATCGCTCGAATATTTCTGCACATTTCGTAGAAAATTCAATTTTATTGAAAATCACCTGAACTATAGCCCACTAATTCAGAGCCACAAAAATCGAAAATCCGCAATTGAGCTCCGATTTGTCCGATTTCGATCTCTTTCAATAGGTGTTGAGACCGGTAATCGTCATGCGAACGGTCATTTGGATCGCTCGTACATTTCTACACATTTCGTAGAAAATTTAATTTTATTGAAAATCACCTGAACTATAGCCCACTAATTCAGAGCCACAAAAATCGAAAATCCGCAATTGTGCTCCGATTTGTCCGATTTCGATCTCATTCAATAGGTGTTGAGACCGGTAATCGTCATGCCAACGGTCATTTAGATCGCTCGTACATTTCTACACATTTCGTAGAAAATTGAATTTTATTGAAAATCATCTGAACTATAGCCCACTAATTCAGAGCCACAAAAATCGAAAATCCGCAATTGTGCTCCGATTTGTCCGATTTCGATCTCATTCAATAGGTGTTGAGACCGGTAATCGTCATGCCAACAGTCAGTTGGATCGCTCGAATATTTCTGCACATTTCGTAGAAAATTCAATTTTATTGAAAATCACCTGAACTATAGCCCACTAATTCAGAGCCACAAAAAACTAAAATCCGCAATTGTGCTCCGATTTGTCCGATTTCGATCTCTTTCAATAGATGTTGAGACCGGTAATCGCTCGAATATTTCTGCACATTTTGTAGAGAATTCAATTTTATTGAAAATCACCTGAACTATAGCCCACTAATTCAGAGCCACAAAAATCGAAAATCCGCAATTGTGCTCCGATTTGTCCGATTTCGTTCTCTTTCAATAGGTGTTGAGACCGGTAATCGTCATGCGAACGGTCATTTGGATCGCTCGAATATTTGTGCACATTTTGTAGAGAATTCAATTTTATTTAAAATCACCTGAACTATAGCCCACTAATTCAGAGCCACAAAAATCGAAAATCCGCAATTGTGCTCCGATTTGTCCGATTTTGATCTCTTTCAATAGGTGTTGAGACCGGTAATTGTCATGCCAACGGCCATTTGGATCGCTCGTACATTTCTGCACATTTCGTAGAAAATTCGATTTTATTGAAAATCACCTGAACTATAGCCCACTAATTCAGAGCCACAAAAATCGGAAATCCGCAATTGTGCTCCGATTTGTCCGATTTCGATCTCTTTCAATAGGTGTTGAGACCGGTAATCGTCATGCGAACGGTCATTTGGATCGCTCGAGTATTTCTGCACATTTCGTAGAAAATTCAATTTTATTTAAAATCACCTGAACTATAGCCCACTAATTCAGAGCCACAAAAATCGAAAATCCGCAATTGTGCTCCGATTTGTCCGATTTCGATCTCTTTCAATAGGTGTTGAGACCGGTAATCGTCATGCCAATGGTCCTTTGGATCGCTCGAATATTTCTGCACATTTCGTAGAAAATTCAATCTTATTGAAAATCACCTGAACTATAGCCCACTAATTCAGAGCCACAAAAATCGAAAATCCGCAATTGAGCTCCGATTTGTCCGATTTCGATCTCTTTCAATAGGTGTTGAGACCGGTAATCGTCATGCGAACGGTCATTTGGATCGCTCGTACATTTCTACACATTTCGTAGAAAATTTAATTTTATTGAAAATCACCTGAACTATAGCCCACTAATTCAGAGCCACAAAAATCGAAAATCCGCAATTGAGCTCCGATTTGTCCGATTTCGATCTCTTTCAATAGGTGTTGAGACCGGTAATCGTCATGCCAACGGTCATTTAGATCGCTCGTACATTTTTACATATTTCGTAGAAAATTCATTTTTATTGAAAATCATCTGAACTATAGCCCACTAATTCAGAGCCACAAAAATCGAAAATCCGCAATTGTGCTCCGATTTGTCCGATTTCGATCTCTTTCAATAGGTGTTGAGACCGGTAATCGTCATGCCAACGGTCATTTGGATCGATCAAATATTTCTGCACATTTCGTAGAAAATTCGATTTTATTTAAAATCACCTGAACTATAGCCCACTAATTCAGAGCCACAAAAATCGGAAATCCGCAATTGTGCTCCGATTTGTCCGATTTCGATCTCTTTCAATAGGTGTTGAGACCGGTAATCGTCATGCGAACGGTCATTTGGATTGCTCTAGTATTTCTGCACATTTCGTAGAAAATTTAATTTTATTGAAAATCACCTGAACTATAGCCCACTAATTCAGAGCCACAAAAATCGAAAATCCGCAATTGTGCTCCGATTTGTCCGATTTCGATCTCATTCAATAGGTGTTGAGACCGGTAATCGTCATGCCAACGGTCATTTAGATCGCTCGTACATTTCTACACATTTCGTAGGAAATTTAATTTTATTGAAAATCACCTGAACTATAGCCCACTAATTCAGAGCCACAAAAATCGAAAATCCGCAATTGTGCTCCGATTTGTCCGATTTCGATCTCATTCAATAGGTGTTGAGACCGGTAATCGTCATGCCAACGGTCATTTAGATCGCTCGTACATTTCTACATATTTCGTAGAAAATTTAATTTTATTGAAAATCACCTGAACTATAGCCCACTAATTCAGAGCCACAAAAATCGGAAATCCGCAATTGTGCTCCGATTTGTCCGATTTCGATCTCTTTCAATAGGTGTTGAGACCGGTAATCGTCATGCGAACGGTCATTTGGATCGCTCGAGTATTTCTGCACATTTCGTAGAAAATTCAATTTTATTTAAAATCACCTGAACTATAGCCCACTAATTCAGAGCCACAAAAATCGAAAATCCGCAATTGTGCTCCGATTTGTCCGATTTCGATCATTTTCAATAGGTGTTGAGACCGGTAATCGTCATGCGAACGGTCATTTGGATCGCTCGTACATTTCTACATATTTCGTAGAAAATTTAATTTTATTGAAAATCACCTGAACTATAGCCCACTAATTCAGAGCCACAAAAATCGAAAATCCGCAATTGTGCTCCGATTTGTCCGATTTCGTTCTCTTTCAATAGGTGTTGAGACCGGTAATCGTCATGCGAACGGTCATTTGGATCGCTCGAATATTTCTGCACATTTTGTAGAGAATTCAATTTTATTTAAAATCACCTGAACTATAGCCCACTAATTCAGAGCCACAAAAATCGAAAATCCGCAATTGAGCTCCGATTTGTCCGATTTCGATCTCTTTCAATAGGTGTTGAGACCGGTAATCGTCATGCGAACGGTCATTTGGATCGCTCGTACATTTCTACACATTTCGTAGAAAATTTAATTTTATTGAAAATCACCTGAACTATAGCCCACTAATTCAGAGCCACAAAAATCGAAAATCCGCAATTGCGCTCCGATTTGTCCGATTTCGATCTCATTCAATAGGTGTTGAGACCGGTAATCGTCATGCCAACGGTCATTTAGATCGCTCGTACATTTTTACATATTTCGTAGAAAATTCATTTTTATTGAAAATCATCTGAACTATAGCCCACTAATTCAGAGCCACAAAAATCGAAAATCCGCAATTGTGCTCCGATTTGTCCGATTTCGATCTCATTCAATAGGTGTTGAGACCGGTAATCGTCATGCCAACGGTCATTTGGATGGCTCGAATATTTCTGCACATTTCGTAGAAAATTCAATTTTATTGAAAATCACCTGAACTATAGCCCACTCCATTCAGAGCCACAAAAATCGAAAATCCGCAATTGTGCTCCGATTTCGATCTCTTTCAATAGGTGTTGAGACCGGTAATCGTCATGCCAACGGTCATTTAGATCACTTATACATTTCTACACATTTAGTAGAAAATTCAATTTTATTGAAAATCACCTGAACTATAGCCCACTAATTCAGAGCCACAAAAATCGAAAATCCGCAATTGTGCTCCGATTTGTCCGATTTCGATCTCTTTCAATAGGTGTTGAGACCGGTAATCGTCATGCCAACGGCCATTTGGGTCGCTCGAATATTTCTGCATATTTCGTAGAAAATTTAATTTTATTGAAAATCATCTGAACTTTAGCCTACTAATTCAGAGACACAAAAATCGAAAATCCGCAATTGTGCTCCGATTTCGATCTCTTTCAATAGGTGTTGAGACCGGTAATCGTCACGCCAACGGTCATTTGGATCGCTCGAATATTTCTGCACATTTCGTAGAAAATTCAATTTTATTGAAAATCATCTGAACTATAGCCCACTAATTCAGAGCCACAAAAATCGAAAATCTGCAATTGTGCTCCGATTTGTCCGATTTCGATCTCTTTCAATAGGTGTTGAGACCAGTAATCGTCATGCCAACGGTCATTTGGATCGCTCGAATATTTCAGCACATTTCGTAGAAAATTCAATTTTATTGAAAATCACCTGAACTATAGCCCACTAATTCAGAGCCACAATAATCGAAAATCCGCAATTGTGCTCCGATTTGTCCGATTTCGATCTCTTTCAATAGGTGTTGAGACCGGTAATCGTCATGCCAACGGTCATTTGGATCGCTCGAATATTTCTGCACATTTCGTAGAAAATTCAATTTTATTGAAAATCATCTGAACTATAGCCCACTAATTCAGAGCCACAAAAATCGAAAATCTGCAATTGTGCTCCGATTTGTCCGATTTCGATCTCTTTCAATAGGTGTTGAGACCAGTAATCGTCATGCCAACGGTCATTTGGATCGCTCGAATATTTCAGCACATTTCGTAGAAAATTCAATTTTATTGAAAATCACCTGAACTATAGCCCACTAATTCAGAGCCACAATAATCGAAAATCCGCAATTGTGCTCCGATTTGTCCGATTTCGATCTCTTTCAATAGGTGTTGAGACCGGTAATCGTCATGCCAACGGTCATTTGGATCGCTCGAATATTTCTGCACATTTCGTAGAAAATTCAATTTTATTTAAAATCACCTGAACTATAGCCCACTAATTCAGAGCCACAAAAATCGAAAATCCGCAATTGTGCTCCGATTTGTCCGATTTCGATCTCTTTCAATAGGTGTTGAGACCGGTAATCGTCATGCCAACGGTCATTTGGATCGCTCGAATATTTCTGCACATTATGTAAATATTTAATTTTATTGAAAATCACCTGAACTACAGCCCACTAATTCAGAGCCACAAAAATCGAAAATCCGCAATTGTGCTCCGACTTGTGCGATTTCGATCTCTTTCAATAGGTGTTGAGACCGGTAATCGTCATGCCAACGGCCATTTGGGTCGCTCGAATATTTCTGCATATTTCGTAGAAAATTAAATTTTATTGAAAATCACCTGAACTTTAGCCTACTACCTAATTCAGAGACACAAAAATCGAAAATCCGCAATTGTGCTCCGATTTCGATCTCTTTCAATAGGTGTTGAGACCGGTAATCGTCACGCCAACGGTCATTTTGATCGCTCGAATATTTCTGCACATTTTGTAGAAAATTCAATTTTATTCAAAATCACATCAACCACTAATTCAGAGCCACAAAAATGGAAAATCCGCAATTGAGCTCCGATTTGTCCGATTTCGATCTCTTTCAATAGGTGTTGAGGCCGGTAATCGTCATGCCAACGGTCATTTGGATCGCTGGAATATTTCTGCACATTTCGTAGAAAATTCAATTTTATTGAAAATACTAACTGTAACTGAGCATTACATGGGTTATCTTTATGCTGGCCAAAGCTTGATGATCGCTACACTATGCCGGAAATATTGGGTAATAGGCTGCAAACAATTAGTTCGATCTTTATGGTCATCCATGAAATATCTTAAAAATCCCTGGGTTGAGCTATTAAGAATTTTCTTTAAGGTCAGCGTAGATTATACAGGTCCCTTTCAAATACGTTTACCGAAAGGAGTAGTATAAAAACATACAAAAGTTACATATCCAAAGCTGTTCACATATAGCTAGCATTCAAGCTGTCCACCCCTTGCTGCTCGCAGTCACCTTCACGAATAATAGACCTTTCAAAAACTACCTGAAAAGAGTAATCGACGGCCACACACTTATACCAAAGAAGAAATGACAACGATGTTGATTGAAATTGATGCATTTCTGAATTCCCGACAAATTTGTGTACTGTCAAAATGAAGATCTAGAGTATTCAATGCCAGATAATGCCCTAATCGGTCGTCCTATAACACAGCATCCTAATGATGGCCTATGTTTCAAAAAATGAACTAAGATATCTGGATAAGATAGCATCTAGAATAACATTTTGATCCAAAAGTAGTAAAACTTTTTAAATACAATAAACATCAAAGTAAACTCTGGCGAACTTAAAAATATATTCAACTGGTATAATCGAAACGTGGTGTTTTTAGGTTATGGAATATGATGTCATATAGACGGAGATAAGCGGTAACGATGCTTTGCACGGGCATGCATGGTTTACACAAATCCAATACGAACGAGATAATGAAGATGTATAGACGAAGATGATATAAATAGTTTTGGTTTATTGTCCGCTAACCGAATTGCAAGTCAAAACCCAACATCAAGTATACCTTTGACGAATTTTTGCCTATATATTCATTGTTAACTGAGAATTTCGTTTATTGATTTCTGCCCTATTAAAATTCCTAAAATGTTCACTATCATGCAGCTGTAAAAATTTCCACATATATAATTTTTTATTACAAACTACCAACCGAAATCAATAAATTCTTTAAATTCTTTCGTTTCATGTTAAATCACACTTTTGAAATTGTTTAATAAATAAAATGAAATAAAAATCCCAATCCCATTCCAATCGTGTCTGAAGTGCTTAAAGCTCTATAGAGTTTCACTAAATATTTTGTTGTTGCTGCACTAATCGCCTTACAAATAAAAATTCTTTGAATATTAAATTAATTTTAGCATATCGAAAAACAAAAAAAAATCGTAATGGACATTCTTTCGACGTTTTTTTTCTAGTTTATAATGATGTCATTCGATATAGGTACACTAGTAATAAGGAAAAGCATTTGTACACAATGGAATCCCACAATAATTTTTTAACGTAAATTAACAGTCATGTCAGTATATGTATAACCGTATACAGTTAATACTAAATTGAGGATAAAAAAGGAATTCCATACTATACGTCTATTCTCATATACTGGAAAACTACCATAACTCAAATACGAAAAAAAATTAATTTTCTTTGTACAGTACAGTATTTATTGGAAAATCGCGTGATTTCAGGTTTTCCGTCGTTTTGTTATCAATTTTAGTTTTTTTTTTTAGTGAAAAATAAACATCAAATTAATAATGTTAACAAAATAAAAAAAGGCGGAAATGGAAAATGCAGGTATTTTCATAAAAATAAATTGCTTAGATTGGAATTTCAGATATAGACCGCATATTTTCCTCTTTACTGAGTATAATGAAAAACCGTTATGTCTGTCTATAACATATTAAATAGTTTACAATTATGTTGGTATGTCGCGTTTGAGAAACTAACACTTGTTGTGGTTTCAATTTATTCTGAATTGTTTGTCTTTGTATGTTGGCGTGGTAATTTTTGACAACGTAATTGTGTACTCGTATTTTGGGAAACTTTAGATTCATGATAGGAATTTCTTAATCACGAAACGTGAAGATTGTTTTTTATAGGTATACCTATTATAATTTATAAAATGGGATTAGTTTTTATACTTTAAATATCTTTCCAAAATAAGAAAATACTTACTTAATCGATTCGCATAACGCGGCTGATTCTCATTTTGCAATAAAACTAACGTACTGCAAGCTTGATAATCGGCTGCGCATTCGGTTTTATTATCAGCTCAGTAAAATAATAGTTTGACCGCAGGGTTTTCAGATTTGTATTGCATTTTTAGCAATTGACAGGCCGATTAAATTTTAAATAAGCAAAGGTTTTACGTTCTAAAAATGGCTTGGTTCTCAGTGGCCTTACAGTCGGCGAACCGATATTTTCATCAACAAAAATCACAATATCATTAATTTTAATGTTCAGAACTTCCTGTTTCCATTTGGTCGAGTGTTAAGTAGTCCCTAAATTTGAATCGTGAGTGTCTGAAACTCCTTCAAAGTCAAAACTTTGCCCTTCGAGGAGGAATAAAATTGCACAGAAAGAAATAATTTTATTTTGTTCGTTCTGGGTAAAAAAAAATCACTTTGCAACCTTTTCAATTCCTTGTTCGCACCACTAAAATTCGTTACATTGTCGGACCATATGCTATAGATTTTTCCACGACGAGCAAGAAATCTTTTGAGGCAGGCTATAAATGATTCAGCAGTCAAATCACCTACCACTTCAAAATGTATAGCCTTATAATAGACATACATACAAAAGATGGAACGTACACTTTATATGGCGCCATTTTCCGTTGAAATCGGTTCCGAATTAAAAAAGGGTCGCGGAAATCTACGCGCCTGTATTGAGGAATGGTTTGGTTTGCGCAACTCGTTGTTCAAGCAAACCATCCATTATTTGCTTGAGAATAGCTGGATTTGTTCGTGCACAAGCCACGCTATTTCGCACAGTTTGCTTTGCTTTATTCTTACCATGGATGGACCAAAATCTACGACGAACCAACGATTTCGTATACGAACGTTCGTATACAAGAGGTTGACAAAATCATGATTTGCTGGTAACAACATTTGGTGTTTTGAGTAATAATCTATGTTTGAATTTTTTAATCTTCCTCCGACCCTTAATAGTGCATTTCTATCGAGAAATGGATTAGGAGAATTGAGATTACTGTTAGTTGGTAAATCTGTGTTTGTAATTAATCTTTTGTCGAACATTTTTGTCGAACATTTTTGTCAAGGATTTTAACGCATTCCGACAAGTCGGAACAGGTCCTGGGTTTTCTGCCAGAATATTCAGGTGGGTGGGGTGGTTAAGGGCCTTTCCACCTTTCTCTAATTGGCGGGCGTAATACTGCCATCCTCTTGGGACTGGTCAGCAACTGCCACAACCAGCTGATCCTTAAGTACCTCGTTAGAAGGCCTTATTTCGGTAGCATGGAGCTTCGTCCTTTTTGCGATCTTAGGGCTTTCCTCCTGAGATCTGTTTCTTTTGTCTTTAGCCAGGACCTTCCGATTTCTGTTCGGTGACTTTTTTCGCCCACGCAAGCGTGGCTTTGTATTTCTATGACCTGTCTTCTGGCGAGATGTTATTTATCTTATCCAGGGCGCTCCATGCCTTCCTCCTAGTGTTATGGGTTGGTTTTTAGGAACCAGCTTCATTAGGGCTTTGGTTCTGCATTGTATTTCTTTGGTCAGGTTTGGTGACCCGAGTGGAGGGACCAGCCTCATTTAAGCTTATGTCCCGTTGTTTGTTTGTAGGTTTAGAGGTAAGCCTAAAGACCCCAGTCCCCTTCTCTACATTTTCCGGTTTTGTTAATGAACCGGACTCTTTTGTTTATTGTGGTTTTTGGTCTCCCATACTTGGTCCCACGAGTCGCGGAGAAAAGAGGGTTTCTTCTGTGCAGAGATACGCAATACACTACTTAATCCGGAGGGCGCCACGAATTCGGATCCACCGTTTCCGAATGAGCTAGTTTTTAAACTGGGCCCCCAGTCTGGCCGGTTATCGGCATGGTACGAATAACATCTTAACCCAGCCTAGTGATTTGTTTAAGGTTGACTCCTTTAGCTCCGTGTTTTAGCCTAGAAGCCGAAAAAATCAGCAGTATAGTTACCAGCAGTCACCACGAAGAGGTAACACGAGCACTTGCGGAAGTTGCAAGTTACGGAGCTGACCTCAAGTGTTAGCTTGAATCCCCGGAGCAACTTCACGCCTGACTGCCACAACGCTATCTAACACCATTTAAAATCCCAAATTATGCCTCTTTCAATTTTCAAAATTTTAATAGTTAGGGCAAAGATTGAGCTTAGTATAATTACAACTGATTCACTAAAGAAAGTCTAATGGTGTTTACATCGTAAAGATAACAATACCTCGTCAGTTTGTTGACGTGCAAATTACCTTGAAATTCCATCGAATAGGAAAATAAAAATTATACCCACATGTAATGTTCCAGTATCACTCGTCAATTCTAAAATAAAATAAAACAACAACAATTGAATTTAACATATATAAAGTTTATTTATTCATTCATTTTTGTAGGTTAATTAAATGTTGGCATCTTTTGGATCAAAAAGCGTAATTTCGAACATGGTGGGATGAACTTCTAATATTTTAACGGAGTTTGGTGGAGCATTTACGATAAAATTGGTTTGTGGATTACGAGAGAAGTAATTTGTTGCTTTATCCATAAGCTCATATTTATATCCGATTGTATAAATTGAATT
Organism: Tipula helvola; assembly: GCA_963556165.1. NCBI lineage: Eukaryota > Metazoa > Arthropoda > Insecta > Diptera > Tipulidae > Tipula > Tipula helvola. Next base: position 354,203,182 of record OY744481.1, on the reverse strand, counting down.
AGGGCAAACTCGGATTGATTTGCCCAAACTTATAACACAATAAGGGTCCTCTAAATCTACATCATCTATTTTTATTTCGATTGGCTCACTCAAGTTATTTTGTTGACAAGAAATTATGATGCTCACCCGCTTAACACCAAACACACATTTGATAGAGTCGTAAACTTTTCCAAATGCAAAACCGTGCAGTATCATTTCAGAATAAACGGAAAACTTGGTTTTAAATTCTATTTCATCTGGATAAGTCTTTAATATATGTGGATATAACAGCTCGGTTCTAGGTGAACAATTCCATATTCCGTCATCAAGTTTATTTCCGTAAACTTTGTGGTTGGCAAATTTGATAAAATCACTTTCCGTTAATAAGTCAGGATATTTTGTTTTAATATTTCGCAATTCGTCGATGGACATCGTTGGGAAGCGTATTGATCTAATCAAATGAGGAAATTTTTCGCGGCACTCAATAAATTGTATACGATTTTGACTGCAATAATGATCCATCCAATGAATTAAGGCTTCAAGGATATCCCATTCAGTTACGCCCTGCCTGAATTGATCAAGTTTTAAAACTTCTTCCAGGGTGTCTGAAGTTACTTTATCGATTGAATTGGAATAAAATTGAAAGTCCAAAGCTACATCGAACTTGAGAGTCGTTCTGTTTAAATTAATTTTGTGGTTTCCCATTTTATACAAATTCAACCTTTCCAAAAAGAAAAAATGTCCGTTCATCAGTTGATTGACTAATTTTATCACGTTATAATGTATCGCCAACTTTAACAAACCTTCATTATTTTCAATTTTGGCATTTATTTCATCGGTATACAAAAAACGAATAAACTGATAAAAAACGTCGTATCCATAATCAGTTATTGGTATAATTTTTTTCTCGCCCACGGTTATTTCTAACTGCTGTTGAAATGTAGTGCTACGTACCATTAAAATTAGCGAGTGCGCAAACATTTGTTTTCCTTCGACAAGAAACGTTATATCCGACAAATAATCCAAATTAAATAGTTTGGCCGTAATTTGGTGCATCGCGAAAGGAACTTCGTTTATTTTGTATTCCATTTTAGTAAATTTCACTTCACAACACCAGCTAATAACCACTTGAACAATTTGTTTGAAAAGATAGACGAACTGAAATTTTTATATTTTGCTCGAATATAGAATCGAAAATTTTCTTATCTTTTAAATGAATATACATAGATAATTTTCTTTGTCCAATACAATTTCGTTCACGTGTTGTGTTATTGAATGACCCCTACCTAAAATATTATCAAATCAATTTTATTTGCATTACCCATTAGCAGAAAAACAAAAAATATCATTTATGTTTGATAAGAAATAAGTCATGTGATTATATTTAATTTAAATTCTAAATTCGATCGGCCGAAATTAGTTACTATGGCATGACTGTATGGTCCATTATAAGTCCCGTATAAGCAAATTAATTGTAGGAAATCTCATTTCAATTAATGTAACTGTTCTGTATTGTAAATAGATTACAATCAATAAGTACATTATGCAGGTTAAATGTACAACAACTTGCATAAGTAATATTTACATGTTACTGAACATGATCGAAAAACTCATCAACTTACATCGAAATTTATTTAAACACTGCAATAATAATGGATTTACCGAGATTGACATTAATTTGGAAATTTATGGAAATTTAACCAATAATATTTATTTGCTCTAACCTACAATATCTTATATTTGCTAGGTTCAGATGCATCGAAAATAATTTGGCATTCCTATGATCAATCCCTAATTCGACGTACTATTGAGCACAAAAAAAGCGGGACCTATTTGCCGTGATTCGACATCTTGGTAAGCCAACATTTTCCCTCACCATGAGCGCCAATGAGATCGGATGACTAAAGCTAATACACTTGCTCTACACATTTAAAAATAATGGAGTAGATATTGCTGATAATGCTTTCCGCGATCTTCATTACAATATTAAAGCGTCACTTATTAATCAAGATCCGGTAACATGTTCCATGAATTTACATATGCTTATGGACGTGATCATTAAAATTTTGCAATGAAACACATAATGCTACAGAGTCATAAGCATAGTTTTCGCTCGACAGTAATTCCCGTGCCTATGGAAAAAACTGATGTGTGACGAAAATCATTTGGTAACAGATATATTCGCTTGTGGAAAGCACTTAATGAGAACGATTACACCGATATCGATCACTTCTTCTGAGAACACGGTATATATTCAGACGAATTTTACCTGGACGTTCTGCGGGCTGGTATCTCAATACCAATAGTTTTTTTGGAAACGACAACCAGCTAATAAACGGATTAATCCTTCCGATCCATTAATTCTCAACGTACTGGGCTTGAATACAGAGATACAATTTATCATTGTGGAATGTTCGTACTCTACATACGTTAATAAGACAAATCGGGGAATTAGCAATCTTCAACGCAAAATCATACAGACCATGGACGAACATCCCGAATTCGATATTGTGGAGATCACTCGAAAACTAAGTGTCGATATGCTCAACACAGTCGAAATTTCAAGTCATGAGGCCGCGTGGTACTTTTTGCGCCTACCAATATCTATGTGCCCTTCAACCATACTCTATATTCCAACTTATTGGCCAGTAGAACGTCATCACGCGAGAAAAATAAGAACATAAATGAAAATCGAAGACATAGACGAGGAATCAACTGAGGTGAAAATCTGACTCTAGCACAGGCTGCTACGAATGTGAAGTTTTCGACAAATAACAAAATATTTATATGTATTAGTGCGCATATATATAGCAGGTAAAAAACTTTTTATTGGTAAAACATCAAAGGAAACTTCTGGGACATTAATTAATGCACGCATTAATTTAGAGATACAACATTTTAAGAAATGTTAGTTCGAGTTATTTTAATTTGTTATTGAAAGTGAAATAATCATGATCCTTTGATAAATATCTGAATTCAGCGTTGGATAGTAATGAAGAATGGGCAGCTCCCAGAGATTTCACTGGGATGTGTCTATGGCAAGCAGGTAGACAAAGAAGTGTACTTTGCAATAAAATTAGTTAGATTAAAAAACTAGGGGCAATTGTCATTTGTTATTGGGTATGAATAGTTCACATTTCTGTAATAAATTTTAACGAATTTCAGTGGTTCACTGTATTGAAGATTGGCCAGCTCACAGAGATTTCTCTGGGATGTGTCTATGGCAAGTAGATAGATTAAGGAGTGTACTTTGGAATAAAAATAGTTCGATTAAAAAACTACGGGCAATTGGCATTTGTTATTGGGTATGAATAGTTCACATTTGTGTAATAAATTTAAACGAAAGTGGTTCACTGTATTGAAGAATGGCTAGCTCACAGAGATTTCTCTGGGATGTGTCTGTGGCAAGTAGATAGATTAAGGAGTGTACTTTGGAATAAAAATAGTTCGATTAAAAGCTACGGGCAATTGTCATTTGTTATTGGGTATGAATAGTTCACATTTCTGTAATAAATTTAAACGGATTTCAGTGGTTCACTGTATTGAAGATTGGCTAGCTCACAGAGATTTCTCTGGGATGTGTCTGTGGCAAGTAGATAGATTAGGGAGTGTACTTTGGAATAAAAATAGTTCGATTAAAAAACTACGGGCAATTATCATTTGTTATTGGGTATGAATAGTTCACATTTGTGTAATAAATTTAAACGGATTTCAGTGGTTCACTGTATTGAAGATTGGCCAGCTCACAGAGATTTCTCTGGGATGTGTCTATGGCAAGTAGATAGATTAAGGAGTGTACTTTGGAATAAAAATAGTTCGATTAAAAAACTACGGGCAATTGTCATTTGTTATTGGGTATGAATAGTTCACATTTCTGTAATAAATTTTAACGGATTTCAGTGGTTCACTGTATTGAAGATTGGCCAGCTCACAGAGATTTCTCTGGGATGTGTCTGTGGCAAGTAGATAGATTAAGGAGTGTACTTTGGAATAAAAATAGTTCGATTAAAAAACTACGGGCAATTGTCATTTGTTATTGGGTATGAATAGTTCACATTTCTGTAATAAATTTTAACGAATTTCAGTGGTTCACTGTATTGAAGATTGGCCAGCTCACGGCTCTCTTTTCTTAATCATAAGAAATGTCTGATACCTACACTAAATTAAAAGATAAAATACCGACGGATCAAAAAAATGCATTAATCTACAAAGTTATGTGTAAAAACTGTGACGCATGTTATGTTGGCGAAACGGGCAAAACAAAAAATGAGCGAATGATTCAACATAAAAGAGATGTTGCACATATTAACAGGCAAAGAAATACTCAACCGTCCACGTATAGATCAGCTCTTGTAAAACATGTAAACGAAAGGAAACACGAGTTCGATATCGATAATGCAATCACCTTGGAGTATGAACAAAAGAAAAACAAAAGGTTATTTAAGGAAGCATGCCATATCTGGTTGGCGAAGAATCCAGTAAATTACAAAGTGGACACAAATAAATTACAATCTGTCTATATTGATATTATCAAAAACCACACATAATACAATCAAAATTTTCATTCAGAAATCTATGTAGTTTTTTAAATTATTACGTCACAATGTTTTTATTTTGAACTTTGGTCAGCTATTTTTGAACTTTCGTAAATAAATATTGGGTCAAGGACAACAAATAAATTATTAAATTGGTAGCCTTTGGGGAAAAATTTGAATCGCGGAAAATAAAAAATAAAATTTGTTAACTAAATATACCGCCTGGAAAATGATGTAAAACATCGAAATATCGGCGACAACAATTTTTTTAAATAAAAACATTTAAATTAAAAACTAAAGGAAAATAAACGGTCTATAATAGCCAGTAGTTAAAAAATTAAAAATTAATAAAGACCGGATATAACTTATATCAATAATCATAAGAAACGCAAAAGCACAATTAGTGCTGATTCCATTTATGATGCTTTAATTAAATTAAATGAAGATCCTCTAAATTTTAAGTTTTCTCGATTTAAAACACCAGGTATGGATAAACTGTGTAAAATGATGCGAATTTACAATAACCGTAATAATTTTTTCAAATTGTATTACTCTTGGCATAGCAACAAAACATATTTCGAAAATCAGGCTTCTTCCCAAAACATTGAAATTAAAACGGTAGAAGACTTAAATGTTGAAAGTTCATGTTTCAACGAAACTGAATTCACTGAAATCGCTGAAATTAATTTTGATTTAATTGATCAAAGTAATAGAGATGCCTCCAACGGTATTTTGTTGGAGTTCGTAGACCAAACAAAAGAACCGTTGTCTAAAGCTTATAACACTAGTTGTAATATTGAACAATTTATTCCTGGAGTAATAACTGGTAGTCAGACAGCTGAAAACAATAACACAAAACGATTTAATTCAGAATGGTCACTAAAATTATCTGTTAAATTTTCCGAAAACCTTCTTTCGTTAACCAACGGTGAAATACGAGATTTAATCTGTCGAATTTTAGTCCAAAAAAAATTTCCATGCGTACTCACGTTTCAAACGATTCACAAAATTTCTAAGAAGAATCAACAAATTGTGGTGTATGGCTCCTGCAAAGACGGTTTGCATAACCAGAATTATAAATTTGAAATGGTGAACAAAATAAAAGAAATGCGGATGTTTGCCCAAGGGCCAGAAAATGAAATTATTCACTCTTCTAGAAAAGTATTCCGACAGTACCGTGGAATACGACGAGAAAAACTGAAACTGACTTCTGATAATAAAAGCGCTCATAATATTTACTTAGACCTAGTAAGCGCTACTGATTTAGAGTTGTACAAAAATGGCAATACACAAGAAATGACCACACCTAATGTCTTACGAAAAATAAAATCTGAATTTTACAAAAAAGACGATCTAGTTCGGGATTGTGATTTAGTTGATATATTTTTCCAATGCTGTATGCAGCCTTTAGAAAATAAATATATATATATTCAGTTACAGAACCATTACAGGTTGAACTAATAAGGAAGCAACAAGTTGCACTTTTGCAACACGATGGAATTAAAGCGATTCATTTCGATGCAACTGGTGGTATCGTGAAAATCCCTACTTGTCATAAAGAACACAAGTACAAACGAATTTTGTATTATGCTTGTGTGGTTAAAATTAATTTTAATATCATTCCTATTGCGGAGTTTATAACTTGCCAACATGATGCATGGTCTATTGGCAAATTTCTAGTAGTTTAAGTCTACGTCTAAGGAAATGGATACACTAAAACAACTAAAAGGGCACTATTTTATTGTGGATTGATCATGGGCCTTAATAAACGCCATTACAAAAACCTTCAATAATCTTAGTATTTCGGAGTACATTGAAGTGAATTTTAATTTTTTAGAGAAAGGCGACAGTTTGAAAAAACCTATCATACCTATATTTATCTGCTGTTCGCACTTTGTGAATATTATCACTATGCAAATAAAGAAAAAACTCCCACATATATCCGCAGAACACCGAAATCTGATTTTAGACTTTTTCTGTGCCATTTTATACGCCAAAACAATTGATTGTGTCGATGAATTATTCAAACTGCTATGCTTTATAATGTGTTCGCCGAAAATTACGCGAAGCAGCAAAAATGCGTATGAAACTTTTATGGCAAAACTTGGACGAATTTACAGCGATAACTATGCCGACTCTGAAAGTAATAAGCCCGAAGCAACTTTAACCTCGAATATTAATGTGTGGCCAGAAGATACCGCAAATCCCTTTTTCGTAAAATATAAACGTATTTATCTTGAAATAATTAGTCAAATAGAACGAGAACGTGGAACAAAGCTAAATAAATTTTATTGTGACGATTTTATCTAATTCATAATTAAAAATATTTTTCTTTTATAATTTTGTGGGCCAATTTTTTTTCAAATATGTTTGGTGTTAAGGGAAATACTTCCAATGCGATAGTTGAAAACTGGTTCCACGCGGTTCCGTTTAAATTTATTACAGAAATGTGAACTATTCATACCCAATAACAAATGCCAATTGCCCGTAGTTTTTTAATCGAACTATTTTTATTTCAAAGTACACTCCTTAATCTATCTACTTGCCACAGACACATCCCAGAGAAATCTCTGTGAGCTGGCCAATCTTCAATACAGTGAACCACTGAAATCCGTTTAAATTTATTACACAAATATGAACTATTCATACCCAATAACAAATGCCAATTGCCCGTAGTTTTTTAATCGAACTATTTTTATTCCAAAGTACACTCCTTAATCTATCTACTTGCTATAGACACATCCCAGAGAAATCTCTGTGAGCTGGCCAATCTTCAATACAGTGAACCACTGAAATCCGTTTAAATATATTACACAAATGTGAACTATTCATACCCAATAACAAATGACAATTGCCCGTAGTTTTTTAATCGAACTATTTTTATTCCAAAGTACACTCCTTAATCTATCTACTTGCCACAGACACATCCCAGAGAAATCTCTGTGAGCTGGCCAATCTTCAATACAGTGAACCACTGAAATCCGTTTAAATTTATTACAGAAATGTGAACTATTCATACCCAATAACAAATGCCAATTGCCCGTAGTTTTTTAATCGAACTATTTTTATTCCAAAGTACACTCCTTAATCTATCTACTTGCTATAGACACATCCCAGAGAAATCTCTGTGAGCTGGCCAATCTTCAATACAGTGAACTACTGAAATTCGTTTAAATTTATTACACAAATGTGAACTATTCATACCCAATAACAAATGACAATTGCCCGTTGTTATTAATCGAACTATTTTTATTCCAAAGTACACTCCTTAATCTATCTACTTGCTATAGACACATCCCAGAGAAATTTCTGTGAGCTGGCCAATCTTCAATACAGTGAACCACTGAAATTCGTTTAAATATATTACACAAATGTGAACTATTCATACCCAATAACAAATGACAATTGCCCGCAGTTTTTTAATCGAACTATTTTTATTCCAAAGTACACTCCTTAATCTATCTACTTGCCATAGACACATCCCAGAGAAATCTCTGTGAGCTGGCCAATCTTCAATACAGTGAACCACTGAAATTCGTTTAAATTTATTATAGAAATGTGAACTATTCATACCCAATAACAAATGCCAATTGCCCGTAGTTTTTTTATCTAACTATTTTGATTTCAAAGATCACTTTTCAGTCTATCTACTTGCCATAGATAAATCTCAGAGAAATCTCTGTGAGCTGGCCAATGTTCAATACAGTGAACCATTGAAATCCGTTTAATATGTTCAAAATTATTTAATTACAAAATTGTCCGTTCACACTCTCTGAATATTTTGTGAATTTGTTTTACTTTTCCTACAATTTTTGAAATTGAAATTTCTCAGGTGGTAATTTTTCGAACTGTTTTACCAAATTTTACTGCCATCACTGCCACCTATAATGTGTATTGACTATTTGTGTAATAAGCTTTTATTTTAATTTGACCAGATTGGTGAATTTATGAAATTTTTTTCAAAATTTTGAAATAAATGAATCAATTATTACTAGAAAATGAAAACGATTGACTTAAACGACATTCATATATTTATGTATGTATGTTGAAATTTATGTATTTATGAAAATTCTTCAGAAATCATAATTAAGAATTTGTAACGTTTTCATTTAAAAATTTATGTTTTGTGTGTTTTACTATGAAAGCTTTGATTTTTCCTCGTTTCTAGCTTTGCATAATCTGGGTTACTTTGCTGAAACCCAGTTCCGTGGGTTTGTGACTCTTTTTGCTGTTTCCACTATAAAAAAAATGTAATATGTCGAATTAAAAAATTCGATTGACACTATTTTATTGACTATCTACTCTAATCTACTCTACTGATTATTGTATTATTGTAATTTAAATTTTTATTTGTTATTTTATGTGTTTGAGATAGTGTCCTAATTTAAAATTTCCCTACATTGCTTTTACCGACTGTTTCACCAATACATACATATTTTTTTGTTAATTTAACAAATTTTGTATACATACACAATTTTGTTAATTTTCGTTTTTGTCGAAAACTTCATACCCGCCCGCCAGGCTGCTTCATACTACACAGTAGTAAAAAATAAAAAATGGAATAAATGAGGCAGTCCGAGAAGTATTCGGTATCAGAACTACGATATTGGTAATAGACCTGCATAATTACAAGCGAGAGATGGTTACATTGCATCTGCCCTTTTGTGATGAAGAAGTAGATATTCTTGCTGAGCTGCGGTTCATAAAACTGTTTGACGACAATGAAATGCCCATTTTAGAACACAGGAACGAGCTTGAGTCAGACCTAGACATTGCGCGAAAACTATGGATATCTGTCGACAAATGTAAATGGATGTTGAAAATCCAGACAGTGAATTCGCCAATTTCTATGGTAATCCAAATGCGGAAATGAACGATGAATTGAGGCTGGCCACGCTGAATCATTTAGGTCCAGTTGCAAAAAAGCGAGAGAACGTTATGCCGAATAAAGAATTCATTAAACTCACCCAATGAAAGACAAAAGGGTGTTTTAATGCATAAACCTTAATAAATCTTCCACATGGGACGAATGCCGAACCATTGCAAATCTTTTTAACCAGCCTCGTAGGTTCAAGCAAAACAATTGTAATACAGCTGCTAATGGACATTTACAACAGCTTTGCGGGAAATGATTGTATAACTTTTAAAATAGATCGACTCGCGACTCAAGCAAATCACGGGACTTAATGTTCCTAGTGGTGGAAAGGACGTGTTTCTAATCGGTGATTTGAGTCAACTATCTCCCGTTAACACAACTCCGATTTACAAGCAAATTAGGCAATCCATTGTTGATCTTACACGATGGCGAGGGCTCCAATTTTATGATCTAAATAGAGTCATGCGGCAATCATATGCCCATGGGCGGATTTGCTAACAGCCAAACATAGGCAACTGCCTAAGGGCGCCAACTGAAATAGGGTGCTTGATTTTTTTTTTTTTTTTCATGATTTTATTAAACATAATTTGTTTTAACCGTAATTAGAATTTATTTGTATCAACACAATGTCGGTATTTAAAATAATCAGTAAAAGGTGCTCAAACGAGTTGTGAGCATTATACGACAACTTGCTAGCCGAACATTGCCTTTAAGAGGAAAAACACAAAACATTGGAAACGTCAATAATGGTAATTTTTTGATGGAAGTGGAATTAGTAGCTGAATTCGATCCCTTCTTGGCTGCTTATATTGAAAAATATAGAAATCCAGGAAAAGGGAGAACTTCATTTTTATCGTCAATCGTATTCGAAGAAATTGTAATATTAATGGCCGAAAAAGTAAAAGAATAAATATTTACGGTAGTAAGAGAGGCAAAATATTACTCTTAGCGTTGACTCCACTCCAGATAAGATATATCACATACTGATCAACTCGCTTTTATTATTAGATATGTAAAAGATGGTGTGCCCGAGGAACATTTTTTTGATTTTTTGGAAAATTTTGGACTTTATGTGCTGAAGATATGGAGAAGGAAATAATACAATATTTAAATGCAAATAAAATTCAAATCAGAAATATGAGAGGCCAATCATATGTCAACGCTAGAAACATGTCTGGCATTTATACAGAACTTCAAGCACGAATTAAGAACTTAATGAACAAGCACATTTTGTACCTTGTGTAGCACATTCTATGAACTTGGTTGGAAAATTTGCAACAAATTGTTGCCGAGACGCAGCAACATTTTTTTAATTTTTTGCAAGAAATGTTTAACTTTTATATTCCTCAACTAGTCGTTGGGTAACTCTTCTTCAGAATATTTTTTTTTTACTTTCAACAGTTGGTACCAAAATACCAAGCTCTAAACTATAATTTACTATTAAGAATTTTAACAAACATTAAATAGTGATAACAAATTATTGAATAAAGTATAATTAATTCCAAATGATAATTAACAAAATTTAAAACTCTGATTTATCGAAAAATTGATAATTGTTATTTAATACCAACTCATAAAACTAAATATATTTACTCTAGTGGTAAACACTGCAATTAGGTGAAGAAAGAATTTTTTTTCTCAGCGGAATGAAACTCTTCATTCCGGAATGAAAATACCAAAGTAAAATTGCCAAAGTAAGACTACAAGTATTTAAGCTTTTCATGACTTTTTTTGTAAATTTTTTAGGTAAAAAAAATCTAATGAACGGGTTCGACCCCCGAAGGTTAAGTTTTGTTTCATATGGGAACAGAATATGAGAGTTTGCAAACGTTTAATTTTTGTTTCACTTGACGTTTTGAGTGCTTAAAACCGTTTTTCTAGCGGCCTATTAAATTTTTTGGTTATGTAAAAAGTGCCCAAGTTTATAAATAGTGAAAGCTTATTTGGATACAAAGAATTTGAATATTGAAGCATTTGTTGAATCTAATGATTTTTTGGTGAAATTTTATCTCGAGATGTTCCTCTATATTAAGGATTTTAATAAAAGCTTATTTAGTACCTAAAATTTTTTTTTTTTATATCGTGCAAAATGCTAAAAAATGGCAATTAAACTTTTGTGTGGCCGTTTTGATCCAAATAACACAATCCAAAATTTAGCTACGAGCTAAGCAGCAGCTTATACCTAACTGGATCGTTTTAAGATTCTAACTGATACAATATGAGAAAATACATTGTTTACAAAAAATAATAAATGCTGCGATGAATTTGCATGTACCTAACTTAAAAGTGCTGAAAAAACTAAAGGCTCATAAAGCTTCATAATAACAAATATCAATCTGTTATAGATTTATGATGTGCACACCAAATACAGAAGCTCTTTCGATTATTGGAGCTTGACAGCTTCCTCAACGCTTAATATTAGGGTTTCAAATAGAATTTTGAATTAATTTCGATCATATGCCAATGGATGGTTTTTAATACATTTAGATTATATTATTGCCGCCCCGGTGGCACAGTGGTTAGCATGCTTGCTTTAAGCTCCGGAGGTCCCGGGTTCGATTCCCGGCGGGTGATGAAAAAATCACGGCTGGTTTAATGTAGGATCAATGAATTTATCAATCATTATCCGTTAAAAATATGATAACGAAACTTCATTCTGAAGCGGCCAAATAAAAAAAAAAAAAAAATAAAAAAAAATTATATTATTGGATAGGAAGTATTTTTAAATGGACCTCGCAGGATTTTGAAAGCTTTAAGAGAAATATATAAACAAATTCTATTTAACGATGAAATCTGAATTTTTAAGCTAAGCTACATACTTAAAGTTTCAGTAAAATGTTGGGATTGTCAAGAAAGCTTGGGGCTAAAAGCAGAAACTATTTGTTCTTCTGACGTTTTTATTTGTTAAATAAAAAGCTTGCATATTTCTCTTCAAGTTTCAAATGCTTTAAAATTTTACAAAAATAGTTCAGTTTCAGTTAGTATCAACTTGACTAAAATTTAATTTTAGAAAAAAGAAGCTTATAGCTTATCATTCAAAAATATGTCAAAGCATAATCCAAGTTAATCGGCCAACTTAGGTTTTTATTTTAAAGCTTCATGAATTTGGAAATAATTACAGATTTGCAAATCTATTTAAAAATGCTAACGTAAAATGCTAAAACTTAGTACGAGCTTATACCCAACTTTCAATTCACTTCACATGTTATGTGATTTAAATGATGTCACATCGCAATACTGTAAATGAACGTGTTAAAGCCTGTATTAAGCTTTTTTATTTAAAAAACAAATCAATCAAATTCGTGATCAATATTTCTACGAGGTTCTAATTAAAAGCTTCATTCCACAAAATACAATACCGTTTACCGGAACTTTAAAATGTTGAAAGCATTTTTAATTTCAAAAACAATTAAAAGTTTGAGGTCGATGTATCTAATTTTTAAATGATTCGTTCATGTGAATGAATCTACATTTATTTTAAAGTGATTAAAGAGAATCTGAAAGCTTGAATAATTTAATTAAAAATTTAAACTTTTAATTTTAAGCCAATAAAAATGAAAATTCAAAGTTTATAAAATCTGCAAAAATACATACATATGTAAGTGCCAAAACTGGTTTGCAAAATTGTTGATGATGCACCACGTTCTGGAAGGCCAGTTGAAGATGATGAAAACAAAATAAAGGCATTGATTGATGCAAACCGCCGAATAACCAAATCGAATTCCACCGTTCATGATCACGTGAAACGCCTTGGTTTCATTTCAAAACTCGACATATGGGTTCCACATCTCATTCTTAAAGAAAGAAATTGTATCTGATTTTCGTCATCTGTGATATGCTTCTCTGCAGAAAGAAGTTTTTCATTGTTTTATGGGTGATTGGTGCGTGTAGGTGATGTTGGATACGCTCGGAGTACACCCATAATCCTAGTACCGGCCGAGGCAATGATCGTTTGCCGGTGGTACTAGGTTTTGATTATTCAATCCCGCACAATAAATAAATTTCACGGCAAATATTAATTTTTATTGAAATAAGGAATTGTTGTTATTGGCTGTACTAGCCCTTTTTTTTTGTTAATTTTATTGAGAACGTTACAATACTTATATTTTTGGCGAGAGCTTATTTTCGTGCTCCGCTTGTAACCGTTGCGAAGTTATTATTTTTTCTTTATTCACCAACTCTTTTATGTGCGCCGTTTTGTTTTTGGCGGCGCCTATGCGATTTGCCCGAGTGTCTTTGGTGAACTCACCACGCCGTGCGAACAAGTGTCGGGAAACGTTTGGTCTACTATAACCTAGGTGTCACTCCGGTGAATTTAGTTATTTGTGCCGGTGTACGGAATGTCATGACATCTTGTTCTGTCTTGACACTTACTCGTCAGTCGTTTCAAGTGTCTTGACACTCCGCGACCGCCGCAAAAGTGATTTACTGATTTGCTTATGGATTTGATGGATTTGGGAAAAATGAATAGGGTGGCTAATCAAATACTTCGTAATTCCTGCTTTATAAACCTTGTTTATTATTATCTTTGCTTACAGGTTGGTTGGTACCACCACAGTTTCAAAAGACTGAAAACATATTTGCGATCAACTAAATATAAAAGAACAACGTTTAAACGCATTAGCTATATTGTCAATAAAAATAGAATTTACATTGAATATTGATTATATTGGAATAATTGTTGCTTTCGCCGACAAAAAAGCTAGAAGAAAATTTTAATAAATATGTTAATATATACAATTATTTTTGTTGGTTATTAAATTAATATATTAACAATAACAGCAAAAATGTAATTAAGTTTTCATTATAGTGTACTGCTAAATATTTTTGAAATTCTCTGTAAAATTATAGGGCGCTTCAGTATGCTTTGCCTAAGGGCGTCAAAGGTACAAATGCGGTACTGCATATGCCACATTCTCTCCAGTGCTCACAAAAATCGACTCTAATAAGAAGCTCGATCAGTCTGAACAGCATCTTATCGATTCACGTTTCTCTACTCAATAATGTGCGAACGAGACCCGCCCATATGGTTTGGGACTATTTTGAAGCAACAACAAAGTCAATATTTATAATCTAGATGCGCTCAATACACAGGACACATTTTATTTTATTTACAAAATCACATCCATTGCGTCAAATGTCTTTATCGGCTGTGATAATGTCGAGCAATTAGCATTCGTCCGTCAATAGATCCATAAAATGAGCATAGTTGACAAAAATGGTTTGCCGTACGAACTTCCACTTGTCATAGGTCGGCCGTTCTTGATCAAAACCAATATCGACGTGACAGATGGACAGACGAATGGAATTATTGGTTGTCTGCGCCACATCGAACGATGCGATCTTGGCGAGGGCAACGAGGACGGTGAAAATGTCAACAGCCAGTATGTCAAAAGACTGTGGATGGAGTTCGGAACCATTTCTCGAAAAAGCTCAACTGTTTATCACAACAACAATTGGACAATTAATATTAGCCTAGTCGTTTTCCAGTCGCACCTGTTTGTGGACGTAAAAATGCAACCTCAATGGGTTCTCTTCAAAATGAGCTAGCGCGCTTCATCACAATCATGCTAATGGATAATTTTGTACGAGTTAATACGTCTCGATTTAACATTAAAATGACAGAGTAAAATGTCACATCACCTTGACCTATAACTGACACGGTCACGCAGGGAAGCTCAATTATCTTGCTTTCCCAGACCCGGCTACTTAATGATGAGAAGGTTAATATTCCTAATTTGGAATGCTGCGTTTAGTTTAAGACAGATGGGCAGCGATGTATAAAAATTCAAGTAGAACTCCCTATAAGAACACCACCGTTAGACAAACAACTGGCATGAGCGTAACAACACAACCCATTGGCGATATTTGCATGGCTGAACTTCAGCTTCTCAATGGGAATAAGATGCTTTCGGTAGGTGTATACGTATCGCCGAATAAAGCTGTAAAAAGCATAATAAAGTTCATACATTTCGCTCTTGCTCCATATTCTGAAAGAGTTTCAAAAATTCTCCAAGGTGACTATCATATTTTACCGATGATTATGAGCGGGGATTTCAATATTAAGTTTGCTCCTCATTCGGAACCATATAAAAACTTCTTGCGAGATGAATTCGATTTGCACATGAACTCAGATCGAAACGTATCTACTACGAGATATGGGACGACCATCGATGTAGTTTTTCAAAGGAAATTAGAAAAATGGGAGTACTAATGAACTCATTGTTCTTTTTTTTTTTTAAATCAGACAACAAAACCATTGTTAAGGAGACAAATGATGAATTCACCTAAAATAAAATAAAATACAAATTACCTATGAATTACACTTGCCTGTAAACGTACAATCAGATTGAAATTGAATTTAAATTCCAATTAGATTGTCTGCTGTACATTATACATGATTTTTAACCTAAAATTAGATTTTTATATTAAATTGAATTTCAAGATCACTATTGTTATTGCTTACCTTTTGACATTTTGTTTATATGTATGATGACGTTCGATCAGTTAGTTCAACGATTATCAAAGTTTTAGTACTTAAGTATAAATTTGGATGCGCACAGTAGAATCAAGCAAAATTAGTATATTAATGCATGTAAACATTGTTTTGTAGTAGAAATTAGTGATTTATACTAACTTTTCTTATTGTGCTGTTCAATTTTGCAAAATCATTACGAAATCAACCATCTTGTGATAAAGAATAAATTATAAAGTGATTAAAAAACTGTTTTTTTATTAATTAAATACCTACACCATACATACGTTGGATTATTGAAATTGTACCAAATAAGTGACTTCATAAGAGAGTATATTCTAATTGGAATTATTAATAATCCAATTGAAATTATTGCACCACCATACATCAAGCGTGTACTGTTAATTCAAATTTTGGTTTGTGGTACCTGAATTACAGTACATTACTGGTCCTTCGAGCCGGATAAGCCGGAAACACACCAATCAAGTGTAAATTGTGAAACAGTGATAAAGTATGGCCGAGCTTAAAGCACTTAAAAAGCGACGAGCTTACATCAAAGGGCAAATAACGCGCCTTATAAACTACGTCGACAAAGAAATAAATGAGAACACAACCGCAGAAGATATCAAAGCAAGACTAGCGAACGTGGATCGCCTACGAACAATGATGGATGTTGAAGACCGTATAATGGAAATGGATGAAGATGAAGAATTAGATGCTACATTAGAGGATAGCTACTACAAGGTGGTCGTGGGACTAAATATAGGACTAAGAAACAAGGTTAGTGGAAACGTTAAATTAAGCGATTCAATTAATGATACACATGGTGCAAGTAGTCGAACTGAGGTGAGGCTACCAAAAATTACCATTCCTAATTTTTATGGTGATTATACTGAGTGGCAGTCGTTTTACGACCTATTCTATTCCACTATTCACGACAACGGTAATTTAACACCATCACATAAGCTACAATACCTGAAGGGCGCATTAAAGGGTGAAGCTGCAGAGTTATTAAAACATCTCAGCATCACGGATGCCAAATATATAGAGGCTCTAACCAAGCTAAAAGAGCGATACGATCGAAAAAAGCATACCGTATATGCATTTATTAAAACATTTATGAGTCAGCCCAGTGTATCAACAGCAACAAGCCAAAATATTAGGAAGTTGTTAGATACTTCCGATGAAGTTATCCGAGGGTTGAAGGCACTTGGCGAAAGGGCGGAATCACGTGATCATTGGTTAATTTATTTATTAACCTGTAAATTGGATGATACAACTAATAGTCTGTGGGCAGAGGCATCAAGTGAATTTGAGTTACCTACCTTGCAACAATTCTTTGAATTCTTAGGTAAGAGAACCGATGCCTTAGAATCATTCAGAACAACGGTTAAACGACCGAATCCACAACCTTGCACACATAAATTTAATTCAGTGAAAAGTCATGTTACTTCTTCACCTACATGTCCACTATGTCCTGAAGATTGTCATCGATTATTTGAGTGTAGTAAACTGAAACAAATGCCAGTAGACCAAAGAAAAAATTTTATGAAACAATCTAATAGGTGCTTCAATTGCTTTAACGACAATCATAACGTTTATCAGTGTCAATCGAAGTTTAGATGCAGATTATGTAGCAGGAAGCATCATAGCCTGCTGCATGAGGACACTCCAGATAGTAAATGTCAGACCAGTTCAGTTTTGCCAGTCTCGCAATTGGATGATGCGAATGTTACGTCAGCATGCACAACTTGTTACAACGCATCGGGAATGGGAGCAGCGTTTTAGATGGGTACAATACCAAACAACCATGCCGTGTTTTGCTGGACTCTGGATCACAGAGATCATTTGTTACTGAAAGCTGTATGCAGAGACTAATGCTGAATCGACGAAATGCGAAATTTTTAGTATCTGGGATTGGAGATTCCAAATCAGGTTATACAAGAGGAATCGTTTCTCTAACCGTCACTCCTAGAATAAACCAAACATCGTGTTTTCAAATTGAGGCGTTAATATTACCGAAGCTGACGAGCAAACAACCACCAACTACATTTGCACCTTTAGATATGTCTCTTTTCGATAAATTTGAACTAGCTGATCCAAATTTCTACCAGTCAGCAGAAATTGATATCCTGATTGGATCAGATTATTTCTTTGAGTTGTTGGAGAATGAAAAAATATTAGGAGATCAGACAAGACCCACCATGCAAAAAACCGTCTTCGGGTGGGTAATTGCCGGTAAATTGGAAAACAATAATCTAATTCAGTCGTTTACCACTACCATCAATCCAGAAGAAGATAATTTAAATAAATTATTACAACGATTTTGGGATATTGAAGAAATCAGAACGAAAACCAAAACCATTTATTCTGAGGAGGAACAATTTTGTGAGTCCTACTTCAAAGAGACTAAGCAGGAGGATCAAACAGGCCGCGTAATAGTTCGACTGCCATTCAAAAACTCACCTACGAATTTAGGAGACTCGCTTGGTGTGGCAATACAAAGAATGCGTTCGATGGAAAGAAAATTCGCGAAAAACGAGGAATTTGCCCGTATGTACAAGGAGTTTATAATTGAATACCAAAAACTGGGGCATATGAAAGAAATTTCCTTGGCTGAGCAAGGGTTTCATGGTTATTACCTTCCACACCACGGAATTATGAAGCCCTCAAGCGCCACTACCAAACTAAGAGTGGTGTTTGACGGTTCCGCTAAAACAACAAAGGGGACATCTCTAAACGATTGCTTGGCGGTGGGACCTACATTGCAGCCTAATCTATATGATATTTTGTCCCGTTTCAGAGAATTTAAGATCGTATTTACGGCTGATGTGGAAAAGATGTTCCGTCAGGTACTGGTAGCAAAGGAAGACACAAGGTACCAAAGAATCATATGGCGAGATAGTCCGAACCTACCCTTCAAACATTTCGAGTTACAGACGGTCACTTACGGCACATCTAGTGCTCCATTTCTTGCAATGAGAGCTCTTATGGAAGCAGCGTTGCGGTACCAAGACCAATATCCAGAGGCAGTCGATCATATTATGAAGGATATCTATGTAGATGACCTAATGTCCGGGGCAGATACGATAAGGGAAGCAATATTATTAAAAAATAAAATAAGTTTAATCCTAGAAAGTGCCGGTTTCCATTTAAGAAAGTGGGTATCAAATGTTGACCAGGTTTTGAAAGACCCAGCAGAAGATGTACAAGACCAAAATCTGATCGAATAGAGGAAACATCGTCAGTTAAAGTATTAGGGCTGCATTGGGATCCACGAGGAGATTGCTTCCACTTTCGAGTAAGACTACTTCCACAGCCAAATCTTACTAAGCGAGGAATATTGTCAGAAGCTAGCCGATTGTTCGATCCATTAGGTTTATTGGCACCAGTCATAATTCAAATAAAAATATTTTTTCAAAGTTTATGGATTGAAAATTTAAACTGGGATGACCAATTGCCGGCCAAACTGTCAGAAGAGTGGATTAACTTAAGAAGTAATTTAGTACATGTGGAGAATATAAAAATTCAACGCTATCTACAAACAAATAGTACTGATACCCTTGAGCTTCACGGATTCTCCGACGCAAGTAAAGAAGCATATTCGGCAGTTGTTTATGGTCGAATAATAAAATCTTCTGGAGAAAATACTACCATATTATTATCATCTAAGACAAGGGTGTCACCCGTTAAACAACTTTCAATCCCACGTCTTGAGCTCTGTGGCGCTTTATTATTAAAAAACCTCCTGATGACAGTTAAGGGTACTATGAGAACTAAAATAACGAAAATATATGCCTGGACGGACTCTACCATCGTGTTGGATTGGTTATCTGCACATCCAAAATATTGGAATACGTTTATCGGCAACCGAACTTCCGAAATCCTTACCGACATGAGCCGAGACCAATGGAATCATGTTAAATCTGAAGAGAATCCTGCAGATTGTGCCTCTAGGGGTATGGATCCAGAAAGGTTACGCCATTTCAAGTTATGGTGGGACGGTCCGGAGTGGCTAAAAAATTCCGAACACTGGCCTCAGAAGTATAAAAATAGTAATTCTACGACTGAAGAGAGGAAGACGCAGCCTGCAGAAAGGAAGGTTCAATTATTACAAGCTGAAATCCAGGAACCTGGTGTTTTGGAAAAAATTATCCAAAAGTTTTCGAGTTTTGCTAAAATGATTCGCGTTTTAGTTTATGTTTTTCGCTGTTGTCAACACAAACCCAAGAAGAAAACTACCTACTTACAGACTGATGAATTATTAAGCGCAGAAAGAAGAATACTGAAGAGCATCCAAGAAAAACATTTTGCGGCAGAACTGCAACAACTCTCGTTAAACAAAAAACTGCATAAATCCAGTAATCTCAAATTTCTGCAACCATTCATCGATAAATTTGGACTTTTGCGAGTAGGAGGACGATTATCAAATGCGTCAATAAATTATGAAGTGAAACACCCTATAATATTACCAGCCAAGGATCATCTTACCGAAGTCATCATCAAAGAAAACCACATTCGACATTTGCATTCGGGACAAACCTTAATGATGGCCACACTCAGGCAAAAATATTGGATATTGGGATGCAGAAATTTAGTAAAACGATGTGTTCATGGTTGTATCCAATGTACCAAATATAAAGCCAAACCAATGAATCAAATTATGGGTGATCTGCCTGAGGCTCGAGTCGATCTAATACGACCATTTCTCAAAGTAGGAGTCGACTACGCAGGACCATTTTTAACTCACCTAACCAGAGGACGAGGACAAAAAACATACAAATCTTATGTCTGTCTATTTGAATGTCTCAGCACCAAGGCAGTGCATCTAGAGTTAGTCGGTGATCTCACGACCGATGCATACATTGCGGCCCTTAGAAGATTTGTAGCGCGCAGAGGTATCTGTAAAGAAATTCACAGTGATAACGGATCGAACTTTGTTGGAGCAAAAAACCAATTAAAACAATTTTATCAATTAATAATAAAAAATACTAATTATATTTCTGATTTCTTTACTAGAGACCGCATAAGTTTTCATTTCATACCTCCAAGGCCACCACATTTTGGCGGTATATGGGAAGCCGCAATTAAGTCCACCAAATTTCACCTAAAAAGAACAATAGGTGACCATATACTCACCTTAGAAGAGATGTCGACGTTGCTTGCTGACATAGAGGCAATTTTGAATTCAAGTCCACTTTGTGTGCTAACTAATGAAGATTTGGATGTACTAACACCAGCACACTTTCTTATTGGCCGTCCAACAACACAAATACCAGCTGAAGACTTCCACGAAACTAAAGTATCAAGATTGTCCAGATGGCAGATGATCCAGAAAATTAATCAGCAATTCTGGAAGAGATGGAGTTTGGGATATTTAACTAACCTTCAACAAAGAAATAAATGGACTCAGGATCAACCAAATATTAGCATAGACAGTATAGTTGTAATCAAGGAAGACAACTTACCCCCGTCAAAGTGGCTCTTGGGAAGAGTCGTACAATTACATCCAGGTCCAGACAAAAGGGTTAGAGTAGTTACATTAAAAACAGTCATGGGAATTACTAAACGACCAATACACAAATTATGCCTGCTACCAACAAATTGAATCATCCGATTCAAGGTGGCCGGGATGTTAAGGAGACAAATGATGAATTCACCTAAAATAAAATAAAATACAAATTACCTATGAATTATACTTGCCTGTAAATGTACAATCAGATTGAAATTGAATTTAAATTCCAATTAGATTGTCTGCTGTACATTATACATGATTTTTAACCTAAAATTAGATTTTTATATTAAATTGAATTTCAATATCACTATTGTTATTGCTTACCTTTTGACATTTTGTTTATATGTATGATGACGTTCGATCAGTTAGTTCAACGATTATCAAAGTTTTTGTACTTAAGTATAAATTTGGATGCGCACAGTAGAATCAAGCAAAATTAATATATTAATGCATGTAAACATTGTTTTGTAGTAGAAATTAGTGATTTATACTAACTTTTCTTATTGTGCTGTTCAATTTTGCAAAATCATTACGAAATCAACCATCTTGTGATAAAGAATAAATTATAAAGTGATTAAAAAACTGTTTTTTTATTAATTAAATACCTACACCATACATACGTTGGATTATTGAAATTGTACCAAATAAGTGACTTCATAAGAGAGTATATTCTAATTGGAATTATTAATAATCCAATTGAAATTATTGCACCACCATACATCAAGCGTGTACTGTTAATTCAAATTTTGGTTTGTGGTACCTGAATTACAGTACAACCATCACATCGATTAAATACAAATAATCTCGAACTAATCTGGTTGCCGATCGCGGATAATCTTCATAAATTCGAACATTTTTGGTAATCTTGGATTAACTAACATCATGCCAGATAAAACCGGCTCTCGAAATTCTCGAAGAATTCCAAAAATAACCTCGAAAGCTTCAAATATCACGAATACTCTACACCGTAAAAAAAAATCATTGAATATTACGTGAATTTTCAGGTGGGCAAAATTGCCGAACCTTTTCACGTAAAATTACGTTAAATTTTATTAATAAAAAACCATTTGAAATTAAACGCAATAAACCATAAATTTGCTAGCAAAATCATGTAATGGTTTCCATGAGAGTATTTATAATTTTACATGACGTATGTACATGAACGAGAAAAATCTTGTACTTGTAAACATTAACTTTCCTGTAATTTTACATACTTCTAGTATTTATACAAACTAAAACACATAATTTTACATGAACTACTGCGTAAATGAAATACATTTTAGGATTTTGTGTTGTTTATTTGGTTTACCTATATAAAAGGTTATATTTTCATTAATACAATTCATTTCATTTTCATAAGCTTATTCACTAGTACTAATAATAAAAAATATAAAAACATTAAAAAAATTATTTGATTTATAGATAAGTTTGTACGACCTTAAATATTTTTATTGTAACTTTGTATCGTCTAACCAAGTCTAAATTAGTAAGTTAAATTAAGTATTCAAAATTTTTTAAAAAAAATTAACGACTTTCGATTTAAAGTCCATTTTGTTCTTTTTTGACCGAGAGAAATTTACGTTAACATGAATGCTTTCCGCATTTCTTCTAGTGACTGAGACAATTCTATAGGATACTTTATATTAAAAACAAAATAAGCAGCCATTATCATGAATACTGCGGTCTTAATGGAACTGGATATAAAGCCAATAAACGCCCCTCAATGTAAAAGTAAATGATTTTATCATTTTCAGCCTGATCTGTAATAAATATAAAATATGAGTATGTTTGTTCTATATGTTTTAAATAAACAAATTAACATATTATTACGAATTATAGCAAAGTACGGCGTAGGAATAAGCACTTCTATCTCGTTTAATGAAGTTCCTAACTGGGAAATAAATGTAGGTTAGTTTTGATGATTAATTAAAAATTTAATAATATTAATTACCGGATATTTTTTCAATAGCACATCTAAGTTTCCTTTAAAATGAGTTGTAATGATTTGGAGTACTTTAAGATCTTCCTTCGTCTTCTTCAGTAAAATTTTGTAAAGGTATATATCTAATAGTACTGCCGAATTTAAGAACTGTAGGTTTCATCGAGTTCCAATATTATTGAAGAATAAATGCTCATCGATATCCATTAATTCGAAAAAATGGCAACTAACATATTTTTGTGATAACAGGTGCGGCCAATGTTCTTTTACTTCTATGATTGTAGGGTTATCGTTTAAAAATATTCTTTGTTGTGTAAAGGTTTGCTTAAACGCTTCTAAAATTTCTTTATTCAGTTCTTCATTTGATGCATCTCGCACATAAATTTCCTTAAGCCATAGTTTTTGGTCACTTGCTTGGTCATCTGATAGTAGTTTTTCAACTGTATTTTTTTTTAAAAAAGTTAGGTACGCCGTCTGATAAATTCGTTTTCCGTTTTATTAATTGAGTCGAAGTGCGATTTTCCGAAGCTCGATTTAGATAGTTATTGTGATTGCAAAGCTTTGTTGCCAACGTAATTGGCTCAGTGCAAATTAATTTTCCCTTACTATCCACGACTGCCAAACTCAGGGGGAATTGTTGAATCAGCCGCGCTGAAACTGGTCGAAATACTTTTTGTGGAATGTAAAATGATTTGCAGCGCATATCATTTACAATACTGTGAACGAAATCAGAAAATAAATAGCCAAGTGACTTGCCCTGATTTAATATTCGTAGTATTTCCCCCCTTGGAAATTTTCCCACTTGGAAATTCATAGTCTAAGAAAAGCTTTTCTGCTTGCTTCATTCCAATGCTCTCCGATTTACAGGAAAAATCAGAGCTTATTGACGTAACTCTACCACTCGACATTGTCAACGTTGAACTTAAGGGACTATCCGGTGATTCTATGTCTGTTGCTGGCATAATGTTGTCGCTTGTTGCTATCCATGTTATTATATTCTCCGAATTTGGATCTGCTACATTATCCGTTGGTAGTTTGTCATCGCAAATATACTTTATTTGGGTTCCAGAAGATGATGGCCGTGACGCCCAGTCTGAAGTTGTTGGTGGTGGTATCCATGGAGTTGTACACTCAAGGAGCTGAAAAATTTCGTTTTTCTGACAAAAATATTCAACAATTTCTATGTCATCTATTTCCGTCCCATCTACCTCGAGTACTAATTTTGAGCATGGAATACCTGCATTATTTGCTGAAAGTAAAATGGTTTAATTATAAAATGTGATTGGCGCTAACAAACATAAACAAAATTACCATTTTCAATTAAAATCTGTAAATTTCCGTCACACATAAAACTTTTTTTTATAATACGATCACGGTCCCAGATTTTGATGAGCAGGCGTTGCTGAGATGACATGGTGTGGTTGGTATTTGTAGAATATCTTTGAATATAAAATAAATAAATAAGTTTCTTTGTTTGTCTTAAACATTAATTTAGTTTATTTTTTCAATCAGAGAGAACGTACCAATAAATTGGAATTGCTGATTGTAAAGAGGCAAATGTTCTTAATCCAAGTTTTATCGGAATAAAGGGAAAAGGAGAGAAAAAGTTAAACAAGGAAATGATATTCAGGGCGGAATCTAAGCCTGTTATTTCAAATAGTCCTAACTTATAATTAAACATCATTCTAAAGTATAATTTTTTGTTTTTCTTTTTTTTTTTTTGCTTTTCTTTAATAGCTTAAGTTAATTTGTAATTGATATGAAATAAAATTATAAATAAATAAAAACAAGTAATTCCTAAGAATGCTATTTCAGAAACCGTTTTATTAACCAAAATAGTTTTTATGGTAAAACAAATAACATATCCATTATTAATATTAGAAATCACAAGTGCTTGTCCGGAGAAATAGTTTATATTATTATGTGTCAAGCTATTTGTTTGAAATACAAATGTATGTGAAATATTAAGTGACAAATTATCAGGTTCAAATCTCATAAACTTGGTTTTTGAAATTTCATTACAAAAGCGCTTTCCCGTAAGAGTAGATTGCAAGATTTGATGTCTCTCTGCAAATATTTTTAACAAATGTATATAGTTTCTTGATTTTACGGCTATCTGCTAAAAATATTGATGTTTGCTTTCAAATCGAACAGTGGAAAACTTTATTAGGGGACCTAATTGTTTTACTAATTCAGGGTAATGTTGTAGAAAATGATGCTTTGGTCTAAGTGTCACACTCGGAAATAGCAATACCCGCAACTCCAAGTATCTATTAATCACGCCTTCAAAGATATGAATTTGGGTGATTGTTACTATATGGGACGAAACAATTTGTGAAATTTCTAAAAGATCGGTGACCATTTCTAAAACAGAATCGCTAGGATTTTTAACTTTATCTATTATTGCTAGTGATAATAAAATAAGAAAATAGTAGTTCTGTAGCGCATGACCAGTTAATTTTCTATTATTACATTTGATTTCAGGAAAACTTACATTATATTTTAAAGCTTTTTGTAAGCGGTCTAAATTAAGATTAAGATAATCATATGAAAACCAGTTAATATTCACGAAATATTGAATGGCTAAACACACGTCAAATGCAATCACACCTTCATACAAATCATGAGCGATGCAGGGCGGAAGACCAGGATTGCTGACATGGAAATATTTTAAATCATTGAAACACGAATTTTGTTTAATTCCATGAACAGAATCTTGTAATCTTAATTGTTCGACGTCTGCAACATAAGATGAAGGGCATCTTAATTTGCTTTTTGTGAGGAAATTTTCTCTAAATTCTTTTAGCGTTAAATGGCAAAATCTGCAAAAATATTCAGATGTGCTGAAATTTTCTAAAAACCCTCCAATTTGACGGGCACCTAAGTTATCTGCACAAATTGCAATAAGGGAACCTTTAATATATCCCATCTCTTGATTAAATAACCCGAAAGTTTTTATATGCGATTCCGTGCAAAGCAATGCTAGCATTATATTGTTTATTTTAGACCGGTTATGAACATTTATAAATTCCCAATCATAAAATAAATCGCTATAACTTTGTGCTTAGATTTAGCAGAACCTAGAGGATTACAAACTTCGAATGCATCGATATAAAAGATATGTAAGCTCAATTCGCTTTTGGTGATAAAAAAAATTACTATTTTTGTATAAAAGTCCGTCAGTAAAATCACAAAATTTCGAATAATTCGTTTTTTGTTTGATATTGAACTGTGATAAAATCTCGGGGTCATGAAATAATTGTATAAGTGTTTCAATAATTGGTACACGATTTATGGTAGTTATTTACACCCAAGCTAATTTTAATAGGTTTAATATACGATTCAGAGGTAAGTTTTTGATTACATTAATAAGTTGATAAGGAATTTTGAGAAATTAAATTAAGTTGGGGAAGGATTGCCGCTAAAACTTCATGTTTCAATTTATTTTGGGAATCATGCTGGTTAAAAACATTTTCAATGGATTCACGAACAGTTGTTTCAAGTAAATCTGAACAAACGGAAAAATTATCCGCGATTAGGGATATTATTCTTTCGGGTATATTATGTTCACACTTCAAATTAGTTAATAAAATATCATTTACAGTTTTAATATCAGTTCGTTGAATTAAATTTTTCTCACTTTCAACAAATTTCTTCGAGTTATTTTTATAAGGACAATTAATATACGTTTTGCACACTTCAGTTATTTGACAAGAGTTTAACTCTAAATGAGGGTTAGGTTTCTTGTTTCGCAAGAATCTTATTTTATGTGAGTAGTTGACGTGGTTTCTAAAAGTTTTTTCACTTTTAAATGATTTGATGCAACCGCTAATCGGACAGGAAACTATACAATCTTGAGAAATTCGCAAATGTTTTAGTAAATGGTGTAATAATTCCTCTATTATGAAAGATTTAAAAGTGCAATCCTTCGTTTGGCATTTTAAGTATATTTTATTTTGAATAGATTGCTTTGTAATTTTGTGATGGTTTCTATAATAATGGGACGAAAAACTAATGAACTTTGAATAAACTCGATTACAACTACTATATACGCACTTAAATACGGGATTAAATTCATTTTTATGGGATCTAACATGGAAAAAATATTTTTTCTCATTGTCACATTGCTCACCATAATTGCCACAAACGTACATTGCTACTGTATATACTTTATGTTTAGTGAAATGGAGCTGATAAGGAAATTAATCGTCGATTCCAACTAGTTTGAGGATCTGAAATTTTATTTAAATTAAATGCGAAGGAATGGCGCAACCAGCGCATGTTAACTCTAGAATTTCGGTATACATGTACTGGACGAAGACTCTACATGTACTGGATGCGCCAAATATCACGTTATCAATTAAAAATATATGAACTCATCACTAAAATAATAATTCACACAAACACGTTCACGTTGTAATAAACACAATCTTAACATTTACTTACCTTAATGCGCAGGATAGAAAATTAATTTGTAGTTTAGCAAAAAAAATATTGTAGGTTATGATCTAAAGTCGAATATGATAAATATAATTATGTTTCGTAAAAACACTTTTTTAATTTTTTTGTCATTAATTTTATACGAGTACGATTACTGAACTAGTCTATTCAAAAATATATATTTATATTAAGTAGAAACACTTTTTTTTAAATTTTTTTCATTAACTTGACACGACTGAACCATCTTCTTCAAAAACGTTATACAAATTAACATAACCACGATGAAACACGAACACTTTCCTTTTATGCGTTTTGCCTCGTTAAATTACGCTATTTACAGAATTTTACATGAAATAGATGTTGCTTAAATATTATTTCTCACAAATTTAAACTGGAAAGGAAAAATGATTGAAATAATACGTAAATTTTCTAGAAACTTCTTGTAATTTTTAGTTCCAGTTTAATATTACAGAAATATAGTATTTTACATAAAAATGTTTGTAAAACTGCTATTGGTTTACGTTATTGCAGTAAAACTTGAAATTTACAATACAAAGGTTGTAAAATTTTTATTGAAAATTCAATTTTTTTTTACTGTGTAGTTAGTCCTTAATAATTTCATAAATTCCAGAATATGTCGACTTATCTGTGTTTAAATGGCTAAAGCCAAATGAGGTATGTATGTATATACGATAAAATTTGTTTGTGGTTTACGAGACAAGTAGGTTGCAACTAATATTTTCTTCCTGAGAACTTATTTGGTTTGCATTAGTGCTTTATGTCGCGCTTTCCAGATTTAAAATAAAATCCATGCTCGTTTTTATGCTGTCATAGGATGTTTTCATTTTATATGTCTCTTGAACACATAAATCGAATTAAATGACTGTACACATCAAGGAAAAGTACAATAAACTACAATACTAACAATTACAATTTACAAACATTTTGTAGCAAACCTCTTATCAGAATGTTTAAGCAAATACAACAATATGAACAACAAAACTTGAACAATAGGTAGTTAGGACTCAATTTAATTATTTACTGTTTTATATTTTAATTTTTTTAATTAAATATGAATCGAATTGTAGGTAAGAATCACGGGGGCTACTATGAAATTATTTGACGCACTTTTTCTGCGATCATATCGTACATTTTCCTATCATCATTGAGGTGACGAATTCATACGCTTATTCAATAATAAATTGTGAATAAAAAAAAATGCGGTCCACATACTTCAAAACATTTTAGGGTCTTCAATTAATAAAACACATTTTATTTAAAAAATAGGAAAACATCAAAACTTATTTACTTATATTTGCTGAATCCATTTATAGAAATAACACTAAAAGTATGATTTATTTATTAAATAATTTAATGTTCTTCAAAGTTACAGTCATCAATGACATAAATATTCCAAATTCCAGATCGCTTAAAATTTAACCTGTTGCATGAATGCATATGTGGCGAGAATCAACACTAAGTAGGCTTTTAGATAATTTCGATAAAATCGGCTGTTTCACATCAACTATGTTCCAAAAGACTCATGGTTTTTAAATATTTTTTTCAAATATTGTGTTAAAAAAAATCGGCTCTTCTTCATCCAACCCTTCTGCATTGAGATGTTTAAATAGAAAATCGTTAATTTTATTCGTTTGCTGCTTATCAAATTGTTCTTTATCATTTTGCTCTTTCGGGTTTTCGTATTTTGAACAAATATTTCAGGCTGTTTCATATTGAGGCATAGATTTTTGGCATTAGCAACAGTAAAATCCCTAGACTGACAGTATTATTAAGATGATTTTTTTTACAGATTGCTTTACATTTTACATTTTGGATCGGCGCAGCAATTATTTTGATGAAAACTTATTTTTATCAAAAATTTTGTGCATCAAAAGTATTCCTATAGAAGCTGGATCCTAAAAAAGCCAGAAACACAAAAAATATTTAAAAGAAATCTAAAAAAATTTAACAAACACCAAAACATTTATTTCGATTAACCACCCATAGGTTTGGCGTCACCTCTAAAATTATAAAATAAATTTGAAATTAAATGAAACAACAACAATCAAATTTTAGATATAAAATTTATTTATTCATTCCCTTTTACAGGTCATCAAAGTCATCTTCTGGATCGAAAAGCGTAATTTCCAACATGGTGGGATCAACTTCTAATATTTTAACGGAATTTGGTGGAGCATTTACGATAAAATTGGTTTCTGGTTTACGAGACAAATATAATGCGGCGTTTCCAATTAGTTCATATTTATATCCGATTGTATAAATTAACTTAGGGTGAACTTGAATTGATTTGCCCAAACTTATAACACAATATCTGTTTCGTAACTCCACCTCATTTATATTTATTTCGATTGGCTCACTCAAGTTATTTTGTTGACAGGAAATTGTGATGCTCATCCGCTTAACACCACCGAAAGCAACGGTACGATCGTGAACTCTTCCAAATGCAAAACCGTGCAGGATCATTTCTAAATTAACTGAGAACTTTGTTTTAAATTCTGTTTGATATGGAGAGGCCCTATATTCGTAGGGATATAATAGCTCGGTTCTTAGTGTGCAATTCCATATTCCGTTATCAAGTATATTTCCGTAAACTTTGTGGTTGGCAAATTTGTTAAAATTCTTTTTTGTTAATAAGTAAGGATATTTTGTTTTAACAAATCGCAATTCCCCGATAGACATCGTTGGGAAACGTATTGATCTAATCAAATGAGGAAATTCGAGGCACTCAGTAAATTGTAAACGATTTTGACTACAATAATGATCCATCCAATGAACCAATATAGTAAGGATATCGAATTCAGTTACGCCCTTCTCGATTTCATCGAATTTTAAAATTTCTTCCAGAGTGTCTGAAGTTACCACCCTGACTAATCTGGCATACCTTTTAAAGTTACTAGCTACATGTAACTTCAGTGTCTTTCTGTTTAAATCAATTTTTTTGTTTCCTAATTTATACAAATCCAACTTCAGCAGACAGCTAGATTGTTCATTCATTAGTTGATTGACTAATTTTATCACGTTGTAATGTATCGCCAACTTTAACAAATCTGCCCAATTAGCATCATTAGCATTTATTTCGTCGGTATACAAAAATCGAATGAACTGATAAAAAACGTCGTATCCATAATCAGTTATTTGTATAATTTTTTTCTCGCCCCGGGTTATTTCTAACTGCTTTTGAAATGTAGTGCTACGTACCATTAAAATAAGCGAATGCGCAAATATTTGTTTCTCTTCGACAAGAAACAATATATCCGACCAATCATTCAAATTAAATAATTTGGCCGTAATTTGGTGCATCGGGAATGGAATTTCGTTTAATTTATATTCCATTTTATTATATTTCACTACACAACACCAGCTAATAACCACTTGAACAATTGAAAAGATTAGACGAACTGAAATTTTTATATTTTGCTCGAATATAAAATCGAAAATGTTCTTATCTTATCTATTCGAATATTGATAATTATCTTTGTCCAATACAATTTCGTTCACGTATTATATTATTAAATGATCTCTACAGAGAACATTATCAAATCAATTTTATTTGCATTACCCATTACATGAAAAACTAATAAATATCTGTTCTGTTGGATAGTAAAAATGTGTAACTGTATTTCATTTAAATTTTACATTCCATCGGCCTGCTTGGGATTCCCAAAAACAATTCTCTTAATCAGCACTGAAATTAGTTACAAATGCATTAGGTACTCAGCAATAAATTGTTTTGATGGGTCTGTTGTAAGTCTCGTATAAGTAAATTAATTGTAGGAAATGTCACTTTAATTATTGTAGCTTTGATGATCGTAAAACGCATCATTACACCATCAACTTACATCGAAATTTATTTAAATAATGCACTATTAATAAATTTATCGAGATTGACATAAATTTATGGAAATTTTACCAATGCAGATTAATGTTTATTTATGAATTATTTGTGTACCAAATTAGAAAAAAATATAACGGTAGTTCCGAAGGGATCCAAAGAATGAATACTTCTTCGGCCGCGACATTTCCAGTTTCTAAGCGGGGACTTCAATAATATTCGGCATCAGTTTCTTCATTGAGAATCGATTCAGATGCCTGGGATGTAAAATTGGTGCACTAATCTTCAGTTCCAAGATAAGAGAGGATAATCCAGATGGCTCTAAGTTGTGAAAAGCTATGCAGTGTAGTTATGACAGCCTTATCTGGATTACATATTATTTCTATATAGACTGGTAAATTTGTAGAACACCTGATTACACATAGCTATTGATGACATTGATAGCTTGGTTTAATCGAGCATGGGTCGCTCTTTGGCACAGTCAACCGTGATCGGTGAAGTGCTAATCTACAATAACAAACACCGCCGTTTTTGGCACACAAACAAACAAGAGGCTGAATAATTTGTCCTGCGGTTTCTTTGGCCCTTATTGTTTCCATGCTTGTCAAATTTAAGTTTGAAGGACAAGTGAGCTATCCCCCCCTGCGGACAGTTTTGCAGTAATACCGGATGAAGCGACATCAACGGCGTTTCCATTTCTCTGTGTGGCACCAAGCCAAAAGAAGATTAATAAGAAAATTCTTCCTGGTAGCGCCTAAAGCATTTAAGAAAAATATCCTTGCCCAACCAAAACTCTCTTGTAATATTTTCAAATACTTCTTTCTGAATGTTGGGTATGCATGTTGTGAACAAATCTGTATTGTATTTCTTTTTCTGTACGTACTAGGGTACGGAAGTCCAAGCTGAATTTTAATAAATCAATCAATATCATAAAAAACAAAATAAATGTTCTATTTATGTCTTACCAATATCTTAGCAATGATGTCAATTTTTTCTACAAGAGAAGTAATAAAAATGATACCAATCTAGCAGATTATTGCCCCATAAATTGCATTCAATATATAAACACTATTAGTCAACGTTTTTTAGCCCAGATATTTACGAGTGCTGAAATTACATTAAATTCCCAGATTAGACGAACGAGATCTAAATTACACTGATTATCTCACGTCTGTTTAGAAATAACACAGCTATGGACTATTATAACATTAAGCTAAAATTGCTAATTAAACTTAAAGGCGCGTTCACACTATGTAACTAATAACTGGTGTTATTCAACAAATTGTAATGCATGTTTATAACAGTACATGCTATAATAACAATGTTATATAACATGTTACAAAAATTAATGACACATTTTTATATAACAACTTGCTAAAACAACGTTTTCGCGCTAAAGCGACCGACATGCGGGTTTAAATAAAGAATTTAATGTTTGAATGAGAATCCGCATGTATGCAAAATTAAAATTGTTAAACGTTTTTAAGGCGAAATGGTAAATTCGCTAATACTACAAGTACATGGTTGATTCTTATATATAGGAAAAATTCACAGTAATAAGTTTAGCAGTTCAGTCGCTATAGCCTGATGAGATGTACTGAAAGACGACTTATTTTTCACAATGCTCGCAGATCGAAACTGAAATGCAAAACTCTCAACAATTTCTCCTCTTCATAAATTAGTTAATAATGTTTTTAAACTTTTGTCGTGTTACATAGTGAAAACACGCCTTAATAAAAGCTATATGTAGTTATATTAGGCGGTATAGCCCGTCCTAGAATGGATGCAAATTATATATAATTACCTGTTAGAACCGCCAAAATTCCATCCAAATTTTAGGTAAAAGATAGATTTGTAAGTTGATGAACTTTTTCAAAAATTGGCATCTTAATGTTATCTCAGTTAGGCGCTGCTTGTAAAATTTAGAACTGACTCGAGCTGTTTGTCACAAACACCTATCATATCTTTGCAGTCATTTCTATTAGCCATTAGTTATAAAACAAAATTCCAGAAATTTCAATGCTAAGCTTAACACGAAAGCAGAAAATTATTTAAAAAATTAAAGAGAATGAGAGAATTATTCTACTTATGTAGTCGTTCGAAGGAAAAATTTTCCGACAATTCAAAAAAATGTAATCAAATATTTCGGAATGCAAGCATTCCCGAGTCAATCAGTGAGCTAGTCAGTGATGGGCATAAATATATGTATATTATGATATCATATATAATATGAAAATCGTTATTTAAAATAATGTTACATAATTTTGTTTTATTAATTTTTTTAACAAGTTATATAACATGTTATATTGTTGAAACGAGCCCTAATTTTTGTTGTATAGCATTGTTTTAAGTTACAAGATGAATATTTAAGACTAATTTTGCCTCATTATATTCACATAAGCGACTAAGCTTCGTTCGAGAAACTAAAATAAAATGTAACATTAATTGTTCCAACACTCAGAATCGACAATAAATAAAGATTTTTAATACAAAACACGGTATAACTTTAATTGATTCGAATTTTGATTTTATTTTAGAATATTTATTTAGAATACTAAGAGATCATTTACAATATCTGACCAATTTCGCGCCAAATAAAAACTGTATATAGACAAGAATAATTCTAGGGCGTCGATATGATGTTTAGCCAAAATAAAAATAAATGTTTGCTACCCTGTTCTGTAAAATGCAATATAACTGCATGGTTTAATGAACTGGTTGTAAAATTTTTCGAAATTTTATATGTCAGTGGATTGTAATAAAGTCGTTTGAGGTCAAAAAATATTTGTTGGCCAGATGAATACAGCATGAGATATACGATGGTTTAATGCATTCGTTGTAAACTGTTTAGAATTTTTGTATATCTGTGAGCTCTTTGTTTAACCGAAAAACCTTAAACCATCCTCTAACTCATGCTGTATTCATCTGGGTCGGCCAAAGAAAAAAATTTTAACTTCACAGCTCAACGACATACAAAAATTTTAAAAAGTTTACAACAAATGCTTTAAACCATCCCCTATAGCTCATGCTCTATTCACCTGGGCCAACCAACAAATATTTTTTGACTTCAAGGGACTATATCATACTTCTTTTTGTAATTTTTTTGTATATATTGCTCGATAAGCAATTAAAAAGAAATAATATTAGTTTTTTTCGGGCAAAAAAACAATTGTTCCTTGAATAAGGATGCCTAAAGATAATCCATGAATTATTTAAGATTTTTTATTGATTATTGTTGATTTTATGTATAGCGCAAAGACGAAAATCACCCTGGTTCATGGAATTAAGGTGCCTAAAATACATTCACGGATTGAGGGTTAATTTCAGTTTGTATTGTATAAATTTAAATTTTTTTTATTATATTTTCTATTATTAACTAATATAAATTTCAATTTCATTATTTGCTTTCTCATTAGCATACATTTCTTATAGATGTCAATCAACACGTAGATTAAAATTGTGTTATCTTGTGCTAACTAATTTATCATAAATAATACTAACAAATTACTAATTATTGACTACAAAGTTGTCTTTAACCGATTCAAGTCTACACTCAGAGAAATCGTTGCACTTATTATTCCAATTACGTATTATCCGTTCCAAAATTAAGTATGAAATTCAACTTGACCTACCGTTGGAATAAGTTATACACATTAAGCATAATATATTCTTAAAATTGTTTTCAGGTAGTATTCCTAATTGGAATAATTTATTCAGTCGGCAGAAATGGTTTAATGTATATTTTTGCTTGATAAATGATTACCTTTGATAATTTATCCAGTAGTCACAATAGAATTATGCATTTTTTTGCATGATAAGTTTCAGAATTTGGAATTTCATATTCAAATGTAGGAATAAAATATTCAAAATCAGAATTTGTTTATTCTTCACATGGGAATGAATGTTGCATTACATCACAATCACATTATGCAAGTTTTTGCACGGTAAATTCCAGAATATTTGGATTCCATATTCAATGTCTGTAGGAATAAAATATCCACAAGCAGGATATTTATTATTCCTAAAATAGGACTGACTAGAAAATTTCTTCGGGATAACACAATCTTGTTAGAGGATCAATTATGTACTTTTTAGAATAATTACTACATACTATTATATTAAAGAAAATAATTTGTGGTTTTATAAAATTTATTATTAAATTAAAAATTTATTCATAAATACAATATTCCATAATTCAATACACCGCAGGTTATGATGTCTTAAAAAATAATATTTAATAAAATTAAAATACGTAAATAATAGCATCTTCAAATAAAACAAATTTTAAAGAATTCTCGGCAAAAAGTATTTCTGTCCATTTGGAAGAAGATGGATTTCAAAAGGTTTTTTTATGATTAGATCACCTATTTTAAATATCTTCAAATGTGAATCAAAGCTAATAATTTTAATTTGAATAAGAATTAGAAATAACGAACTATCATTAAATATTAAATCTTCAATTAAAAATAATTTATTTTTTTCATATATGTATATAATATTTTTTCTTAAACAATGTTCCTTTATAACGGCAAGATGTCACCAGGTTAATTGAACTCAATTTCAGGTTTTGTTCTAAGAAAATGTCTTTATAATTGAATTTAGATACATCAACTTGTTTTTTACTTTGTAATAATTCAATATCTGAATCAAATATTTGATTATTGATAATATTATAAGCAAACTCATAATTACATTTTTTACTTAGTGAAAATGAAAGGTGAATTCTAGAAAAGCACACCTTAGAATATTCCTTAATAAATTTATTCTTACTTTCAAGTCGCATGCAACTTAATAATTTTAAGGGGCCAGAATATTGAATAAACCGAGGGTAATGGCAAAGAAAGTGATGCTTAGGCCTCAAATTAGTATTTAAACAGTTTTTATAACGTGTATTATGATCTTTTATCAAAATTTGAAGGGAGATAATATCACTTTCTGTAAAAGAATCTTTAAGTTAAACTTCTACTAATTCATATAAACAAAGTACATATTTCCAACACAAATCGTTCTTTGGCACATAGCCACCAACAAAAACAGGGAAGTATCGCAGAAAACAATAGCTTTCTCTGGCTGACATATGTAAGTTTACGTTTTTAATGTGATCTTCTTTTATGGGAGTTAGTCTGTTTTCAACTTCAATTTCACCATAACTAAAACTATTTATAATAGAATTTAATAAATCAAGAGTAAAATACTGTTTTTGATATATCAGGAGGTTCAAAGCATGAGCCAGCCCAAATTTAATTATACCTTCATAAACATCATGCATTATGTCGGAATAAAAGTTGTGTGTAACATGGAAGCTTTTAAGGTTGTTAAATGATGAATTGAATTTTAGTCCAGTATTTTTAAAATCATTTTTTTCTAAATCCAATGTATAATTATCAATATTACGTAAATTAGTCTCATTTTCAACAACTGAAAATATCATATTTGATTTGGGCTCTTTGCAATGTCTACAATAAAAATTATGTGAAAAGGAGGAACTGTATCCCATTATAGTATTTAATGCAAGATTGTCTCCTATTATAAGACCTAGACCAAATTTAACGTTTTTTGTTTCATTTAATACATTTATATCGATTCCTTTAGTCTCGATTAGTTTTAAGCAATCAATAAGATTACTCAAAGATTTATTAGGACCAAATTTTTTAAAATCCAATGTTCTCATTAGCATTGCTACAAATATATTATTTAATCTCAAATTATGGTATGGGATTGTAGGAAAGAAAAATAAAATCCAGCAATTGATTGTGAGCCTGAATGACTCCCCAAAGGATTGCCAGTTTCAAAATCATCGTAGTAGAGTATGTACGGTAAAACAATGTCATCCTTAGAAAATAATTTTAACTTTTCTTGCCATAATTTACCCTGAGAAAAATTTTGTATATTATTATCAACAGAAGTAGCTAACCTATTTGTATTATTTATAGTATCAACAAGTATATTGGACGCTTCAAAAAATGTTTTAATCATATAAACAATAGGTAATACAACACAGTTGTAATCAATATTTTTTAACATAGGTTGTCCCTTTCTAAATACTTGCCCAATTTCTTCATGAATTTTGAACTTTTTGGGTGTTTAGAAGTTAAAATTGTTTCAAGAAATTGAACTATAACTTGTAAAATACATTGGTTAAAACTTTTTATAATTTCATTTATAATGACAGTTGTCATATTAGTTTTAGAATAAAGTTTTAAAACAAAAAGCAACGCCTGTTGTTGTAATTTATCTTTAAATGTGGCAACATTACAGATTGCAATCTCATTCGTAACAAAGTGGGGTTTCTCTTCGTTGAAATTATTATTAATGCAAAACTCAGTAACTAAAGAATGCGGTGTTTTTATAGGATATTGGTTTATAGGAGCAGGGTTTGTGGTTTGCAATAGATTTTTGTCATGTTGATTCAAAAGATGGCGTTTAAAACTATTTCGATTTGAAAATGATTGACCACAATTTTCCTGGCAACACCGTAAACTATCCGTAGATTTAAGTAGATGTACATACTTAAAGTGTAACATTAAAAGATCTATTTGACAAAATGAACTGGAACATTTGAAGCAGATAAACATTGTGGAGAAAGTAAAATAAAAAAAAACGAATTATACTGAAATTATTTGGATAGCTCTAATATGGTATCAATTATATCTGACGTTAAACAGTCATATTTTGTTTCAATATTATAAAAATATTTTTGAATGATGGCCGGTCTCCACTTGTGTATTTTTCTTTTGACAAAAAATAAATGACATTCGGCTCATGACATTTTTTCTACAACTACTAACATAAAGAATATAACAAATTTCTCTCTTTGAGAAAAAAAAAAAATTTGATTTTGGTTCCATTTTCGGTTAAAATAATTTTTGGAATATTAAATTTATATTCCACAATTTATTATTTATGGTTTAATTTAATAACACAATTTCTATATTATTTTATTTTATTTTCACCTAAAATTTATTAAAAGGCTAAAATTTTCCGAAAAAACATGAAAATTTTATTTTGGTTGTCAAAATATTCAACATAAAATGACAAGGAATTGAGCATGAAAAACAATTTATGCTCAATTGGCACAACGTCATGACAAAATTTTTGAATATTCTGATCTTTTTCTCCCTTGACAAAATTTCAATGCGCATGCTCAAAACCATTTTTGTGTATGTATTTTGCATAATGTACTAAAAATTGTCACGAGAAAAATAATGGACTAGATTTTATTTTTGTCAAGAGAAAAATACACAAGTGGAGACCGGCCATGAATAACCAAAATTTGTACGATAGTTTTGGATATTCTAAATTAAAAATAAAAAAAATTTTAACCCATTTGATCCCACTGTACCTATATGGGTACAGAAATATCACTAACTTTACGACGCCCCTACTGCGGTATTTAATGTCAAATTTCGATTTGTTTTTTTACCGTTACATACGATTTTTAGTTTGTTTATCATATTTTTAAAAAAATTCTATTTCGAGAAAGGATTTTGAGTGTTATAAAATAATTGAAGTACAAATATTTTACAAAATTTGTTATTGGCGTGGGATCAAATGGGTTAAAACAAATATCTAATGCAACCAAAAAATTTGAAAAATTGTAAAAAATCCCTTCGTATACTACAATGAATTGT
The DNA here is from genome assembly GCA_963556165.1 of Tipula helvola. Lineage (NCBI taxonomy): Eukaryota > Metazoa > Arthropoda > Insecta > Diptera > Tipulidae > Tipula > Tipula helvola. Next base: position 354,163,939 of record OY744481.1, on the reverse strand, counting down.
GGCTTTGGTTATTTATAAATATAATAAACGGTTGCAGCTTCAGGTTTTTTGATAAGCAAAATTCTTTTACCGTATTAATTTGTTTACTAACAAATGATGAATCTAGCACTTCAACTAAAAAGGACTCGATTGAGTCAGTAATGGACATTTTCCAAAATTTCCCATTTGGAAGTTTTTCTTTATTTCATGGTTTCAATATATAATGCATTAATCTACATATTTGCATGTGATGGATATCTGAAATAATTTGGTTAACACGATACTTGCAATTGTAATTTGATTAAAAATTATTTACCTATGACCTTGGAATAATTATGGGAAACTGAAATCGCTTGTTTGTCTTTAAGAGTTTTATTAAAAATCGCGTCTATTTTTAATTTAAAACTGTCCCATGACCCGAGGAGATTTCCGTAATTATCTGGATATAGTTTCTGAAAATCTATTTCAAGCTGGAAAACAGAAAATTAAATATTTAGTACATTTAACATTTAAAAAGATTATTTTTTGTGCGTACTAATCGAAACCCGTTTGAGTTTTTATATAATGGCCACTCGGAAAAGATGTCAAGGCCTTGGCTTCTTAGTTCTCGTTGACGAAAATTAAAAATTTGAATCCATTTTTGCTCTATTATCTCCCAAGGTGTGCAATGAACCTTTAACCAGCTTTTCAGTTTGTTAGAATTTGTGTCTTCATCGATATTTCCTTCATCATTGATATAAGGAGTTGTTTCAGCGTTATATCTAGAGTCTTCAGATTGTAAAAAAAACAAATAATTGGAAGTAGGTTTAGTTTTTCAATTATTTCTTCAAAAATGGCAAATTAATTATTAACTAATAATAATTATATTAAATTAAATTATAATAAAAAAATGAAAAAAACAATTTTTTTTTCTAATGAATTTCTAAATAAAGATAATTAAAATTTTGGCTGAATCACATTTTATGTAATATAACTAAAAACAAGATTAAGTTGTTATTAAAAAGTTTTTTCAGCACAAATAAATTTTTTTGTAAATCATATTGAATTACAAAATTCATTTTTGCTTTTAAAAAATAATAAAGACATCTAATATATTTTAAAATCCAGGAAACTAAAATTGTAATACCTTTATTCCGATTTTCATTAATTCGTTGAAGTAGCCAATCCGTCTCAAATTTTTTGAAGCCACTCTGTATTTATTATATAATTTTCCGGTTGGATTTTTATTTTGTTTGAAATAGTAGTCCTGTAAACACAGATACCAAAAAAACCTCTATTATAATTGTCAAATCGATCAATAATCAATAATTCCGTACAAATTTAGTATGAACAATTAATACTAAAATAAAAGTTATAGTATGCTTTAGAAAACCCTCTACATGCCAGTAGCTAATTTTTATTTGAAAATTCTTAGAAATTATTCAAAATAATCGTTGAAGGGATAAAACAACTGACAAAAACTCTAGTTTAGTTAATTTTACTAAACTGCACGGAATCCCTATACTGACTTGTCTTCTCTATGCTTAATACGAAAAGAAACCAACACCAAGTCGTGCCGATTTTTTATAGATATCAAAAATGAAAATTATAGCAAAGCAATTTTTTTTATAACTTGTATCCGTATAATTGAAATATCATGGCCGATGATCATGGTTAAGTGATACTGATTTTCATTAACGTGTACATATGTACATATAAATTCCGTTAAATAGGTTCACGTTACTAATTAGTTATAATATGTAGGGTGGCAATCTAAAAGAAAGAAAGTATTTTTTACAATTTAAATGTACTTCAGAATTTTCCTCTGGAAATATAGATTTTATTTGTTGGGATGTATCACGGAAACAATCCAACGTCATAACATGATCATTTTCGACAAATTCACGTACTATAAAAGTGCTTAATAAATCCCTAGTCTCTGAAGTAAAAGCAGGTGGCGTATTCTTGCCATATAAGTCCTTAATTCGTGCACCATTAGTCCCAGATAAAATTTTTTTAAAGTTCTAGTTATAAAATTAAATTGATAAATACATCTAAATTCAATTGAAGTATTTAATTATATTACAAAATGATATCTGGATACCGAAGAAGAATAACTCGATGGTGAAGAAGTGTTTGTCTCAATAGTTTGTTGTTCAAGCCACGGAAGTATGCTGGTATCAGATGTATTGGATACAGTTCTATTTTCGTTTAAAGTTGTGCAGTCAGCAAAGTTCTGAAATAAAATATGTTTTATATAAATATACATAATATAGATTAAGCAAAAGTTATTACATTTTTCATCTTCCACTCTACAAGTTTAGCTCGAAATCGGGCTTGATTTCCTAAATCATTCTGGAATATTAAACTTAACTCTATCTCTGTGAGGTATTTTAAACTTTCGATATCGATGTTTTTATCTTGAAATAAGAATTTGTAATATATAAATAAACATAAATTGTTTTAATATTTTAAGTCATCCGACTATCAAAGAAGATATACCTATTAGTTTGGGTAGAAGCGGTTCCATAGACCACTCCCTTAAAAGGTCAAAAAATTTATTATTGCTTTCTATAATAATAAACTCGTATGTGTCGTCGACTATATCTGGTTCATCCACAACTTTGTCAGCCATCTAATTGGAGTTATTTTTAAACAAATAATTAGAAACATGTAAAATATGATAGATTATTATAAAATTTTCGATTCCATACAGATAACAATTTTTCGGAGTTACTACAGTGTCGCTATATAACAAAACTACAATTTATTTCTCTACAGCGATACTAGATGAATACTTATAGGTACTTGCCACAAATCAAAACGTAAATTTGGTAAAAAAAAACTGTCGATAGTTTTATATTACGTACTAGTGGTATTACAATAAACTTTATTATGGTTTGGTTTTATTTTAATATTATTTCACATCTAGCACGAGATTCGAAACTGTCGACTCTCAAGTTTGCTTCATGAGATTTGTCAATTGTCAAAATGCAAACTTAACGGAGCTAAAAATATGTTATCTCACGACGGGAACCGTTCATAATGCCGCGTTTTAAAATGTCGCGTTTCAAAATGCCGCGTGGTACAAAATGTCGCGTTTTAAAATGTCGCATTTCAAAATGCCGCGAGGTACAAAATGTCGCGTGGTACAAAATGTCACGTTTTAAAATGTCGCGTTTCAAAATGCCGCGTGGTACATAATGTCGCGTGGTACAAAATGTCGCGTTTCATAAAACCGCGTCGTTCAAAAAACCGCGTGGTACAAAATGACGCGTTTTAAAATGATGCGTTTTAAAATGACGCGTTTTGAAAAATCCCTTATAAATCAACACAATATGATGTGAAATAATAAATAATTTAATAAAAATTATTTGAAACAAGCAAATTGTGTTTAAACATATAGTAAAATTTTCCTTCACTGAATGGAAATTATTTATAAATGTAATTTTATGTAATTATAAAGTGGGTCTAAGAAAAAGAACGCAAATGTTGAAATTTATTAGAATATTCCTTTACTAAAATGTTAAAGTTAAGTCCTTATATATCGGAAGTTGATATCAGATACACAATTTGAAAAATAATAAAAACGTACTTTTATTATGGTTATCGCCCTCAAATTTCAAAAATGTGTAGTATTTTCAAACCAATTGTTTCAATTGATCATAAAACACCTGACGGTTTTCCTTATCCATAAAGGAACATCCATGAATTTATATGACAATGAAACATCATTTGTAGCTAACTCTTTACAAAAAATTCATTAACGAAATTAACAGTACTTAGAAAAAAACCATATTTTTCAATTTCACCCAAATCATTTATATTGTTTAATAATACACATTTTTTTATTATCTCAATATAACATTTATTTTATTCCTTCTTTACAAACGCGACATTTTGTACCACGCGACATTTTGTACGTCGCGGCATTGTGAAACGCGACATTTTACAACGCGTCTTTTTGTACCACGCGAAATTTTGTACCTCGCGGCATTTTGAAACGCGACATTTTAAGACGCGAAATTTTGTACCTCGCGGCATTTTGAAACGCGACATTTTAAGACGCGATATTTTAAAGCGCGACATTTTAAAACGCGGCATTTTGACCCGGACCCATTTTAAATGTAGTTCAGCCAGACGAAAATATGAAAATGGATCATATAACAGTATGGTCCTACTCAAAGGCGGTCAAAGAGAAAATCGTTACTGATTCTTTAAATCATGTGTTCATCAACAATATATATGAATTTTTATCAGGGTTTGAGTATTACCTATTGCAGCTGATTAAAACCGATTTATTTCGAAATTCGGAGTCTTTAAAAATCATATAAAAATTCTATAATGCCGAAGAAATCGCCGTGTTCGAGAAAAGAGAAGTTTGATAAGAAACAAGAAAGTTACGGATCAACCGAAATTTGAGCTTTTAAATTTATACTCGACGAAAGTGGATCAATTTAACTGGTTGCGAGATTTGACGGCAGAAAATATCAACAGTGTCGAAGGAATTATTTCAGTAGATATTTCAACGAAAATTTAATTTTTTATAAAAAATCTTGCCGGTTTTCGAGCAAAAAAACACAATTGAACCAATCATAAGCACAATCGATATATCCAAAGAATATTTCGGAATCAAAGGATTAAATATTCTGTGAACAGGACTTAATAAGTGTTTCAGTATAAACTCCATCTACTACAATAATATGAGAATAATGAACATGTTCCTCCTACATCTACCTAATTAACAATACTGATACAAATGAGTTTACTTTGTGCGAATATTTATGGTTCTCGTTGATTAAATACATCTATAACTAATTTAACAGAAAGGAACCTAGTAATATTATTAACATTCAATATAAAAAATGTAATACAAAAATTATTAAAGTTTCAATAAAAATCTGGTTTAAAACGATAGTCTTATGAATTAAATTCAAATTTAACGAAAATTGATGAAATTTTCTGTAGAATTGATAAATTTGATCTTGTAAAATCGACGATACATATAAATGGACGTCCAATTCTTACCGAATAGGTATATTTTTGAGATGTTATTAAATTCGATCGGTAATTTTAAAACTGTTGGTCTCATCGAAATGAATACGATCAAATATGATTTAACACCTACCTGTAAAATACTTCTAAACATATTATGACACGTCAAAATTAAACGGGGTCAATCCGGCCGATATGATAAAATAATTGATATTTACATAATATGCTGGCTGGTCGGTAATAAAGAATAAAAACAGTATTGTACTAGAAAAGGATAAAATATATTTTAAATTTTAATATTTTGCAATTTTTTAATTTATACTGTTTTTAATTTACTATTTAACAGAATTATTGCACTATTAAAAATATTTTCAAAATTCGAAATTCGAATTTTCGAAAAAGAAAAAAACCTTGTGTAGCTAACTTCATAATATCTACGTCATTGATTTCGTTTTTATTAATTTTATACTATATTTACATTACTTTTTTACATATACATACAAAGAAAAAGTTAATTTGTACAATTTTATTTTTAATTATAATTAACAGATTACTAAATTTAAATTATTAGTTTTAAAATATGTTATACTAAAAGGTTTGCTTTAAATATAAACCAAAAAATATTTTCTGTTACGAGTATTTTTCATTCATAAAATTGTAATCAAAAATGATCAATTTTACATGGGTTCTTATGGGAAAACGTAAAATGTAGACCCATTAAATTAAGCTTCTTAATTTAAAGGGTCGATGCTGATGGCTTGTATATCTAGGAGCTTTGCTTAAACACATAAATCGAATTAAATGACTGTATACGTCAAGTAAAAGCGCAATAAAATACAATACTAACAATTAGAATTTACAAACAATTTGTTCAATCTTATCAGAATGTTTAAGCAAATACAACAATATAACACAATTTGAACAACAAAAGTTGAACAATAGATAGTTAAGACTCAATTTAACTATTTACTGCTTTATATTTTAATTTTTTTAATTAAATATAATCGACTTATATAGGTAAGAAGCACGGGGGCTATTATGAAATTATTCGACGCGCTTTTCTGCGATCATATCATACATTTTCCTATTATGAAACTAAAAAGGCTGGCGACCGCGCTTTGTTTTAAATAAAGTCGAACAATATGCGACTGCTCTTGAGGTGACGAATGCATACGCTTATTCGATAATAAATTGTGGGATAATAAAATTTGAGTTATTCAGTTCGTAACGTTTATTACCATTAAAAATGCGGTCCACATACTTCAAAATATTTTAGGATCCTCAATTAATAAAACTTCATTTAAAATAAAAGAAAACATCAAAAATTATTTATTTATATTTGCTTAATCCATTTAAAGAAATAACACTAAAAGTATGATTTATTTATTAATAATTGAATGTTTCTTCAAAGCTACAGTCATCAATGACATAAATATTCCAAATTTCAGATCGCTTAAAATTTAACCTGTTGCATAAATGCATATGTAGGCGGGATGCGGGAATCAACACTAGGTTTTTAGATAATTTCGATAAAATCGGCTGTTTCACATCAACTATGTTCCAAAAGACTCATGGTTTTTAAATATTTTTTTCAAATATTGTGTTAAAAAAAATCGGATCTTCTTCATCCAACCCTTCTGCATTGAGATGTTTAAATAGAAAATCGTTAATTTTATTCGTTTGCTGCTTATCAAATTGTTCTTTATCATTTTGCTCTTTCGGGTTTTCGTATTTTGAACAAATATTTCAGGCTGTTTCATATTGAGGCAGAAATTTTTGGCATTAGCAACAGTAAAATCCCTAGACTGACAGTATTATTAAGATGATTTTTTTTACAGATTGCTTTACATTTTACATTTTGGATCGGCGCAGCAATTATTTTGATGAAAAATTATTTTTATCAAAAATTTTGTGCATCAAAAGTATTCCTATAGAAGCTGGATCCTAAAAAAGCCAGAAACACAAAAAATATTTAAAAGAAATCTAAAAAAATTTAACGAACACCAAAACATTTATTTCGATTAACCACCCATAGGTTTGGCGTCACCTCTAAAATTCTAAAATAAATTTGAAATTAAATGAAACAACAACAATCAAATTTTAGATATAAAATTTATTTATTCATTCACTTTTACAGGTCATCAAAGTCATCTTCTGGATCGAAAAGCGTAATTTCGAACATGGTGGGATCAACTTCTAATATTTTAACGGAATTTGGTGGAGCATTTACGATAAAATTGGTTTCTGGTTTACGAGACAAATAGAATGCGGCGTTTTCCTGTAGTTCATATTTATATCCGATTGTATAAATTAACTTAGGGTGAACTTGAATTGATTTGCCCAAACTTATAACACAATATCTGTTTCGTAACTCCACCTCATTTATATTTATTTCGATTGGCTCACTCAAGTTATTTTGTTGACAGGAAATTGTGATGCTCATCCGCTTAACACCACCGAAAGCAACGGTACGATCGTGAACTCTTCCAAATGCAAAACCGTGCAGGATCATTTCTAAATTAACTGAGAACTTTGTTTTAAATTCTGTTTGATATGGAGAGGCCCTATATTCGTAGGGATATAATAGCTCGGTTCTTAGTGTGCAATTCCATATTCCGTTATCAAGTATATTTCCGTAAACTTTGTGGTTGGCAAATTTGTTAAAATTCTTTTTTGTTAATAAGTAAGGATATTTTGTTTTAACAAATCGCAATTCCCCGATAGACATCGTTGGGAAACGTATTGATCTAATCAAATGAGGAAATTCGAGGCACTCAGTAAATTGTAAACGATTTTGACTACAATAATGATCCATCCAATGAACCAATATAGTAAGGATATCGAATTCAGTTACGCCCTTCTCGATTTCATCGAATTTTAAAATTTCTTCCAGAGTGTCTGAAGTTACCACCCTGACTAATCTGGCATACCTTTTAAAGTTACTAGCTACATGTAACTTCAGTGTCTTTCTGTTTAAATCAATTTTTTTGTTTCCTAATTTATACAAATCCAACTTCAGCAGACAGCTAGATTGTTCATTCATTAGTTGATTGACTAATTTTATCACGTTGTAATGTATCGCCAACTTTAACAAATCTGCCCAATTAGCATCATTAGCATTTATTTCGTCGGTATACAAAAATCGAATGAACTGATAAAAAACGTCGTATCCATAATCAGTTATTTGTATAATTTTTTTCTCGCCCCGGGTTATTTCTAACTGCTTTTGAAATGTAGTGCTACGTACCATAAAAAAAAAACGAATGCGCAAATATTTGTTTCTCTTCGACAAGAAACAATATATCCGACCAATCATTCAAATTAAATAATTTGGCCGTAATTTGGTGCATCGGGAATGGAATTTCGTTTAATTTATATTCCATTTTATTATATTTCACTACACAACACCAGCTAATAACCACTTGAACAATTGAAAAGATTAGACGAACTGAAATTTTTATATTTTGCTCGAATATAAAATCGAAAATGTTCTTATCTTATCTATTCGAATATTGATAATTATCTTTGTCCAATACAATTTCGTTCACGTATTATATTATTAAATGATCTCTACAGAGAACATTATCAAATCAATTTTATTTGCATTACCCATTACATGAAAAACTAATAAATATCTGTTCTGTTGGATAGTAAAAATGTGTAACTGTATTTCATTTAAATTTTACATTCCATCGGCCTGCTTGGGATTCCCAAAAACAATTCTCTTAATCAGCACTGAAATTAGTTACAAATGCATTAGGTACTCAGCAATAAATTGTTTTGATGGGTCTGTTGTAAGTCTCGTATAAGTAAATTAATTGTAGGAAATGTCACTTTAATTATTGTAGCTTTGATGATCGTAAAACGCATCATTACACCATCAACTTACATCGAAATTTATTTAAATAATGCACTATTAATAAATTTATCGAGATTGACATAAATTTATGGAAATTTTACCAATGCAGATTAATGTTTATTTATGAATTATTTGTGTACCAAATTAGAAAAAAATATAACGGTAGTTCCGAAGGGATCCAAAGAATGAATACTTCTTCGGCCGCGACATTTCCAGTTTCTAAGCGGGGACTTCAATAATATTCGGCATCAGTTTCTTCATTGAGAATCGATTCAGATGCCTGGGATGTAAAATTGGTGCACTAATCTTCAGTTCCAAGATAAGAGAGGATAATCCAGATGGCTCTAAGTTGTGAAAAGCTATGCAGTGTAGTTATGACAGCCTTATCTGGATTACATATTATTTCTATATAGACTGGTAAATTTGTAGAACACCTGATTACACATAGCTATTGATGACATTGATAGCTTGGTTTAATCGAGCATGGGTCGCTCTTTGGCACAGTCAACCGTGATCGGTGAAGTGCTAATCTACAATAACAAACACCGCCGTTTTTGGCACACAAACAAACAAGAGGCTGAATAATTTGTCCTGCGGTTTCTTTGGCCCTTATTGTTTCCATGCTTGTCAAATTTAAGTTTGAAGGACAAGTGAGCTATCCCCCCCTGCGGACAGTTTTGCAGTAATACCGGATGAAGCGACATCAACGGCGTTTCCATTTCTCTGTGTGGCACCAAGCCAAAAGAAGATTAATAAGAAAATTCTTCCTGGTAGCGCCTAAAGCATTTAAGAAAAATATCCTTGCCCAACCAAAACTCTCTTGTAATATTTTCAAATACTTCTTTCTGAATGTTGGGTATGCATGTTGTGAACAAATCTGTATTGTATTTCTTTTTCTGTACGTACTAGGGTACGGAAGTCCAAGCTGAATTTTAATAAATCAATCAATATCATAAAAAACAAAATAAATGTTCTATTTATGTCTTACCAATATCTTAGCAATGATGTCAATTTTTTCTACAAGAGAAGTAATAAAAATGATACCAATCTAGCAGATTATTGCCCCATAAATTGCATTCAATATATAAACACTATTAGTCAACGTTTTTTAGCCCAGATATTTACGAGTGCTGAAATTACATTAAATTCCCAGATTAGACGAACGAGATCTAAATTACACTGATTATCTCACGTCTGTTTAGAAATAACACAGCTATGGACTATTATAACATTAAGCTAAAATTGCTAATTAAACTTAAAGGCGCGTTCACACTATGTAACTAATAACTGGTGTTATTCAACAAATTGTAATGCATGTTTATAACAGTACATGCTATAATAACAATGTTATATAACATGTTACAAAAATTAATGACACATTTTTATATAACAACTTGCTAAAACAACGTTTTCGCGCTAAAGCGACCGACATGCGGGTTTAAATAAAGAATTTAATGTTTGAATGAGAATCCGCATGTATGCAAAATTAAAATTGTTAAACGTTTTTAAGGCGAAATGGTAAATTCGCTAATACTACAAGTACATGGTTGATTCTTATATATAGGAAAAATTCACAGTAATAAGTTTAGCAGTTCAGTCGCTATAGCCTGATGAGATGTACTGAAAGACGACTTATTTTTCACAATGCTCGCAGATCGAAACTGAAATGCAAAACTCTCAACAATTTCTCCTCTTCATAAATTAGTTAATAATGTTTTTAAACTTTTGTCGTGTTACATAGTGAAAACACGCCTTAATAAAAGCTATATGTAGTTATATTAGGCGGTATAGCCCGTCCTAGAATGGATGCAAATTATATATAATTACCTGTTAGAACCGCCAAAATTCCATCCAAATTTTAGGTAAAAGATAGATTTGTAAGTTGATGAACTTTTTCAAAAATTGGCATCTTAATGTTATCTCAGTTAGGCGCTGCTTGTAAAATTTAGAACTGACTCGAGCTGTTTGTCACAAACACCTATCATATCTTTGCAGTCATTTCTATTAGCCATTAGTTATAAAACAAAATTCCAGAAATTTCAATGCTAAGCTTAACACGAAAGCAGAAAATTATTTAAAAAATTAAAGAGAATGAGAGAATTATTCTACTTATGTAGTCGTTCGAAGGAAAAATTTTCCGACAATTCAAAAAAATGTAATCAAATATTTCGGAATGCAAGCATTCCCGAGTCAATCAGTGAGCTAGTCAGTGATGGGCATAAATATATGTATATTATGATATCATATATAATATGAAAATCGTTATTTAAAATAATGTTACATAATTTTGTTTTATTAATTTTTTTAACAAGTTATATAACATGTTATATTGTTGAAACGAGCCCTAATTTTTGTTGTATAGCATTGTTTTAAGTTACAAGATGAATATTTAAGACTAATTTTGCCTCATTATATTCACATAAGCGACTAAGCTTCGTTCGAGAAACTAAAATAAAATGTAACATTAATTGTTCCAACACTCAGAATCGACAATAAATAAAGATTTTTAATACAAAACACGGTATAACTTTAATTGATTCGAATTTTGATTTTATTTTAGAATATTTATTTAGAATACTAAGAGATCATTTACAATATCTGACCAATTTCGCGCCAAATAAAAACTGTATATAGACAAGAATAATTCTAGGGCGTCGATATGATGTTTAGCCAAAATAAAAATAAATGTTTGCTACCCTGTTCTGTAAAATGCAATATAACTGCATGGTTTAATGAACTGGTTGTAAAATTTTTCGAAATTTTATATGTCAGTGGATTGTAATAAAGTCGTTTGAGGTCAAAAAATATTTGTTGGCCAGATGAATACAGCATGAGATATACGATGGTTTAATGCATTCGTTGTAAACTGTTTAGAATTTTTGTATATCTGTGAGCTCTTTGTTTAACCGAAAAACCTTAAACCATCCTCTAACTCATGCTGTATTCATCTGGGTCGGCCAAAGAAAAAAATTTTAACTTCACAGCTCAACGACATACAAAAATTTTAAAAAGTTTACAACAAATGCTTTAAACCATCCCCTATAGCTCATGCTCTATTCACCTGGGCCAACCAACAAATATTTTTTGACTTCAAGGGACTATATCATACTTCTTTTTGTAATTTTTTTGTATATATTGCTCGATAAGCAATTAAAAAGAAATAATATTAGTTTTTTTCGGGCAAAAAAACAATTGTTCCTTGAATAAGGATGCCTAAAGATAATCCATGAATTATTTAAGATTTTTTATTGATTATTGTTGATTTTATGTATAGCGCAAAGACGAAAATCACCCTGGTTCATGGAATTAAGGTGCCTAAAATACATTCACGGATTGAGGGTTAATTTCAGTTTGTATTGTATAAATTTAAATTTTTTTTATTATATTTTCTATTATTAACTAATATAAATTTCAATTTCATTATTTGCTTTCTCATTAGCATACATTTCTTATAGATGTCAATCAACACGTAGATTAAAATTGTGTTATCTTGTGCTAACTAATTTATCATAAATAATACTAACAAATTACTAATTATTGACTACAAAGTTGTCTTTAACCGATTCAAGTCTACACTCAGAGAAATCGTTGCACTTATTATTCCAATTACGTATTATCCGTTCCAAAATTAAGTATGAAATTCAACTTGACCTACCGTTGGAATAAGTTATACACATTAAGCATAATATATTCTTAAAATTGTTTTCAGGTAGTATTCCTAATTGGAATAATTTATTCAGTCGGCAGAAATGGTTTAATGTATATTTTTGCTTGATAAATGATTACCTTTGATAATTTATCCAGTAGTCACAATAGAATTATGCATTTTTTTGCATGATAAGTTTCAGAATTTGGAATTTCATATTCAAATGTAGGAATAAAATATTCAAAATCAGAATTTGTTTATTCTTCACATGGGAATGAATGTTGCATTACATCACAATCACATTATGCAAGTTTTTGCACGGTAAATTCCAGAATATTTGGATTCCATATTCAATGTCTGTAGGAATAAAATATCCACAAGCAGGATATTTATTATTCCTAAAATAGGACTGACTAGAAAATTTCTTCGGGATAACACAATCTTGTTAGAGGATCAATTATGTACTTTTTAGAATAATTACTACATACTATTATATTAAAGAAAATAATTTGTGGTTTTATAAAATTTATTATTAAATTAAAAATTTATTCATAAATACAATATTCCATAATTCAATACACCGCAGGTTATGATGTCTTAAAAAATAATATTTAATAAAATTAAAATACGTAAATAATAGCATCTTCAAATAAAACAAATTTTAAAGAATTCTCGGCAAAAAGTATTTCTGTCCATTTGGAAGAAGATGGATTTCAAAAGGTTTTTTTATGATTAGATCACCTATTTTAAATATCTTCAAATGTGAATCAAAGCTAATAATTTTAATTTGAATAAGAATTAGAAATAACGAACTATCATTAAATATTAAATCTTCAATTAAAAATAATTTATTTTTTTCATATATGTATATAATATTTTTTCTTAAACAATGTTCCTTTATAACGGCAAGATGTCACCAGGTTAATTGAACTCAATTTCAGGTTTTGTTCTAAGAAAATGTCTTTATAATTGAATTTAGATACATCAACTTGTTTTTTACTTTGTAATAATTCAATATCTGAATCAAATATTTGATTATTGATAATATTATAAGCAAACTCATAATTACATTTTTTACTTAGTGAAAATGAAAGGTGAATTCTAGAAAAGCACACCTTAGAATATTCCTTAATAAATTTATTCTTACTTTCAAGTCGCATGCAACTTAATAATTTTAAGGGGCCAGAATATTGAATAAACCGAGGGTAATGGCAAAGAAAGTGATGCTTAGGCCTCAAATTAGTATTTAAACAGTTTTTATAACGTGTATTATGATCTTTTATCAAAATTTGAAGGGAGATAATATCACTTTCTGTAAAAGAATCTTTAAGTTAAACTTCTACTAATTCATATAAACAAAGTACATATTTCCAACACAAATCGTTCTTTGGCACATAGCCACCAACAAAAACAGGGAAGTATCGCAGAAAACAATAGCTTTCTCTGGCTGACATATGTAAGTTTACGTTTTTAATGTGATCTTCTTTTATGGGAGTTAGTCTGTTTTCAACTTCAATTTCACCATAACTAAAACTATTTATAATAGAATTTAATAAATCAAGAGTAAAATACTGTTTTTGATATATCAGGAGGTTCAAAGCATGAGCCAGCCCAAATTTAATTATACCTTCATAAACATCATGCATTATGTCGGAATAAAAGTTGTGTGTAACATGGAAGCTTTTAAGGTTGTTAAATGATGAATTGAATTTTAGTCCAGTATTTTTAAAATCATTTTTTTCTAAATCCAATGTATAATTATCAATATTACGTAAATTAGTCTCATTTTCAACAACTGAAAATATCATATTTGATTTGGGCTCTTTGCAATGTCTACAATAAAAATTATGTGAAAAGGAGGAACTGTATCCCATTATAGTATTTAATGCAAGATTGTCTCCTATTATAAGACCTAGACCAAATTTAACGTTTTTTGTTTCATTTAATACATTTATATCGATTCCTTTAGTCTCGATTAGTTTTAAGCAATCAATAAGATTACTCAAAGATTTATTAGGACCAAATTTTTTAAAATCCAATGTTCTCATTAGCATTGCTACAAATATATTATTTAATCTCAAATTATGGTATGGGATTGTAGGAAAGAAAAATAAAATCCAGCAATTGATTGTGAGCCTGAATGACTCCCCAAAGGATTGCCAGTTTCAAAATCATCGTAGTAGAGTATGTACGGTAAAACAATGTCATCCTTAGAAAATAATTTTAACTTTTCTTGCCATAATTTACCCTGAGAAAAATTTTGTATATTATTATCAACAGAAGTAGCTAACCTATTTGTATTATTTATAGTATCAACAAGTATATTGGACGCTTCAAAAAATGTTTTAATCATATAAACAATAGGTAATACAACACAGTTGTAATCAATATTTTTTAACATAGGTTGTCCCTTTCTAAATACTTGCCCAATTTCTTCATGAATTTTGAACTTTTTGGGTGTTTAGAAGTTAAAATTGTTTCAAGAAATTGAACTATAACTTGTAAAATACATTGGTTAAAACTTTTTATAATTTCATTTATAATGACAGTTGTCATATTAGTTTTAGAATAAAGTTTTAAAACAAAAAGCAACGCCTGTTGTTGTAATTTATCTTTAAATGTGGCAACATTACAGATTGCAATCTCATTCGTAACAAAGTGGGGTTTCTCTTCGTTGAAATTATTATTAATGCAAAACTCAGTAACTAAAGAATGCGGTGTTTTTATAGGATATTGGTTTATAGGAGCAGGGTTTGTGGTTTGCAATAGATTTTTGTCATGTTGATTCAAAAGATGGCGTTTAAAACTATTTCGATTTGAAAATGATTGACCACAATTTTCCTGGCAACACCGTAAACTATCCGTAGATTTAAGTAGATGTACATACTTAAAGTGTAACATTAAAAGATCTATTTGACAAAATGAACTGGAACATTTGAAGCAGATAAACATTGTGGAGAAAGTAAAATAAAAAAAAACGAATTATACTGAAATTATTTGGATAGCTCTAATATGGTATCAATTATATCTGACGTTAAACAGTCATATTTTGTTTCAATATTATAAAAATATTTTTGAATGATGGCCGGTCTCCACTTGTGTATTTTTCTTTTGACAAAAAATAAATGACATTCGGCTCATGACATTTTTTCTACAACTACTAACATAAAGAATATAACAAATTTCTCTCTTTGAGAAAAAAAAAAAATTTGATTTTGGTTCCATTTTCGGTTAAAATAATTTTTGGAATATTAAATTTATATTCCACAATTTATTATTTATGGTTTAATTTAATAACACAATTTCTATATTATTTTATTTTATTTTCACCTAAAATTTATTAAAAGGCTAAAATTTTCCGAAAAAACATGAAAATTTTATTTTGGTTGTCAAAATATTCAACATAAAATGACAAGGAATTGAGCATGAAAAACAATTTATGCTCAATTGGCACAACGTCATGACAAAATTTTTGAATATTCTGATCTTTTTCTCCCTTGACAAAATTTCAATGCGCATGCTCAAAACCATTTTTGTGTATGTATTTTGCATAATGTACTAAAAATTGTCACGAGAAAAATAATGGACTAGATTTTATTTTTGTCAAGAGAAAAATACACAAGTGGAGACCGGCCATGAATAACCAAAATTTGTACGATAGTTTTGGATATTCTAAATTAAAAATAAAAAAAATTTTAAAACAAATATCTAATGCAACCAAAAAATTTGAAAAATTGTAAAAAATCCCTTCGTATACTACAATGAATTGTGGCTTTGGTTATTTATAAATATAATAAACGGTTGCAGCTTCAGGTTTTTTGATAAGCAAAATTCTTTTACCGTATTAATTTGTTTACTAACAAATGATGAATCTAGCACTTCAACTAAAAAGGACTCGATTGAGTCAGTAATGGACATTTTCCAAAATTTCCCATTTGGAAGTTTTTCTTTATTTCATGGTTTCAATATATAATGCATTAATCTACATATTTGCATGTGATGGATATCTGAAATAATTTGGTTAACACGATACTTGCAATTGTAATTTGATTAAAAATTATTTACCTATGACCTTGGAATAATTATGGGAAACTGAAATCGCTTGTTTGTCTTTAAGAGTTTTATTAAAAATCGCGTCTATTTTTAATTTAAAACTGTCCCATGACCCGAGGAGATTTCCGTAATTATCTGGATATAGTTTCTGAAAATCTATTTCAAGCTGGAAAACAGAAAATTAAATATTTAGTACATTTAACATTTAAAAAGATTATTTTTTGTGCGTACTAATCGAAACCCGTTTGAGTTTTTATATAATGGCCACTCGGAAAAGATGTCAAGGCCTTGGCTTCTTAGTTCTCGTTGACGAAAATTAAAAATTTGAATCCATTTTTGCTCTATTATCTCCCAAGGTGTGCAATGAACCTTTAACCAGCTTTTCAGTTTGTTAGAATTTGTGTCTTCATCGATATTTCCTTCATCATTGATATAAGGAGTTGTTTCAGCGTTATATCTAGAGTCTTCAGATTGTAAAAAAAACAAATAATTGGAAGTAGGTTTAGTTTTTCAATTATTTCTTCAAAAATGGCAAATTAATTATTAACTAATAATAATTATATTAAATTAAATTATAATAAAAAAATGAAAAAAACAATTTTTTTTTCTAATGAATTTCTAAATAAAGATAATTAAAATTTTGGCTGAATCACATTTTATGTAATATAACTAAAAACAAGATTAAGTTGTTATTAAAAAGTTTTTTCAGCACAAATAAATTTTTTTGTAAATCATATTGAATTACAAAATTCATTTTTGCTTTAAAAAAATAATAAAGACATCTAATATATTTTAAAATCCAGGAAACTAAAATTGTAATACCTTTATTCCGATTTTCATTAATTCGTTGAAGTAGCCAATCCGTCTCAAATTTTTTGAAGCCACTCTGTATTTATTATATAATTTTCCGGTTGGATTTTTATTTTGTTTGAAATAGTAGTCCTGTAAACACAGATACCAAAAAAACCTCTATTATAATTGTCAAATCGATCAATAATCAATAATTCCGTACAAATTTAGTATGAACAATTAATACTAAAATAAAAGTTATAGTATGCTTTAGAAAACCCTCTACATGCCAGTAGCTAATTTTTATTTGAAAATTCTTAGAAATTATTCAAAATAATCGTTGAAGGGATAAAACAACTGACAAAAACTCTAGTTTAGTTAATTTTACTAAACTGCACGGAATCCCTATACTGACTTGTCTTCTCTATGCTTAATACGAAAAGAAACCAACACCAAGTCGTGCCGATTTTTTATAGATATCAAAAATGAAAATTATAGCAAAGCAATTTTTTTTATAACTTGTATCCGTATAATTGAAATATCATGGCCGATGATCATGGTTAAGTGATACTGATTTTCATTAACGTGTACATATGTACATATAAATTCCGTTAAATAGGTTCACGTTACTAATTAGTTATAATATGTAGGGTGGCAATCTAAAAGAAAGAAAGTATTTTTTACAATTTAAATGTACTTCAGAATTTTCCTCTGGAAATATAGATTTTATTTGTTGGGATGTATCACGGAAACAATCCAACGTCATAACATGATCATTTTCGACAAATTCACGTACTATAAAAGTGCTTAATAAATCCCTAGTCTCTGAAGTAAAAGCAGGTGGCGTATTCTTGCCATATAAGTCCTTAATTCGTGCACCATTAGTCCCAGATAAAATTTTTTTAAAGTTCTAGTTATAAAATTAAATTGATAAATACATCTAAATTCAATTGAAGTATTTAATTATATTACAAAATGATATCTGGATACCGAAGAAGAATAACTCGATGGTGAAGAAGTGTTTGTCTCAATAGTTTGTTGTTCAAGCCACGGAAGTATGCTGGTATCAGATGTATTGGATACAGTTCTATTTTCGTTTAAAGTTGTGCAGTCAGCAAAGTTCTGAAATAAAATATGTTTTATATAAATATACATAATATAGATTAAGCAAAAGTTATTACATTTTTCATCTTCCACTCTACAAGTTTAGCTCGAAATCGGGCTTGATTTCCTAAATCATTCTGGAATATTAAACTTAACTCTATCTCTGTGAGGTATTTTAAACTTTCGATATCGATGTTTTTATCTTGAAATAAGAATTTGTAATATATAAATAAACATAAATTGTTTTAATATTTTAAGTCATCCGACTATCAAAGAAGATATACCTATTAGTTTGGGTAGAAGCGGTTCCATAGACCACTCCCTTAAAAGGTCAAAAAATTTATTATTGCTTTCTATAATAATAAACTCGTATGTGTCGTCGACTATATCTGGTTCATCCACAACTTTGTCAGCCATCTAATTGGAGTTATTTTTAAACAAATAATTAGAAACATGTAAAATATGATAGATTATTATAAAATTTTCGATTCCATACAGATAACAATTTTTCGGAGTTACTACAGTGTCGCTATATAACAAAACTACAATTTATTTCTCTACAGCGATACTAGATGAATACTTATAGGTACTTGCCACAAATCAAAACGTAAATTTGGTAAAAAAAAACTGTCGATAGTTTTATATTACGTACTAGTGGTATTACAATAAACTTTATTATGGTTTGGTTTTATTTTAATATTATTTCACATCTAGCACGAGATTCGAAACTGTCGACTCTCAAGTTTGCTTCATGAGATTTGTCAATTGTCAAAATGCAAACTTAACGGAGCTAAAAATATGTTATCTCACGACGGGAACCGTTCATAATGCCGCGTTTTAAAATGTCGCGTTTCAAAATGCCGCGTGGTACAAAATGTCGCGTTTTAAAATGTCGCATTTCAAAATGCCGCGAGGTACAAAATGTCGCGTGGTACAAAATGTCACGTTTTAAAATGTCGCGTTTCAAAATGCCGCGTGGTACATAATGTCGCGTGGTACAAAATGTCGCGTTTCATAAAACCGCGTCGTTCAAAAAACCGCGTGGTACAAAATGACGCGTTTTAAAATGATGCGTTTTAAAATGACGCGTTTTGAAAAATCCCTTATAAATCAACACAATATGATGTGAAATAATAAATAATTTAATAAAAATTATTTGAAACAAGCAAATTGTGTTTAAACATATAGTAAAATTTTCCTTCACTGAATGGAAATTATTTATAAATGTAATTTTATGTAATTATAAAGTGGGTCTAAGAAAAAGAACGCAAATGTTGAAATTTATTAGAATATTCCTTTACTAAAATGTTAAAGTTAAGTCCTTATATATCGGAAGTTGATATCAGATACACAATTTGAAAAATAATAAAAACGTACTTTTATTATGGTTATCGCCCTCAAATTTCAAAAATGTGTAGTATTTTCAAACCAATTGTTTCAATTGATCATAAAACACCTGACGGTTTTCCTTATCCATAAAGGAACATCCATGAATTTATATGACAATGAAACATCATTTGTAGCTAACTCTTTACAAAAAATTCATTAACGAAATTAACAGTACTTAGAAAAAAACCATATTTTTCAATTTCACCCAAATCATTTATATTGTTTAATAATACACATTTTTTTATTATCTCAATATAACATTTATTTTATTCCTTCTTTACAAACGCGACATTTTGTACCACGCGACATTTTGTACGTCGCGGCATTGTGAAACGCGACATTTTACAACGCGTCTTTTTGTACCACGCGAAATTTTGTACCTCGCGGCATTTTGAAACGCGACATTTTAAGACGCGAAATTTTGTACCTCGCGGCATTTTGAAACGCGACATTTTAAGACGCGATATTTTAAAGCGCGACATTTTAAAACGCGGCATTTTGACCCGGACCCATTTTAAATGTAGTTCAGCCAGACGAAAATATGAAAATGGATCATATAACAGTATGGTCCTACTCAAAGGCGGTCAAAGAGAAAATCGTTACTGATTCTTTAAATCATGTGTTCATCAACAATATATATGAATTTTTATCAGGGTTTGAGTATTACCTATTGCAGCTGATTAAAACCGATTTATTTCGAAATTCGGAGTCTTTAAAAATCATATAAAAATTCTATAATGCCGAAGAAATCGCCGTGTTCGAGAAAAGAGAAGTTTGATAAGAAACAAGAAAGTTACGGATCAACCGAAATTTGAGCTTTTAAATTTATACTCGACGAAAGTGGATCAATTTAACTGGTTGCGAGATTTGACGGCAGAAAATATCAACAGTGTCGAAGGAATTATTTCAGTAGATATTTCAACGAAAATTTAATTTTTTATAAAAAATCTTGCCGGTTTTCGAGCAAAAAAACACAATTGAACCAATCATAAGCACAATCGATATATCCAAAGAATATTTCGGAATCAAAGGATTAAATATTCTGTGAACAGGACTTAATAAGTGTTTCAGTATAAACTCCATCTACTACAATAATATGAGAATAATGAACATGTTCCTCCTACATCTACCTAATTAACAATACTGATACAAATGAGTTTACTTTGTGCGAATATTTATGGTTCTCGTTGATTAAATACATCTATAACTAATTTAACAGAAAGGAACCTAGTAATATTATTAACATTCAATATAAAAAATGTAATACAAAAATTATTAAAGTTTCAATAAAAATCTGGTTTAAAACGATAGTCTTATGAATTAAATTCAAATTTAACGAAAATTGATGAAATTTTCTGTAGAATTGATAAATTTGATCTTGTAAAATCGACGATACATATAAATGGACGTCCAATTCTTACCGAATAGGTATATGTTTGAGATGTTATTAAATTCGATCGGTAATTTTAAAACTGTTGGTCTCATCGAAATGAATACGATCAAATATGATTTAACACCTACCTGTAAAATACTTCTAAACATATTATGACACGTCAAAATTAAACGGGGTCAATCCGGCCGATATGATAAAATAATTGATATTTACATAATATGCTGGCTGGTCGGTAATAAAGAATAAAAACAGTATTGTACTAGAAAAGGATAAAATATATTTTAAATTTTAATATTTTGCAATTTTTTAATTTATACTGTTTTTAATTTACTATTTAACAGAATTATTGCACTATTAAAAATATTTTCAAAATTCGAAATTCGAATTTTCGAAAAAGAAAAAAACCTTGTGTAGCTAACTTCATAATATCTACGTCATTGATTTCGTTTTTATTAATTTTATACTATATTTACATTACTTTTTTACATATACATACAAAGAAAAAGTTAATTTGTACAATTTTATTTTTAATTATAATTAACAGATTACTAAATTTAAATTATTAGTTTTAAAATATGTTATACTAAAAGGTTTGCTTTAAATATAAACCAAAAAATATTTTCTGTTACGAGTATTTTTCATTCATAAAATTGTAATCAAAAATGATCAATTTTACATGGGTTCTTATGGGAAAACGTAAAATGTAGACCCATTAAATTAAGCTTCTTAATTTAAAGGGTCGATGCTGATGGCTTGTATATCTAGGAGCTTTGCTTAAACACATAAATCGAATTAAATGACTGTATACGTCAAGTAAAAGCGCAATAAAATACAATACTAACAATTAGAATTTACAAACAATTTGTTCAATCTTATCAGAATGTTTAAGCAAATACAACAATATAACACAATTTGAACAACAAAAGTTGAACAATAGATAGTTAAGACTCAATTTAACTATTTACTGCTTTATATTTTAATTTTTTTAATTAAATATAATCGACTTATATAGGTAAGAAGCACGGGGGCTATTATGAAATTATTCGACGCGCTTTTCTGCGATCATATCATACATTTTCCTATTATGAAACTAAAAAGGCTGGCGACCGCGCTTTGTTTTAAATAAAGTCGAACAATATGCGACTGCTCTTGAGGTGACGAATGCATACGCTTATTCGATAATAAATTGTGGGATAATAAAATTTGAGTTATTCAGTTCGTAACGTTTATTACCATTAAAAATGCGGTCCACATACTTCAAAATATTTTAGGATCCTCAATTAATAAAACTTCATTTAAAATAAAAGAAAACATCAAAAATTATTTATTTATATTTGCTTAATCCATTTAAAGAAATAACACTAAAAGTATGATTTATTTATTAATAATTGAATGTTTCTTCAAAGCTACAGTCATCAATGACATAAATATTCCAAATTTCAGATCGCTTAAAATTTAACCTGTTGCATAAATGCATATGTAGGCGGGATGCGGGAATCAACACTAGGTTTTTAGATAATTTCGATAAAATCGGCTGTTTCACATCAACTATGTTCCAAAAGACTCATGGTTTTTAAATATTTTTTTCAAATATTGTGTTAAAAAAAATCGGATCTTCTTCATCCAACCCTTCTGCATTGAGATGTTTAAATAGAAAATCGTTAATTTTATTCGTTTGCTGCTTATCAAATTGTTCTTTATCATTTTGCTCTTTCGGGTTTTCGTATTTTGAACAAATATTTCAGGCTGTTTCATATTGAGGCAGAAATTTTTGGCATTAGCAACAGTAAAATCCCTAGACTGACAGTATTATTAAGATGATTTTTTTTACAGATTGCTTTACATTTTACATTTTGGATCGGCGCAGCAATTATTTTGATGAAAAATTATTTTTATCAAAAATTTTGTGCATCAAAAGTATTCCTATAGAAGCTGGATCCTAAAAAAGCCAGAAACACAAAAAATATTTAAAAGAAATCTAAAAAAATTTAACGAACAACAAAACATTTATTTCGATTAACCACCCATAGGTTTGGCGTCACCTCTAAAATTCTAAAATAAATTTGAAATTAAATGAAACAACAACAATCAAATTTTAGATATAAAATTGATTTATTCATTCACTTTTACAGGTCATCAAAGTCATCTTCTGGATCGAAAAGCGTAATTTCGAACATGGTGGGATCAACTTCTAATATTTTAACGGAATTTGGTGGAGCATTTACGATAAAATTGGTTTCTGGTTTACGAGACAAATAGAATGCGGCGTTTTCCTTTAGTTCATATTTATATCCGATTGTATAAATTAACTTAGGGTGAACTTGAATTGATTTGCCCAAACTTATAACACAATATTTGTTTCGTAACTCCACCTCATTTATATTTATTTCGATTGGCTTACTCAAGTTATTTTTTTGACAGGAAATTGTGATGCCTATCCGCTTAACACCACCGAAACCAACGGTAGGATCGTGAACTCTTCCAAATGCAAAACCGTGCAGGATCATTTCTAAATTAACTGAGAACTTTGTTTTAAATTCTGTTTTATCTTGAGAGGCCCAACATTCGTAGGGATATAATAGGTTGGTTCTTGGTGTGCAATTCCATATTCCATCATCTAGTATATTTCCGTAAACTTTGTGGTATGCAAATTTGCTAAAATTCCTTTTTGTTAATAAGTCAGGATATTTTGTTTTAACATATCGCAATTCCCAGGTAGACATCGTTGGGAAACGTATTGATCTAATCAAATGAGGAAATTTTTTGAGGCACTCAGTAAATTGTATACGATTTTGCCTGCAATAATGATTCATCCAATGAATCAATGCAGTAAGGATATACAATTCAGTTACGCCCTCCTCGAATTGATCAAGTTTTAGAATTTCTTCCAATGTATCTGAAGTTATTGTATCGATTGAATCATCGTAACTGGTAAAGTCATAAGCTACTTGTAACTTGAGAGTTGTTCTGTTTAAATCAATTTTTTTGTTTCCTAATTTATACAAATTCAACTTTTGCAGACAGCGAGATTGTTCATTCATTAATTGATTGACTAATTTTATGACGTTGTAATGTATCGCCAACTTTAACAAACCTTGCCAATTAGCATCATTAGCATTTATTTCGTCGGTATACAAAAATCGAATGAACTGATAAAAAACGGCGTATCCATAATCAGTTATTGGTATAATTTTTTTCTCGCCCCGGGTTATTTCTAACTGCTTTTGAAATGTAGTGCTACGTACCATTAAAATAAGCGAATGTGCAAATATTTGTTTCTCTTCGACAAGAAACGTTATATCCGACAAATAATCCAAATTAAATAATTTGGCCGTAATTTGGTGCATCGGGAATGGAATTTCGTTTATTTTGTATTCCATTTTAGTAAATTTCACTACACAACACCAGCTAATAACCACTTGAACAATTGAAAAGATTAGACGAACTGAAATTTTTATATTTTGCTCGAATATAAAATCGAAAATTTTTTTATCTTTTAAATGAATATAGATAATTATCTTTGTCCAATACAATTTCGTTCACGTATTATGTTATTAAATGATCTCTACAGAGAACATTATCAAATCAATTTTATTTGCATTACCCATTACATGAAAAACTAATAAATATCTGTTCTGTTGGATAGTAAAAATGTGTAACTGTATTTCATTTAAATTTTACATTCCATCGGCCTGCTTGGGATTCCCAAAAACAATTCTCTTAATCAGCACTGAAATTAGTTACAAATGCATTAGGTACTCAGCAATAAATTGTTTTGATGGGTCTGTTGTAAGTCTCGTATAAGTAAATTAATTGTAGGAAATGTCACTTTAATTATTGTAACTTTGATGATCGTAAAACGCATCATTACACCATCAACTTACATCGAAATTTATTTAAATAATGCACTATTAATAAATTTATCGAGATTGACATAAATTTATGGAAATTTTACCAATGCAGATTAATGTTTATTTATGAATTATTTGTGTACCAAATTAGAAAAAAATATAACGGTAGTTCCGAAGGGATCCAAAGAATGAATACTTCTTCGGCCGCGACATTTCCAGTTTCTAAGCGGGGACTTCAATAATATTCGGCATCAGTTTCTTCATTGAGAATCGATTCAGATGCCTGGGATGTAAAATTGGTGCCCTAATCTTCAGTTCCAAGATAAGAGAGGATAATCCAGATGGCTCTAAGTTGTGAAAAGCTATGCAGTGTAGTTATGACAGCCTTATCTGGATTACATATTATTTCTATATAGACTGGTAAATTTGTAGAACACCTGATTACACATAGCTATTGATGACATTGATAGCTTGGTTTAATCGAGCATGGGTCGCTCTTTGGCACAGTCAACCGTGATCGGTGAAGTGCTAATCTACAATAACAAACACCGCCGTTTTTGGCACACAAACAAACAAGAGGCTGAATAATTTGTCCTGCGGTTTCTTTGGCCCTTATTGTTTCCATGCTTGTCAAATTTAAGTTTGAAGGACAAGTGAGCTATCCCCCCCTGCGGACAGTTTTGCAGTAATACCGGATGAAGCGACATCAACGGCGTTTCCATTTCTCTGTGTGGCACCAAGCCAAAAGAAGATTAATAAGAAAATTCTTCCTGGTAGCGCCTAAAGCATTTAAGAAAAATATCCTTGCCCAACCAAAACTCTCTTGTAATATTTTCAAATACTTCTTTCTGAATGTTGGGTATGCATGTTGTGAACAAATCTGTATTGTATTTCTTTTTCTGTACGTACTAGGGTACGGAAGTCCAAGCTGAATTTTAATAAATCAATCAATATCATAAAAAACAAAATAAATGTTCTATTTATGTCTTACCAATATCTTAGCAATGATGTCAATTTTTTCTACAAGAGAAGTAATAAAAATGATACCAATCTAGCAGATTATTGCCCCATAAATTGCATTCAATATATAAACACTATTAGTCAACGTTTTTTAGCCCAGATATTTACGAGTGCTGAAATTACATTAAATTCCCAGATTAGACGAACGAGATCTAAATTACACTGATTATCTCACGTCTGTTTAGAAATAACACAGCTATGGACTATTATAACATTAAGCTAAAATTGCTAATTAAACTTAAAGGTGCGTTCACACTATGTAACTAATAACTGGTGTTATTCAACAAATTGTAAGGCATGTTTATAACAGTACATGCTATAATAACAATGTTATATAACATTTTTATATAACAACTTGCTAAAACAACGTTTTCGCGCTAAAGCGACCGACATGCGGGTTTAAATAAAGAATTTAATGTTTGAATGAGAATCCGCATGTATGCAAAATTAAAATTGTTAAACGTTTTTAAGGCGAAATGGTAAATTCGCTAATACTACAAGTACATGGTTGATTCTTATATATAGGAAAAATTCACAGTAATAAGTTTAGCAGTTCAGTCGCTATAGCCTGATGAGATGTACTGAAAGACGACTTATTTTTCACAATGCTCGCAGATCGAAACTGAAATGCAAAACTCTCAACAATTTCTCCTCTTCATAAATTAGTTAATAATGTTTTTAAACTTTTGTCGTGTTACATAGTGAAAACACGCCTTAATAAAAGCTATATGTAGTTATATTAGGCGGTATAGCCCGTCCTAGAATGGATGCAAATTATATATAATTACCTGTTAGAACCGCCAAAATTCCATCCAAATTTTAGGTAAAAGATAGATTTGTAAGTTGATGAACTTTTTCAAAAATTGGCATCTTAATGTTATCTCAGTTAGGCGCTGCTTGTAAAATTTAGAACTGACTCGAGCTGTTTGTCACAAACACCTATCATATCTTTGCAGTCATTTCTATTAGCCATTAGTTATAAAACAAAATTCCAGAAATTTCAATGCTAAGCTTAACACGAAAGATACTGTTAAAGTTAGCCGAAAGTTGGCAGCCGAAAGTGAAAAGTCGATAATGCAGATTGCACTATTCCAGCCGAAAGTAAAAAACGGTAATGCAGATTGCATTATCCCAGCCGAAAGTAAAAAATAATCGGTATTGCAGATTGCGTTATCCCAGCCGAAAATAAAAAATTAAGTTAATATCGATCGGTAATGTTAAGCCTAAAACCTACTAAGGAATGTAAGGATGTGTGATTATCTTTGAATACCTTTGTTATTATTCTTATATGGCTAAACCTGGCTGCAGTTCCTCGTGGAAAATTATGGAAAATTCGAGAAACCCAAAAAAATATTTTAATTGGAATAAAAACCGCCTCTAGAAAGTTACGTCTGGAGATGTATTTTATTGATGTAACTTGTCAATAGCTATCGCAGGAAAAAAATTCAGTTCAAGTTTCCCGTAAGAAATCGCGGAAAACTCGATTTTCCAAAAATCATTAGAAAATGTATATAAAATCAGCCTCTAGAGTGTTATGTCTGGAAATGTATTTTATTGATGTGACTTGTCAATAGCTTTCGCAGGGAAAAAATTCAGTTCAAGTTTCCCGTCAGAAATCGCGGAAAATTGGAAAAACGTTCCAGCCGAAAGTAAAAAATAAATGTCAGCCTCTAGAGTGTTATGTCTGGAGATGTATTTTATTGGTGTGACTTGTCAATAGCTATCGCAGGGAAAAAATTCAGTTCAAGTTTCCCGTGAGAAATCGCGGAAAATTGGAAAAACGTTCCAGCCGAAAGTAAAAAATAAATGTCAGCCTCTAGAGTGTTATGTCTGGAGATATATTTTATAGATGCGATTTGTCAGTAGCTATCGCTGGAAAAAAATTCAGTTCAAGTTTCCCGTCAGAAATCGCGGAAAATTGGAAAAACGTTCCAGCCGAAAGTAAAAAATAAATGTTAGCCTCTAGAGTGTTATGTCTGGAGATATACTTCGTTGATGCGATTTGTCAATAGCTATCGCTGGGAAAAAATTCAGTTCAAGTTTCCCGTCAGAAATCGCGGAAAATTGGAAAAACGTTCCAGCCGAAAGTAAAAAATAAATGTTAGCCTCTAGAGTGTTATGTCTGGAGATATATTTCATTGATGCGATTTGTCAATAGCTATCGCTGGAAAAAAATTCAGTTCAAGTTTCCCGTCAGAAATCGCGGAAAATTCGATTTTCCAAAAATCATTAGAAAATTTATATAAACTCAGCCTCTAGAGTGTTATGTCTGGAGATGTATTTCATTGAAGGGACTTGTCCATAGCTATCGCAGGAAAAAAATTGAGTTCAAGTTTCCCGTCAGAAATCGCGGAAAATTGGAAAAACGTTCCAGCCGAAAGTAAAAAATAAATGTCAGCCTCTAGAGTGTTATGTCTGGAGATGTATTTTATTGGTGTGAATTGTCAATAGCTATCGCAGGGAAAAAATTCAGTTCAAGTTTCCCGTCAGAAATCGCTGAAAATTGGAAAAACGTTCCAGCCGAAAGTAAAAAATAAAAGTTAGCCTCTAGAGTGTTATGTCTGGAGATATATTTTATAGATGCGATTTGTCAATAGCTATCGCTGGAAAAAAATTCAGTTCAAGTTTCCCGTCAGAAATCGCGGAAAATTCGATTTTCCAAAAATCATTAGAAAATTTATATAAAATCAGCCTCTAGAGTGTTATGTCTGGAGATGTATTTCATTGATGTGACTTGTCAATAGCTATCGCAGGGAAAAAATTCAGTTCAATTTTCCCGTCAGAAATCGCGGAAAATTCGATTTTCCAAAAATCATTAGAAAATTTATATAAACTCAGCCTCTAGAGTGTTACGTCTGGAGATGTATTTCATTGATGGGACTTGTCCATAGCTATCGCAGGAAAAAAATTGAGTTCAAGTTTCCCGTCAGAAATCGCGGAAAATTGGAAAAACGTTCCAGCCGAAAGTAAAAAATAAATGTCAGCCTCTAGAGTGTTATGTCTGGAGATGTATTTTATTGGTGTGACTTGTCAATAGCTATCGCAGGGAAAAAATTCAGTTCAAGTTTCCAGTGAGAAATCGCGGAAAATTGGAAAAACGTTCCAGCCGAAAGTAAAAAATAAATGTCAGCCTCTAGAGTGTTATGTCTGGAGATATATTTTATAGATGCGATTTGTCAGTAGCTATCGCTGGAAAAAAATTCAGTTCAAGTTTCCCGTCAGAAATCGCGGAAAATTGGAAAAACGTTCCAGCCGAAAGTAAAAAATAAATGTTAGCCTCTAGAGTGTTATGTCTGGAGATATATTTCATTGATGCGATTTGTCAATAGCTATCGCTGGAAAAAAATTCAGTTCAAGTTTCCCGTCAGAAATCGCGGAAAATTCGATTTTCCAAAAATCATTAGAAAATTTATATAAACTCAGCCTCTAGAGTGTTATGTCTGGAGATGTATTTCATTGAAGGGACTTGTCCATAGCTATCGCAGGAAAAAAATTGAGTTCAAGTTTCCCGTCAGAAATCGCGGAAAATTGGAAAAACGTTCCAGCCGAAAGTAAAAAATAAATGTCAGCCTCTAGAGTGTTATGTCTGGAGATGTATTTTATTGGTGTGACTTGTCAATAGCTATCGCAGGGAAAAAATTCAGTTCAAGTTTCCCGTCAGAAATCGCTGAAAATTGGAAAAACGTTCCAGCCGAAAGTAAAAAATAAAAGTTAGCCTCTAGAGTGTTATGTCTGGAGATATATTTTATAGATGCGATTTGTCAATAGCTATCGCTGGAAAAAAATTCAGTTCAAGTTTCCCGTCAGAAATCGCGGAAAATTCGATTTTCCAAAAATCATTAGAAAATTTATATAAAATCAGCCTCTAGAGTGTTATGTCTGGAGATGTATTTCATTGATGTGACTTGTCAATAGCTATCGCAGGGAAAAAATTCAGTTCAATTTTCCCGTCAGAAATCGCGGAAAATTCGATTTTCCAAAAATCATTAGAAAATTTATATAAACTCAGCCTCTAGAGTGTTACGTCTGGAGATGTATTTCATTGATGGGACTTGTCCATAGCTATCGCAGGAAAAAAATTGAGTTCAAGTTTCCCGTCAGAAATCGCGGAAAATTGGAAAAACGTTCCAGCCGAAAGTAAAAAATAAATGTCAGCCTCTAGAGTGTTATGTCTGGAGATGTATTTTATTGGTGTGACTTGTCAATAGCTATCGCAGGGAAAAAATTCAGTTCAAATTTCCCGTCAGAAATCGCGGAAAATTCGATTTTCCAAAAATCATTAGAAAATTTATATAAACTCAGCCTCTAGAGTGTTACGTCTGGAGATGTATTTCATTGATGGGACTTGTCCATAGCTATCGCAGGGAAAAAATTCAGTTCAATTTTCCCGTCAGAAATCGCGGAAAATTCGATTTTCCAAAAATCATTAGAAAATTTATATAAACTCAGCCTCTAGAGTGTTACGTCTGGAGATGTATTTCATTGATGGGACTTGTCCATAGCTATCGCAGGAA
Organism: Tipula helvola; assembly: GCA_963556165.1. Lineage (NCBI taxonomy): Eukaryota > Metazoa > Arthropoda > Insecta > Diptera > Tipulidae > Tipula > Tipula helvola. Next base: position 354,133,368 of record OY744481.1, on the reverse strand, counting down.
AAAAATTGAGTTCAAGTTTCCCGTCAGAAATCGCGGAAAATTGGAAAAACGTTCCAGCCGAAAGTAAAAAATAAATGTCAGCCTCTAGAGTGTTATGTCTGGAGATGTATTTTATTGGTGTGACTTGTCAATAGCTATCGCAGGGAAAAAATTCAGTTCAAGTTTCCCGTCAGAAATCGCGGAAAATTGGAAAAACGTTCCAGCCGAAAGTAAAAAATAAATGTCAGCCTCTAGAGTGTTATGTCTGGAGATGTATTTTATTGGTGTGAATTGTCAATAGCTATCGCAGGGAAAAAATTCAGTTCAAGTTTCCCGTCAGAAATCGCGGAAAATTGGAAAAACGTTCCAGCCGAAAGTAAAAAATAAAAGTTAGCCTCTAGAGTGTTATGTCTGGAGATGTATTTTATTGGTGTGACTTGTTAATAGCTATCGCAGGGAAAAAATTCAGTTCAAATTTCCCGTCAGAAATCGCGGAAAATTCGATTTTCCAAAAATCATTAGAAAATGTATATAAAATCAGCCTCTAGAGTGTTATGTCTGGAGATGTATTTCATTGATGTGACTTGTCAATAGCTATCGCAGGGAAAAAATTCAGTTCAAGTTTCCCGTCAGAAATCGCGGAAAATTGGAAAAACGTTCCAGCCGAAAGTAAAAAATAAATGTTAGCCTCTAGAGTGTTATGTCTGGAGATATATTTCATTGATGCGATTTGTCAATAGCTATCGCTGGAAAAAAATTCAGTTCAAGTTTCCCGTCAGAAATCGCGGAAAATTCGATTTTCCAAAAATCATTAGAAAATTTATATAAAATCAGCCTCTAGAGTGTTATGTCTGGAGATGTATTTCATTGATGTGACTTGTCAATAGCTATCGCAGGGAAAAAATTCAGTTCAATTTTCCCGTGAGAAATCGCGGAAAATTCGATTTTCCAAAAATCATTAGAAAATTTATATAAACTCAGCCTCTAGAGTGTTACGTCTGGAGATGTATTTCATTGATGGGACTTGTCCATAGCTATCGCAGGGAAAAAATTCAGTTCAAATTTCCCGTCAGAAATCGCGGAAAATTCGATTTTCCAAAAATCATTAGAAAATGTATATAAAATCAGCCTCTAGAGTGTTATGTCTGGAGATGTATTTCATTGATGTGACTTGTCAATAGCTATCGCAGGGAAAAAATTCAGTTCAAGTTTCCCGTCAGAAATCGCGGAAAATTGGAAAAACGTTCCAGCCGAAAGTAAAAAATAAATGTTAGCCTCTAGAGTGTTATGTCTGGAGATATATTTCATTGATGCGATTTGTCAATAGCTATCGCTGGAAAAAAATTCAGTTCAAGTTTCCCGTCAGAAATCGCGGAAAATTCGATTTTCCAAAAATCATTAGAAAATTTATATAAAATCAGCCTCTAGAGTGTTATGTCTGGAGATGTATTTCATTGATGTGACTTGTCAATAGCTATCGCAGGGAAAAAATTCAGTTCAATTTTCCCGTGAGAAATCGCGGAAAATTCGATTTTCCAAAAATCATTAGAAAATTTATATAAACTCAGCCTCTAGAGTGTTACGTCTGGAGATGTATTTCATTGATGGGACTTGTCCATAGCTATCGCAGGAAAAAAATTGAGTTCAAGTTTCCCGTCAGAAATCGCGGAAAATTGGAAAAACGTTCCAGCCGAAAGTAAAAAATAAATGTCAGCCTCTAGAGTGTTATGTCTGGAGATGTATTTTATTGGTGTGAATTGTCAATAGCTATCGCAGGGAAAAAATTCAGTTCAAGTTTCCCGTCAGAAATCGCGGAAAATTGGAAAAACGTTCCAGCCGAAAGTAAAAAATAAAAGTTAGCCTCTAGAGTGTTATGTCTGGAGATATATTTTATAGATGCGATTTGTCAATAGCTATCGCTGGAAAAAAATTCAGTTCAAGTTTCCCGTCAGAAATCGCGGAAAATTCGATTTTCCAAAAATCATTAGAAAATTTATATAAAATCAGCCTCTAGAGTGTTATGTCTGGAGATGTATTTCATTGATGTGACTTGTCAATAGCTATCGCAGGGAAAAAATTCAGTTCAATTTTCCCGTCAGAAATCGCGGAAAATTCGATTTTCCAAAAATCATTAGAAAATTTATATAAACTCAGCCTCTAGAGTGTTACGTCTGGAGATGTATTTCATTGATGGGACTTGTCCATAGCTATCGCAGGAAAAAAATTGAGTTCAAGTTTCCCGTCAGAAATCGCGGAAAATTGGAAAAACGTTCCAGCCGAAAGTAAAAAATAAATGTCAGCCTCTAGAGTGTTATGTCTGGAGATGTATTTTATTGGTGTGAATTGTCAATAGCTATCGCAGGGAAAAAATTCAGTTCAAGTTTCCCGTCAGAAATCGCGGAAAATTGGAAAAACGTTCCAGCCGAAAGTAAAAAATAAAAGTTAGCCTCTAGAGTGTTATGTCTGGAGATATATTTTATAGATGCGATTTGTCAATAGCTATCGCTGGAAAAAAATTCAGTTCAAGTTTCCCGTCAGAAATCGCGGAAAATTCGATTTTCCAAAAATCATTAGAAAATTTATATAAAATCAGCCTCTAGAGTGTTATGTCTGGAGATGTATTTCATTGATGTGACTTGTCAATAGCTATCGCAGGGAAAAAATTCAGTTCAATTTTCCCGTCAGAAATCGCGGAAAATTCGATTTTCCAAAAATCATTAGAAAATTTATATAAACTCAGCCTCTAGAGTGTTACGTCTGGAGATGTATTTCATTGATGGGACTTGTCCATAGCTATCGCAGGAAAAAAATTGAGTTCAAGTTTCCCGTCAGAAATCGCGGAAAATTGGAAAAACGTTCCAGCCGAAAGTAAAAAATAAATGTCAGCCTCTAGAGTGTTATGTCTGGAGATGTATTTTATTGGTGTGACTTGTCAATAGCTATCGCAGGGAAAAAATTCAGTTCAAGTTTCCCGTCAGAAATCGCGGAAAATTGGAAAAACGTTCCAGCCGAAAGTAAAAAATAAATGTCAGCCTCTAGAGTGTTATGTCTGGAGATGTATTTTATTGGTGTGAATTGTCAATAGCTATCGCAGGGAAAAAATTCAGTTCAAGTTTCCCGTCAGAAATCGCGGAAAATTGGAAAAACGTTCCAGCCGAAAGTAAAAAATAAAAGTTAGCCTCTAGAGTGTTATGTCTGGAGATATATTTTATAGATGCGATTTGTCAATAGCTATCGCTGGAAAAAAATTCAGTTCAAGTTTCCCGTCAGAAATCGCGAAAAATTCGATTTTCCAAAAATCATTAGAAAATTTATATAAAATCAGCCTCTAGAGTGTTATGTCTGGAGATGTATTTCATTGATGTGACTTGTCAATAGCTATCGCAGGGAAAAAATTCAGTTCAATTTTCCCGTCAGAAATCGCGGAAAATTCGATTTTCCAAAAATCATTAGAAAATTTATATAAACTCAGCCTCTAGAGTGTTACGTCTGGAGATGTATTTCATTGATGGGACTTGTCCATAGCTATCGCAGGAAAAAAATTGAGTTCAAGTTTCCCGTCAGAAATCGCGGAAAATTGGAAAAACGTTCCAGCCGAAAGTAAAAAATAAATGTCAGCCTCTAGAGTGTTATGTCTGGAGATGTATTTTATTGGTGTGACTTGTCAATAGCTATCGCAGGGAAAAAATTCAGCTCAAGTTTCCCGTGAGAAATCGCGGAAAATTGGAAAAACGTTCCAGCCGAAAGTAAAAAATAAATGTCAGCCTCTAGAGTGTTATGTCTGGAGATATATTTTATAGATGCGATTTGTCAGTAGCTATCGCTGGAAAAAAATTCAGTTCAAGTTTCCCGTCAGAAATCGCGGAAAATTGGAAAAACGTTCCAGCCGAAAGTAAAAAATAAATGTTAGCCTCTAGAGTGTTATGTCTGGAGATATATTTCATTGATGCGATTTGTCAATAGCTATCGCTGGAAAAAAATTCAGTTCAAGTTTCCCGTCAGAAATCGCGGAAAATTCGATTTTCCAAAAATCATTAGAAAATTTATATAAACTCAGCCTCTAGAGTGTTATGTCTGGAGATGTATTTCATTGAAGGGACTTGTCCATAGCTATCGCAGGAAAAAAATTGAGTTCAAGTTTCCCGTCAGAAATCGCGGAAAATTGGAAAAACGTTCCAGCCGAAAGTAAAAAATAAATGTCAGCCTCTAGAGTGTTATGTCTGGAGATGTATTTTATTGGTGTGACTTGTCAATAGCTATCGCAGGGAAAAAATTCAGTTCAAGTTTCCCGTCAGAAATCGCTGAAAATTGGAAAAACGTTCCAGCCGAAAGTAAAAAATAAAAGTTAGCCTCTAGAGTGTTATGTCTGGAGATATATTTTATAGATGCGATTTGTCAATAGCTATCGCTGGAAAAAAATTCAGTTCAAGTTTCCCGTCAGAAATCGCGGAAAATTCGATTTTCCAAAAATCATTAGAAAATTTATATAAAATCAGCCTCTAGAGTGTTATGTCTGGAGATGTATTTCATTGATGTGACTTGTCAATAGCTATCGCAGGGAAAAAATTCAGTTCAATTTTCCCGTCAGAAATCGCGGAAAATTCGATTTTCCAAAAATCATTAGAAAATTTATATAAACTCAGCCTCTAGAGTGTTACGTCTGGAGATGTATTTCATTGATGGGACTTGTCCATAGCTATCGCAGGAAAAAAATTGAGTTCAAGTTTCCCGTCAGAAATCGCGGAAAATTGGAAAAACGTTCCAGCCGAAAGTAAAAAATAAATGTTAGCCTCTAGAGTGTTATGTCTGGAGATATATTTCATTGATGCGATTTGTCAATAGCTATCGCTGGAAAAAAATTCAGTTCAAGTTTCCCGTCAGAAATCGCGGAAAATTCGATTTTCCAAAAATCATTAGAAAATTTATATAAACTCAGCCTCTAGAGTGTTATGTCTGGAGATGTATTTCATTGATGTGACTTGTCAATAGATATCGCAGGGAAAAAATTCAGTTCAAGTTTCCTGCCAGAAATCGCGGAAAATTGGAAAAACGTTCCAGCCGAAAGTAAAAAATAAATGTTAGCCTCTAGAGTGTTATGTCTGGAGATATATTTCATTGATGCGATTTGTCAATAGCTATCGCTGGAAAAAAATTCAGTTCAAGTTTCCCGTCAGAAATCGCGGAAAATTGGAAAAACGTTCCAGCCGAAAGTAAAAAATAAATGTTAGCCTCTAGAGTGTTATGTCTGGAGATATACTTCGTTGATGCGATTTGTCAATAGCTATCGCTGGAAAAAAATTCAGTTCAAGTTTCCCGTCAGAAATCGCGGAAAATTCGTAGAAAATCATTAGAAAATTTATATAAAATCAACCTCTAGAGTGTTATGTCTGGAGATGTATTTTATTGATGGGACTTGTCCATAGCTATCGCAGGGAAAAAATTGAGTTCAAGTTTCCCGTCAGAAATCGCGGAAAATTGGAAAAACGTTCCAGCCGAAAGTAAAAAATAAATGTCAGCCTCTAGAGTGTTATGTCTGGAGATATATTTTATAGATGCGATTTGTCAATAGCTATCGCTGGAAAAAAATTCAGTTCAAGTTTCCCGTCAGAAATCGCGGAAAATTCGATTTTCCAAAAATCATTAGAAAATTTATATATAAAATCAGCCTCTAGAGTGTTATGTCTCTAGATGTATTTCATTGATGTGACTTGTCAATAGCTATCGCAAGGAAAACAAGTTGCATCAATGAAATGCATCTCCAGACATAACACTCTAGAGGCTGATTTTATATATACATTTTCTAATGATTTTTGGAAAATCGAATTTTCCGCGATTTCTGACGGGAAACTTGAACTGAATTTTTTCCCTGCGATAGCTATTGACAAGTCACACCAATAAAATACATCTCCAGACATAACACTCTAGAGGCTGACATTTATTTTTTACTTTCGGCTGGAACGTTTTTCCAATTTTCCGCGATTTCTGACGGGAAACTTGAACTGAATTTTTTCCCTGCGATAGCTATTGACAAGTCACACCAATAAAATACATCTCCAGACATAACACTCTAGAGGCTGACATTTATTTTTTACTTTCGGCTGGAACGTTTTTCCAATTTTCCGCGATTTCTGACGGGAAACTTGAACTGAATTTTTTCTCTGCGATAGCTATTGACAAGTCACACCAATAAAATACATCTCCAGAGATAACACTCTAGAGGCTGACATTTATTTTTTACTTTCGGCTGGAACGTTTTTCCAATTTTCCGCGATTTCTGACGGGAAACTTGAACTGAATTTTTTCCCTGCGATAGCTATTGACAAGTCACACCAATAAAATACATCTCCAGACATAACACTCTAGAGGCTGACATTTATTTTTTACTTTCGGCTGGAACGTTTTTCCAATTTTCCGCGATTTCTGACGGGAAACTTGAACTGAATTTTTTCCCTGCGATAGCTATTGACAAGTCACACCAATAAAATACATCTCCAGACATAACACTCTAGAGGCTGACATTTATTTTTTACTTTCGGCTGGAACGTTTTTCCAATTTTCCGCGATTTCTGACGGGAAACTTGAACTGAATTTTTTCCCTGCGAAAGCTATTGACAAGTCACACCAATAAAATACATTTCCAGACATAACACTCTAGAGGCTGATTTTATATACATTTTCTAATGATTTTTGGAAAATCGAATTTTCCGCGATTTTTGACGGGAAACTTGAACTGAATTTTTTCCATGCGATAGCTATTGACAAGTCACACCAATAAAATACATCTCCAGACATAACACTCTAGAGGCTGACATTTATTTTTTACTTTCGGCTGGAACGTTTTTCCAATTTTCCGCGATTTCTGACGGGAAACTTGAACTGAATTTTTCCCCTGCGAAAGCTATTGACAAGTCACACCAATAAAATACATCTCCAGACATAACACTCTAGAGGCTGATTTTATTTACATTTTCTAATGATTTTTGGAAAATCGAATTTTCCGCGATTTTTGACGGGAAACTTGAACTGAATTTTTTCCATGCGATAGCTATTGACAAGTCACACCAATAAAATACATCTCCAGACATAACACTCTAGAGGCTGACATTTATTTTTTACTTTCGGCTGGAACGTTTTTCCAATTTTCCGCGATTTCTGACGGGAAACTTGAACTGAATTTTTTCCCTGCGAAAGCTATTGACAAGTCACACCAATAAAATACATTTCCAGACATAACACTCTAGAGGCTGATTTTATATACATTTTCTAATGATTTTTGGAAAATCGAATTTTCCGCGATTTCTGACGGGAAACTTGAACTGAATTTTTTCCCTGCGATAGCTATTGACAAGTCACACCAATAAAATACATCTCCAGACATAACACTCTAGAGGCTGATTTTATATACCTTTTCTAATGATTTTTGGAAAATCGAATTTTCCGCGATTTCTGACGGGAAACTTGAACTGATTTTTTTCCCTGCGATAGCTATTGACAAGTCACACCAATGAAATACATCTCCAGACATAACACTCTCGAGGCTGATTTTAATAAATTTGCTAATGATTATTGGAAAATCAAATTTTCCGCGATTTCTGACGGGAAATTTGAACTGAATATTTTCCCTGCGATAGCTATTGACAAGTCGCATCAATGAAATACATCTCCAGACATAACACTCTAGAGGCTGATTTTATATAAATTTTCTAATGATTTTTGGAAAATCGATTTTCCGCGATTTCTGACGGGAAACTTGAACTGAATTTTTTCCCTGCGATAGCTATTGACAAGTCACAGCAATAAAATACATCTCCAGACATAACACTCTAGAGGCTGACATTTATTTTTTACTTTCGGCTGGAACGTTTTTCCAATTTTCCGCGATTTCTGACGGGAAACTTGAACTGAATTTTTTTCCTGCGATGGCTATTGATAAATCCAATAAAAACGATTCAACTTCAGATATACTTTACAGGTTGATTTTATTCCAATTTTGTGGATTTTTCTGATTTTCAAATGTTTTCCGCGATTAGATTAAACGAAGTTTTCCACGTAAGACTATTTACAAAATTGTTTATGACAAGCGTATCCTATTTACTTTCGGCTGATAACCACAAGATTTTTTATTTTCGGCTGGAATGTTAATAAGGTAATCTGCATTATCGACTTTTTACTTTCGGCTGGAAACTTTCGGCTAACTTTAACAGGGTACACGAAAGCAGAAAATTATTTAAAAAATTAAAGAGAATGAGAGAATTATTCTACTTATGTAGTCGTTCGAAGGAAAAATTTTCCGACAATTCAAAAAAATGTAATCAAATATTTCGGAATGCAAGCATTCCCGAGTCAATCAGTGAGCTAGTCAGTGATGGGCATAAATATATGTATATTATGATATATAATATGAAAATCGTTATTTAAAATAATGTTACATAATTTTGTTTTATTAATTTTTTTAACAAGTTATATAACATGTTATATTGTTGAAACGAGCCCTAATTTTTGTTGTATAGCATTGTTTTAAGTTACAAGATGAATATTTAAGACTAATTTTGCCTCATTATATTCACATAAGCGACTAAGCTTCGTTCGAGAAACTAAAAAAAAATGTAACATTAATTGTTCCAACACTCAGAATCGACAATAAATAAAGATTTTTAATACAAAACACGGTATAACTTTAATTGATTCCAATTTTGATTTTATTTTAGAATATTTATTTAGATTACTAAGAGATCATTTACAATATCTGACCAATTTCGCGCCAAATAAAAACTGTATATAGACAAGAATAATTCTAGGGCGTCGATATGATGTTTAGCCAAAATAAAGCTACCCTGTTCTGTAAAATGCAATATAACTGCATGGTTTAATGAACTGGTTGTAAAATTTTTCGAAATTTTATATGTCAGTGGATTGTGATAAAGTCGTTTGAGGTCAAAAAATATTTGTTGGCCAGATGAATACAGCATAAGATATACGATGGTTTAATGCATTCGTTGTAAACTGTTTAGAATTTTTGTATATCTGTGAGCTCTTTGTTTAACAGAAAAACCTTAAACCATCCTCTATCTCATGCTGTATTCATCTGGGTCGGCCAAAGAAAAAAATTTTAACTTCACAGCTCAACGACATACAAAAATTTTAAAAAGTTTACAACAAATGCTTTAAACCATCCCCTATAGCTCATGCTCTATTCACCTGGGCCAACCAACAAATATTTTTTGACTTCAAGGGACTATATCATACTTCTTTTTGTACTACTTACCATGGTGATGCACACCAATCAATTAATTTACAGTGATGAGAAGCTAGTAGCTTTAAATTAGGGATGGCGTTACACAAAATGAGGCATTTCCTAACTGGTTGCATAAATAGTTAGCCAGCCTTATTTTTGGTACACAATTCAGAATGAATCAATCAAACAACGATTAATGAAAATTCAATGCAAGATTGTAAAATATTGCCATTTTTATATTTATAAATCTGTCCGCGAACTAACTTACAACTCCAGACTTCATGGAAACATAAAACACTATATATACATACATAGTAAATTATCTAGTTTATGAGATCACACAATATTTGCTTCATCATATATGTACAAACCCTAATAAATTATGATGTTAATATTTTCAACTAAATCTAATTTCACGCTTCACTCAAATCTAGCATCCCATATTCTTGAATATAAATGTCTAAGAAAAATCATAATAATAGCTTCTGTTTGTAACAAACTAACGATCTTACATAGTCACGAATTATTACTATTACGTATTTTATTTGCTTCATTATAATCAACCGCTACAATATATGTATAAATTTGTGTAGAGTTAAATGGATGAAAATGAGTATGAAAAATACAACAACAACAAATCAACTTTACAATCAATTTAAAATTTATTAAGACACACACACACAAACACACACGAGAACTTAAAACAACCGAGAAAATATAAGTGATTCACAACAGAGCCAATTGAAAATGTTGCATGTGACATGTCGCATATAGTCTATATACTATTTAGTGATATGGAAAACACGTGACTGTTCACTTCAAATTTATATTGTAAAAGTGTGTCAAACAATAACAAAATTTTCTTAGTACCAAAAAAATTATTAAAAAGTTATTTTGTTATTGTTTGGCAAAAGTCTTATTCACAATGGTTCTATATGACATTATACAAAATGCATCTTTAAAACATCTTTATTGTGCGTTATGTCTTATCATGTTGCGTATAGCATTATCATTTTTTTGAGTGCGGAGCGCATGTCATCAAGCTTTTATTAATATCATTCCATCGATCCTTTGTTTCTGGTTCAAACCAATTGTGAACGGTTCAGATGACAAAAAAAAATGATTTTCCATAAAAACATACATATTTTCTTCTTCTTCTACTTCTTCGTTTACTTTATACCATTACTGCACTATACTTTTTAAATATGTACATAAATATATTTTTAGATTTTTTTATGTTTGTAAATTAAACACATTAAATTGTAAGAACAAAAACACCATCAAGAAGAAGACGAGGAAGAAAAAAATATTATTTCTAAAAAAACTGGCAATTTTCTAAACAGTCTCCCGCTGAGATCAAATAATCAAAAAAAAAACAAAAAAATAAGAAAACAGAAAAAAAAATGTCAGATGAAGATCAATATGAAAAAATTTTGTTGGTTGGCTTGGAATATGGATAAGTCAAGAAGAGAACGATGGAATGAACCACATGTCATGTAAGTGGTAAGTTTTATGAACCAAAATAAAACATTTAAAATACTATGGTGTGTGCATTATTTAAAAAATAGTCCATAGTATAGAAAAAAACAAAAACAAATCTCACAACATGATCATTATCAATGCGCATATAGACGAGTACATACCATGCTACATACATTATTTATGATGGGGAATATGATCAAGAAAATTGAAATAAATAATTAAGAATATTAAACAACTCATATACGAGTACGTACACATCATATGTATATGTTACTTTGAAGATGAAATTTTTAAAGGAAAACATTTTTGTTTTGTATTTAAATTTTTTTTACTGCAACATTAATATTAATTATAGCTGTAATAATTAGGAGTGTAAACGGTAGTAACGTTGAATAATGGATGATGAAGAAAGAAAAAAAAAATGTGAAATGTTTATATGAAATCTGTTTGTTTTACGTTCTTAATGATTATTTCGACTTATTGATATAAACCAGACAAACCGTGTATCAATCAGATATGTAATGTGTTAGGATTGATGCGTGTGCGCATTATTTAATTTAGCATGAATGAAGTGGATGGTAAAATTTTATTTTGTGGCATTATGTGCACTTATCTTACTGATAATTTTTTTACAATAACACGGAAGTTTAAAGGTATAGGTGGTGGAGCAACCAAAAACTGTATATAAATTTCCACTCGAGATACCATGACTCGAAGTTGTAGATGCGATTTGTTTTCCACGATTTAGTGAACTGTAATTTTGGACCCTGTTTAAAATTTAAAAACTGTCGGTAATGCAGATTGTGTCTTTGTGAAAGAAAAATTAATTTCTTATTGAACAATAAATTCAGTTACCTTAGAATTAATGGGATAATCTATAAAATTCAAAGGTGGTGTTACCTTTAATTTTAGTTTTACTTTTTCCACTATAAGGAAGTTATATTGGGTAAGTATTAAATCGCTAAAAAAATGTTGCTTCAGATTTTCTCATTTCTCGACGAATTAGGTTATAAGGGCTGCAAAACATTTATAAAAGGCATGTCGTTTCCGTCCTTCCATCCTTCAGTCCTTCCGTCATTCCGTCCTTCTAGTGATATGTATATTTCTAATATTTTTGTGATGCCTCCCATTTCTCACATATACGTAGATAGATTTTAGTAGCAAGCAGTTTGGGTTAACTTTTGGGTTAAAAATAATACCACGATTATTTGTTTTAATGTTGATAAATATGACAATCCATAATCTACCTGCTCACGAAATTTGAAGTCAATTGAAGCATGGGTCATTTTAATGAAAATTAGTCATATAAAGTTGTTGATCTGTTTGCTAGGTAATGTCAAACTTTTCGAAGAAATATTTTTCTACGGTTAACACACCTTCCAAATTCCATCCTTAAGATGAAACGAAAATTGTACTGCATAATATGAAATTTAAATTTCTAAATTTAATTAAAACGCTTTGCTGATTGCAAATAAAATCGTCAATATTTGAAAATAAGACATAATTAAGCTTTTAAATATACATAAAGTGACATTTCAATGACGAGCTGGTCGAAATATTATTTGTAAATAGCTTTAATAAAATCGCATTTAAAAGTGTTATGCATTTCTAAGTAAAAGATACGTAATACGTATAAGAGATAAACGACAGCAAGTGGCCTTAGTTAACAATTGGACAGTGCCTTTTTTACCAATATTGGCCAAAATATTCATTGCACATATAAACGTTGAATGGTGTATTTCAGTACAGGCAAGTATATAAATAAAGGTATATGAGCCTGAGTCACCAGGCAATATTTAACCTGTACACAAGCAAATGTACAGCCGTACTTCAATGAATGCTTGTGAATTCTTTTATTTTACAAAGCAGAAAAGCACTCTCACAGCATTTATTCTGCTCTGCGAAAATGATGACATAGCAAGGGCACTTTTATATTCTGAAGTTCCACACAGCTGTGACAACAAAATAGTGGAAGCAAACGTCCAAACTTTAAAGCAGAAGACGTAGTTGAAACAACCTATAGAGAGGCTTGTAAAGTGTTAAATTTTCTGGAAGACGGCAGCCTCTAGAATTTTTTGATGGAAGAAGCTACTCAATGTCGCTCACCAGCCAGTATACGCAAAATGTTTGCAATTTTGATATGGTTATATGGGCTGTCAAATCCAATATAACTATATGGGAAAAGTATAAATACGGTTTGACGGAAGATATATTGCACAGACTTCGAGGGTTACAACTGGATTTTAATGTTTCACGACGAGATTTATAATGAGGCTTTGATTAAAGAAAAGGTGATTTCTACGAGAAAAATATTTGGCGAAATTATAAGAGAACTCGATTATAAAGCCATAGCGCTTCATGGTCACATCAACAAAAATAGAAATCGAGGTAATACTGCTATAGCGTAAGCTGTTAGTGTAGGATTAATGCACAATGTTACACAAACGTGCATTTGAGGCGCTGGGTTTAAGTCTGCTAGGCATAGACTGCATATCGAGCCTAATGCGTGGTATGATTGTTATTTCCTGCGACGTATATATATAAGGATTGACAACGTTTCTCTTATTATTTTCATTCGGTTGATTATTATTATTACTATTATTACTATCATTTGAGGTTTGAACAACTGACTCATTCATTTTGGTACCACTCCGAGTTTGATTTAAATATGTTCTTGGGTCAATTCTATGCAGTATTTTGGCATCCATCCATTGCGGTTTATTAGGATTAGAATAATGTTTGATCAATACATCTTCCCCCGGCTCGTAAATCTTATTTCTTTTGCCTTTATAATTTTGTATGGCCAGTTCCTGTTGCTTTTTTACCCTTATCTCAATACTTCGAGGCTTTAATAAATCTAATTGCATCTTAATTACCCGATTAAACATCAATTTTGCTGGCGTCGTTAAATGTTTTGTTGTCTTGTAACTAAGCAAAAATGTGTGAAGTATTAAATCTATATCAAAATTCCTTCCATTCCTTTTACAATCAACAAAAACAACTTTATCGATTTTTTTAGTGTCCCTACCATGTTTTCAGCAGCACCATTAGTAGCTGGATGTCACGGAGCGGTTAATATATGACGTACTCCAATTTTCGTGAAATAATCTTCTATCACTTCCGAACAAAATTGACTGCCATTGTCTGTTACGATAACATCTGGTAATCCGAAACGTGAAAATACATGATTCAAAGTTTTTTTTGTAATTTCTGCAGTTGTTGTATTTAGTTTGAAAATCTTCACCCATTTTGTATATGCATCAATTATTATTAAAAAATTTGTATTATATAATGGACCAGCGTAATCCATATTTATTCTTGACCATGGTTTCTCTGGAATTTCTCATGGAATCAATTCCGCTTTTGGTGGGTTTGGTTGAACTTGTAGACATGATCGACAATTTTGTATCATCCTCTCTATATCTTCGTTTATCTTCGGCCACCATGCATATGATCTACTCTTAACTATTCTGAAATGTGGCTTATGCAACTCTTGAAGTACAGCCGTTCTAAGAATTTGAGGAATAACTACTTTATAACCAACCTGTCAATACAATTTCTTGTTCGACAGCTAACTCATTCATTATTTTTACAAATGCCTTGTATTCTGGATTTATATCACTGTATATATAGCCTTTTTACCATAACCAGCACTTTCGATAATATTGGGTCTTTTTTTGTTGTTTTACTAAATTATAATCCGATACAACATTTTTATAGTTACTAACATAATTTAAATAACTCGACTTATCTTCATATTCTCGAAGAGTGTGTACATCTGCTTCGAATGGAAGTCGAGAAAATATATCCGCTGTATTTTCATTACTTTTCACATATTGGATTGTATAATCAAATCCCGATAGGAAATGTGCCCATCTCTATAAATGGGCAGCTGCAATTTGTGGTAACCCTTTAAGTTCTCCCAACGATGATATTAGTGATTTGTGGTCCGTATGAATTAAAAATCTATTTCCTATTAGGTATTGGTATAATTTATTTAAAGCAATAGCTAAAGCTTCCTTGTGATTCATAGAATAATTCTTCTCAGCATCCGACATCACACGTTAAAATTATTGGAAGATTTGGATCAAAATGAGCCAAAACCATATCTGATGTCATTTCGTTTTTTATTATATTCAATGCTCTTTGACATTTGTCATTCCATTTGAATTCGAAGTCATTCTTTAATAATTGATAAATCGGATTCATTACCATTAATAAATTCTTTATGAATTTCCCGCAATAATTGATTGAGACCGCATTATGCTCGACTTTCCGTTATTTCACGTGGTGGTCTGATATTCATTATTGCTTCAACCCGTTCTTTGGTTTTGCATAATCCATCCTTTGTAACTTTAAACCCCAAATACGAAATTTCGTCTTTAAAAAATTGACATTTTCATTTATTTAATTTCAATCCCGCATTTTGAATTCTTTTGGAAACTAAATTCAAATTATTTAAATGCTCTAGGTCATTTGCACCCGTAACGACGATGTTATCAATAAAAACTACTACATTCGGTATGCCTTAAAACAATTTCTCCATAGTTAACTGGAAAATATCGCTTGCCGGTTTCACTCCATATGGCAAACGATTCATTTGATATATTCCCATATGCGTGCTCCAACATCGATACTTTTTGCTTTCGTCGTTGAACTCCAGCTGATTATATGTAAAGGATAAATCAAGTGATGTAAATTTTTCCCCATTCCCAAGCATATACATTAAATCTTCAATTCGCGGAAGCGGGTGATTGAAACATTTTATAAACTTATTTACAGTTACCTTATAATCGCCGCAAATACGAATGGAACCATCCTCTTTTAACACAGATACTAAAGGTGTACAATAATCTGACGTTTCAATTTTCTCTAGAACTCCTTTATTAATTAAATCCTTTGTCTTTTTCTCAATACTTCATTTCAATGCAAACGGAACAGTTCGTGGCTTGAAAAAAATTGGCCTTGGATCCTCCACTTCCAGTTTCACTTTATGTAATTTGAATAAACCTAATCCTGGATCAAAAACATTAGAATATTTCTCCAAAATAGAAGAAACCGTTACGTTCGGTTCAACTGAATTTATTTTGAATGATACATCAAATTTTCTCATGAAATCGCGACCTAATATCGGTGGACCTCCCTTTTCTACCACTAAAAATTTCAATTTACTTCTTCGATGCTCCTATTCTACCACCGTTTGAATTGCTCTAAGAACCTTTAAATTTTCACCCGAATAGCTTTGCAATATGGTATCATGACGAATGAGACTCAAACTCACAAACTTTTCATTAAAATATTTTTTTTGAAATTACCGACGTTGCTGCACCTGTGTCTAATTGCATTTCGAACTTAATACTATTTACTTTAATGCGATATGTACGGAGTTTCGTATCAATAGGACTTGTAATGTCGATTTTATACTGATAAGTTAACCAGTAATGTCTTCAGCTACCACCTGCTATATCAAGCTATTAATATTTTCAAATAATTCGTTTGGTCGGTTTTGCATTAGAGAATGTTATTTTTAAAGGCTCCCCACAATCCAGAATTTTTTTTTTCAAAGTCCCCAAATCAATTTGGAAATAAGTTAAAACTACTATATCAACAACTTACATAATGTGAGCAGCCGCTACTGCCTGTAAGCCATTTGGATTATGGTTTAGAAATCGATTTTCTATGTTTTGAATGAAAATTTGTTTACCTTCAATAATTGGGTTAAAAATTTAGAGAAAGAGAAGATCAACTAGAATTTAAAGATCAACTACTCACCGAAACCAAAGAATCAAGAAACAGAGTTAGTGTCACAAATATTCTTGGACTTTCGAAAAAATTGTCAAACAGTTTCATAAAACACATTATCAGCCGATCTCAAAATTTTCTATCGAAAAGTTTACGGAGCTTTTGGCTGCTCTGTCTTTTCCGCAACACAATTACTATTTTTACAACCAGAACTAAATATTTTTACTGGTAAGCACCTTGAATTACAAATATAAAATAAGCTAGAAATAGTATTCAATCATTCGGAGTAGTTTTTCTCTCAGTCTCACTTTCTAATTAGCAAAAAAATTTGCACAAAACATCACAGACATTTACCATACATTCATGCAACTTAAAAAGTAAAATATTTTTTATTTATATAGAAAATAGTACATGGAAATAGGTTGGGTCTTTTTGTCCCAGTACGCAGAAATGCGCTTGGTTCATTTCAGAATATCGTAATTACCAAATTTACAATAAATTTTGAGCCGCTTTTCATTGTATTGCGTGTATAAGGTATTAGTTGAGGCTATCTTTAAGGGCATGAGCCATTTAAATAATAAGAAACTTAGATTTTTAAATGTTAAAATCAAATGGAGTCAATTTGATCCCAATACACATAGAGAAGGTTAAAAGAAACAAATTTACGACTGCCACTTTCATAGTGGATTATATGCATGATTCCCAAATATTCATAAAACATCAAAGTATTTTTATTTTTATTTTGTTTATATTGGAATATTGTTATCAACGCTTTTTCGTAAAATATCACAAAAAAAAGCACGAAACAACCACTTTATCATCATTCTTCTTCGTTTTCTAAAATTTTGCAATACACCTATAAAAATTATGTTCAAATCTATCGGCAAAATCGATTAAACTTTTTATTACCAATTTTCCATCTAAATCCATCTTATTTGCAATATTTATTCCCATCTTTTCCCGTATATTACGTATCCAACTTTAATAAAACTTTTATTTTTTAAATATCCATAAAACGTTTTGACAAGAAAATCGAAAATAATTTCATCCATCAAATTGCCATCAAATTTTATAACAGTTTTCAAAAAACGATTATAATTTTTGTGTAGAGAAATAAGGAAATCAAAATTTGGTATACGAAGAAATAACATTAAAAATATAAAAAAAAACAAATCGTCTTAAAGTTGTATAAATAGATAAAAAAAATAAGCTTAAGTTTAAAATTTCGATAAACATTAAACATTTTAACGATGGTATTTAGTGTATAATGACTTTGGTGAAAAATTGTAACCAACAAAAATTATATATAGGGATGTGGATAGCCCCGATTTTATCTATCTATATATTCATCAAATTCCTCTTAATGCGATTTATACATGACGTTTAACAATTAGCTAAAGAATTTATCGATTAAATAAATTGGAAAATTATTATTTCGTCTATCGTTTCATTCATTGCATTAAAAAAAATAAAATTATGATTCAATAACAAAAATATTTTAAAAAAACCCCTTAATACATGACTCCTCTATAAAGTCTATGCGATTAATAAAATATATTATTGGTACGAGTGGTAACACGAAACGGGAAAATTTCCATTCAACTGAATTCCATTTTCACATAAATTCCATTTGTATATAATACGAACACAATACTTTTATACTCGCTCTCTCTAAATAATCAACGAAATGGAAATTTTATAATTTTCCATTGGAAAAATCGAAATATTTATTTCAACTTAAAAATGAAATGCGTTAAAAAAAATTTATGATGTCTTGCATGAATTGAATCCCGAATCTCGGTACGCAATCTAATAATTGGAGGTGGATTTTTTGATCTTAAGGATTTTTTGTCACCCCAATTTGTTTTTTTTTTTGTAAAAAAAGCGGTCGAGGGTATAGTGTCGCCTAAATTCGTATATACAAAACAATAATATTTTAACCGCGATAATTTGTATATCCTAACTGTATACACTCGTATGTATAAGAATATTCCATTAAAAACAATCATAAAATAAGATCACGACGGGAACATATATTTTAAATCCCTATTTAGAACAACATTGATTCGATTATCCTTATGAAGCGAATGTACTATTGTGTGTACCAAACCACCCCACCTATTTACGTTTATATCCATTTACATTTTTTTTATTTTTCGTAAGTACAATAATGATGATTTGTTTTATTGTTATCATTATCATTATTATGATCTCGATGATCATCCCTGAAGGCCCATTTTTATTTTTGTATTTTTAGCAAGATTATTGTTGCATCGAAAAGAATTGGAAGAGAAAAGGAAAATGTACAAGAAGATAGAAAAATTAAGAAGATTTGATTTTTTTGGTTGTTGTTACATTATTTAAGTCTCAAAAGGATACGAGATTTATTTCCTTTTTTACTTTGCATCCTTATTATATAGCGTAGAGAGATACGTTTATTTTTTAATTTTATTAATTGAAATAAGATTTTTAATTTAAATTAAATATTTAAATAAGTAATTTTATAATTCCCAGTAATGTTTGTAGGATTTAATGCTTTATGGAATGACATAACATATTATGATGTATTATGTTAAATTGTACATTTATTTATTTTATAAGGTAGAGACTAAATTAACTGCCAAGTTTTCAATAAAATTAGTATTTTTAAAATGTAGTTTGGTTTGCTTTTTTTTCCTTATAATTATTCTAATGTATAGTATTTAGACTAAAGGATTTCGTTTGACTCAGTTTTTTGGTGACTATAGTGCTGTGTGCCTCAAGGCAAGTTGTTTGGCTAAATTAACATGACTTTTTATTTCAGGATCGCATTATGTTTTTCACCACCAGGCAAACGAAAAGTTTCTTCGCAAGATTAATTTTCAATCTACTTGTCGCACATATAGAAAGAGTGTGTAAATTACGAATTATGTAAAATTTAAATTTCCGGCCGTTTGGCGAAAGCTGTAGGGTACAGATTGATTAGCATGTGCGACAAAGCCTAAGTAAGACTCCCGGATGACACCGGGCTCTCCGTACGCCTAACAAAACCGAAGATAAGGAAAGGTAAGTTCCAGACACCAATGTAGTTGATAGTTAGTATATTTTTTAGTAGTATATTCTTAGTTAATTATTTAGCACAAGACTACACAATTGCAAGTTCATTTACTGCTTATGTTGCTGGAAAGCTGCTTCAGATTCTTTATAATAACTATTCTAAAATTAATTAAGGATAAATTAATTTTTTTGAAATAAATTACAAATTAATCTTTATGTACTACAAATAAATTAACATTAATAGTTGTATTACAATTATTAAACCAACTGCCCCTTCCGTCGCGATATCGCCTTATCCAATACCAGCTTGGTCGAGTTTCTCAGTTGATTCTAAACTAAAATCATTCTAACTATTATTTAATTTATTAATCTTAATATAAATACCAATATCAACATAAATACCAATAACAATAGTAATACTAAAACTAAGATTAACATTAATACTAATATTAACAATAACACTAATACCAATATCCACATCAACAACAATACCAACATTATGACATTAATGATTCAATTAACTTTAACAAAAATTAATTTATTTTCATTAAATTCAGTGAAATTGAAAACCCAATTTACTTCATCATTAATTCTTTATTTAAAATCAGCCCTTAATTCCCTTAAATAAATTAAATTCGATTCGACATCCAAATTAAAAGGACAGAAATTTAATCATTAACTAAATAACCTGAAATTCGAGATGCATTAAACATTTTAATTCTAAATTATGAATATTAAATACTAAATATCTTTTTTTTTAATATTTTAAAATAAAATTCTTAAATCAGTAACTAAAAAATCTGAAACTCTATAAAATATCATTTCCAAATTTATATCTAGCTATTGACTCTAGAAATTACCATCAAAATCAAAATTAACAAAAATAATTGCTAAAAGCTATTCTGCTTGAAATCCCACTGCAAAATAATTGAAATTAGATCTAGAGCTCATTAAATAATAACTGCTTTTAGTTGTCAATACTAAATTAAATTAAATAATTTGAGTATCCACTTTAGTATATTCTTATTAGTACCATATATGACAAACAACTAGCAGAAATATACGATTTGGCTTATAAACTTAATTTCAATTTTAAACGCACAATCTGCTAAACAAAATTCCTCTACAAGAAGATATGTATATACATTTAAATTCAGAATCATTTTGATTTAGAAATATAAAACTTTATTAACCTTACCCCAACCAACAATGTTCTGAACAAACTATTTGAATCCAAAAACTCTTCACATACAATTATTTCTAAATTTCAAACCTCAAATTCCAAATTTCAAATCCCAAACCCCAAATTTCTAATTTTAAATTTCAAATTTCAAATATTAAGTCCTAAATCTTAAATTCCAAATTTCAAAATCTAAATTCCAAATGAAAAACTTCAAATTTTGAATTTTAAAATTCAAATTCCAAATTCTAAATTTTAAATTCCAAATCTAAATTTTCAAATTTCAAATTGCAAACTTCAAATTCCAAATTTTAAATTCCCAACTTCATTAACATTTGAAATTTAAGTTCCAAATTGAAAACTTTAAATCCAAATTTTAAATTCTAAATTCCAAATCTCAAATTTTAGAATTTAAATTTTAAACATCAAATTTCAAATCGCAAATTTAAAATTACAAATCTCAAATTCCAAATTCCAAATCCCAAATATCAAAATTTAAATTTTAAATTCCAAATTTCACATTCTAAATTTCAAATTAGAAATTTCAAAAATTTCAAATCTAAAATTAAAAATTTCAAAGTTTAAACGTCAAATTTCAAATTCTAAACCACAAATTTCGAATTTCAAATTCCAAATTTCAAACTTCAAACTTTAAATTACAAATTTCAAATTCCAAATTTCAAATTTTAAACTTTAAATTTGAAATTCTAAATCTCAAATTACAAATTTCAAAATCAAAATTCTAAATTTCTAATTTCAAACTACAAATTTCAAACTACAAATTTCAAATTAGAATTTCAAATTCCAAATTTCAAATTTCAAATTCAAATTTTCAATTTTCAAATTCCAAATTCCAAATCCCACATTCCAATATTCAAAATCCAATTCGCAAATTCCAAAATCGAATATCAAAAATTTTATATTCCAAATTTCAAATTTTAAATTTCCAATTTCAAATTCCTAATGTCAAATTTCAAATTCCAAATTTTAAATTCTCTCCCTTTTCTGAACTTGGAATTAGAAATTTTAAATTTTGAATTTTGAATTTGAAATGTGAAGTTTGAAATTTGAAATTTAGAATTTGGAATTTGAAATTTGAAATTTGAGATTTCAAATTTGAAGTTTAAAATTTGAAATTTGGAATTTAGAATTTATAGTTTAAAGGTTGAAATTTGAAAGTTGAAATTTAGAATTTTAGATTTGAAATTTTTAAAATTTTTAACTTGAAATTTAGAATGGGAAATGGGGAATTAAAAATTTGATATTTGGGATGTGGAATTTGATATTTGGGGATTGAAACTTGAGATTTGAGATTTGAAATTTAAAATTTAAAATTTAAAATTTAAAATTTAAAATTTAAAATTTAAAATTTAAAATTTAAAATTTAAAATTTAAAATTTAAAATTTAAAATTTAAAATTTAAAATTTAAAATTTAAAATTTAAAATTTAAAATTTAAAATTTAAAATTTAAAATTTAAAATTTAAAATTTAAAATTTAAAATTTAAAATTTAAAATTTAAAATTTAAAATTTAAAATTTAAAATTTAAAATTTAAAATTTAAAATTTAAAATTTAAAATTTAAAATTTAAAATTTAAAATTTAAAATTTAAAATTTAAAATTTAAAATTTAAAATTTAACCCTCCGTTACTAACGTTAATTTAACTTACAACGTTACTAACAATGGGTCAAATTGACCCATATTTAAAAACACCAATGTTCCGCCACTTTTAATATATTCCACCAAAATTGTTTTTCCAAATTATACACTGGGTATAATTATACATAAAAAATAAATTATATTTAATGTTTTGTGTCAGTCTGTAGAAAATAAAAACATATACAGTAAAAGTTCGATTTGTGCAACATTTGATACTTGCAACTTTCGATAAATGCAAATCAAAACAAAAATTTCTAACTTTTGATAATTGCAACATTTCTTTTTTTGCGTTCAATAATTGCAACAATTTTTTTAGTGACTGAAAAATACTAATAATAATGTTTGGAAACCGCTATTATTTGTCTATAATTGCACGTGATATTTATGAAATTACCGCTATCTTATCATTTGAGCTAATTCAAGTCATCTTTTATTAATATGTATGATTTATAAGGAAAAAGTGGAAGCATCATACTGGAACAACAAATCAATATTTCTTTCACGAAAATATTCTACGTAACATGTTCGATCTTTATCTTACGTTTGTTCTTTTTGATTCTCTGTATAGTGATATTACACTTAGGTATAACTGTAATTAAATGAAACAATCTAAATTTATGAAAAGGATATGTTTATTGATACAACCGCGCCACAAAACAATTTTTTCTTGTGTAGTGTAGTCAGTCTCAGAAGTAAACAAAGTGAAAAGGAAAAGTGGAAAAGTTCAAATTGCTTTATTTGCATTTAAAAAATAATAATAATGCCCTCTCAAGTGAAAAAATCGTTTCCTTCTATAAAACAAAAACAAAAAATTTTAAGAAGTTTGCAAAAAGGTGTATCAGCTGGAAAATTGGCAGCACAATATAAATTATAATCTGATAAATGCAGTGATGTTTTTAGCTAATTTTTGGGCTGGTCTTAAGCAAACCACAATTCTTGAAAATGAGACAAGCATCAATGATGTGGGATTCTGAGAATGGCATACCATTGATTGAACTCTGAAACAATTTACAACGTTATCCAGGTCAGAGGTGGAATCTATTCAGTTATTGCTGGCACAAATACCACACGAAGATGAATATTCCACAAATGAAGTCAACGAGTGGATCAATGAATACAATTATCAAGAAGGCCTACCAAGTTCTGATGCAGAAAGCGCTGAAGACGATATCATAATTAGTGATAAACCATTTATTAAGATAGGCGACGCAATAAAGAGCTGTATTATTTGCTTAGATTGGGCTCAACAAAATGAAGTCCCTATGCAAGACTACATGATTCTTCATAATTTAAGAGAACAAGCAGTATTTAAAAGGAATGGTTGCTTAAAGCAAACCAGCATTTCCGATTTTTTTAAAAAAACATGAACTTATTGCATGCTTTCAAAAATAATAAAATATGTATACATATTAGATTTACATACTTATATCCTTTACATTAATTATATTGAATTGTTAGTTACATTTTGTATATGTAAGGTAATAAATTTTACTTTTTTATTTGCATTTATGCGTATTTTTGAGAATATCGACAACCTAGTTTCAGGTATAAACGAAAATTTCTTATTACATCATCAAAGGATTGTTTCTATGAATAGGTAAAAGTTAAAACGACATGATTGAATGAAAGGTTCGATAATTGCGGCATGTTCGGAAATTGCACTCACGCCGGTTTTTAATGTGTTGCACAAATCGAGCCTTTACTGTATCACAAAATGTAAAATATTTCATAAAAAAATTATATAAAGGCAAATTTAAAGCTCTCCATCGCTTCCTATCAGTCAGAACTTCAAAAGGTTGGAATCGTTGAAAAGCTGGAATTATGAGCGAAAAAATATTACTTAATAATTTTTTGGTGTATAAAGTATTTTTTCCCCAATAAATACCTTTCAAAAATGGCAAAATCTAAACTTCTGAATTACCTACATATGTTCAGATTTTCACAAACAGTGCCTATACTAATTAAATGGCTTCCAGAGATTTAACTTTAACTTTCATTGCATTTAAGTTTATTGCGTCTTGTGAGCAAGTTGTGTTGGTTTTGCGGTCTTGAGTCGGTTGGCAGAGTTGGCTATACCGCGTTTATCCAATGTTTTTTTGGGCAGAGACTCGAACGACGAATTTTGTGCAAATTTGTTACAACTAAATTTGAGATTTGTATTTTATTTTGTGTTTTACTACGTCAATTTTTATGTGGTTGCATAAAAGCTAAATCCAACGTTTTCAAAAATAATTTGCGTTTTTTGAATTGTAATGGCGGATTTTCGGTGGATAATAATGGATAATATTTATTAATTATTTACTAACGTGGGTCAAAATGACCCTAATTCACCTTAAAAATTTTAACTTTGTTACTAACGTGGGTCAAAATGATCCAGATACTTTCTAAAATAACTACCCACTTCCTTCGGCAATCAAAACCACTCTAAAAATTATTTCGACATGACAAGTAAAGACTGAGGTTGGATATCAAGTAACATGAAGTTAATTGTAATTCGTTTTCTATGTATTTTATTAAATTTTCATCGCAATGGGTCAATTTGACCCAGACGTTAGTAACCGAGGGTTAAAATTTAAAATTTAAAATTTAAAATTTAAAATTTAAAATTTAAAATTTAAAATTTAAAATTTAAAATTTAAAATTTAAAATTTAAAATTTAAAATTTAAAATTTAAAATTTAAAATTTAAAATTTAAAATTTAAAATTTAAAATTTAAAATTTAAAATTTAAAATTTAAAATTTAAAATTTAAAATTTAAAATTTAAAATTTAAAATTTAAAATTTAAAATTTAAAATTTAAAATTTAAAATTTAAAATTAAAATTTAAAATTTAAAATTTAAAATTTAAAATTTAAAATTTAAAATTTAAAATTTAAAATTTAAAATTTAAAATTTAAAATTTAAAATTTAAAATTTAAAATTTAAAATTTAAAATTTAAAATTTAAAATTTAAAATTTAAAATTTAAAATTTAAAATTTAAAATTTAAAATTTAAAATTTAAAATTTAAAATTTAAAATTTAAAATTTAAAATTTAAAATTTAAAATTTAAAATTTAAAGTTTAAAATTTAAAATTTAAAATTTAAAATTTAAAATTTAAAATTTAAAATTTAAAATTTAAAATTTAAAATTTAAAATTTAAAATTTAAAATTTAAAATTTAAAATTTAAAATTTAAAATTTAAAATTTAAAATTTAAAATTTAAAATTTAAAATTTAAAATTTAAAATTTAAAATTTAAAATTTAAAATTTAAAATTTAAAATTTAAAATTTAAAATTTAAAATTTAAAATTTAAAATTTAAAATTTAAAATTTAAAATTTAAAATTTAAAATTTAAAATTTAAAATTTAAAATTTAAAATTTAAAATTTAAAATTTAAAATTTAAAATTTAAAATTTAAAATTTAAAATTTAAAATTTAAAATTTAAAATTTAAAATTTAAAATTTAAAATTTAAAATTTAAAATTTAAAATTTAAAATTTAAAATTTAAAATTTAAAATTTAAAATTTAAAATTTAAAATTTAAAATTTAAAATTTAAAATTTAAAATTTAAAATTTAAAATTTAAAATTTAAAATTTAAAATTTAAAATTTAAAATTTAAAATTTAAAATTTAAAATTTAAAATTTAAAATTTAAAATTTAAAATTTAAAATTTAAAATTTAAAATTTAAAATTTAAAATTTAAAATTTAAAATTTAAAATTTAAAATTTAAAATTTAAAATTTAAAATTTAAAATTTAAAATTTAAAATTTAAAATTTAAAATTTAAAATTTAAAATTTAAAATTTAAAATTTAAAATTTAAAATTTAAAATTTAAAATTTGAAGTTTAAAATTTGAAATTTGTAATTGTAATTTAAAATTTAAAGGTTGAAATTTGAAAGTTGAAATTTAGAATTTTAGATTTGAAATTTTTAAAATTTAAAGGTTGAAATTTGAAAGTTGAAATTTAGAATTTTAGATTTGAAATTTTTAAAATTTTTAGTTTGAAATTTAGAATGTGAAATTTTGAATTAAAAATTTGATATTTGGGATTTGAAATTTGATATTTGGGAATTGAAATATGAAATTTAAAATTTAAAATTTATGATTTAATTTGATGAATTTGATGTTCAGCAGATTGACAAAATTGGTATCTGCTATAACAACACGATTTTTGTAAAATCTTACGTATTAAACATTACTTCAGCCAGAATTTTGAATTGTAGGAAATCTAATATGGATATGAACTTCGCGATTCGTCACCTGCTTTGTTCAACATTAAGTAAATTACCCAAGGTCTCTAGCTTCTCTATTTTCACCCAGCGCATCTAGTTTAATTTTTGTATATTTGAATTATTTGTGACGGTAATTAATGGTTAGTCAAGATATGTCTAAATAAAGGCATTAATGGTTCTGCTGCATTCGATCATACGTTTTTTCTTAATTTTTGAAAGGCTGCGATGAAGTAGAGTCCGGTGATGCTGAAGTGGCAAATTCGGCTGGCGGTTTCCCCTTAAAGCCGATTTTTAGAAAATCGAATTTTCCTAGATTTCCTATCAGACATTTTACTGTATTTTTTCTTTGCCATAATACTCTAGTGGCTGACTTTATAACAGTTTTAAATATTTTTTTTTTTTTGGTTTCTCGAATTTTCCACAATTTTTCACGACAAACTGGAGGCAGATTTTGCAACTTTAGAATATTGACAAATGCATATATGGTAATTTTCGCTTAAACACTATCGGCTGATTACGACTTAATTTTTTATTTACGGCTGGGATAACATAATCTGCATTTTCGATGTTTTACTTTCGGGTGGAAACTTTTGGCTACCACTAACAGATTTACGATATTTGACTGATAACTGTTGGCTAACTTAACAAACAGTATCAAAGCTGAAATCTTTAACGGCCTATGTTTTATTTTTTACCGTATATTAATCGCTAAATTTGTCCTTCAATATATAACAGAAATTATGATAGATGGGATTAGTATACAAAAATTCGTGTGTCTATTTTAGTAATCATCCAAATTAAATTGATAATTAGCTTCAATCTCAGTACCAAACCTTTCCTACGTACATTACGCTTTGAGAATAAGTTGTGACATGACTATATTGCAAACAAGTCCTGTTGTCTCAAATAACGTCTAAATAATTACAGATAAAAGTAATTATACATTTTTTTAATCGTTTAAGGGTACAGTAAATTAGTTTACAAAATATGGTTAATTTTTGGCGACTTCGAGTATAACAATTTCTTAATAGGAATATAGTTATTCGTTCTGCCTGCCATATTTTAGTATTTTATTTACCATATTGTAATTTCTGATACATCTGCAGTAAATAAACACACAAAAAATGTTGTAGTTGAAGTCACGGGAAAATCGTAATATATTTTGTGCAAATCGAAATCATATTAACCACGCTCGATTATAATGAAATTAATTTTACATTGATATGTTCAAAACTAACATTTATTTAAAACCATCCTATTCAATTAAAGATCATAAAGAATGGTACATAGTACATACCACAAAATAAAGCAATTAATCTTGTGAAGATGAAAATCTCGTATATATAGTACAGTAGCAAGTATAATCCATCAAACATTTTGATTTTTTAAACTTTTATTCTATCAACTCAAAAATCTTATTAACTAATGATCGTTATCAAAACGATTAAATAATCAATTGTCTACTTCATGTTATTCTTATGTCTATAATAAATGATCGATGATTGATTAAAATTTATTTTGTGTTTGAAAGAAATCAAAAATTTCTTGTAAGAACTAAATAATCCACCATAACCAACAAAAATCCAAAAAAAAAACTAAAATTAGAAATAAATCGTTAATTGTCAAAAGTCTTAAAAAAAATAATTAAATTTTCTCAAAATTCGTGTACAAAGAAAAGTACAATTTGTTACGGAATTTTTCTTGTCAAAAACGGGATTGTGGTGGTAATATTTTCAACAAGGGGGAAGTATTTGTTACGAGTTAGTATAAACTATACAATAAGCTGATTAATTTTTTTTTTCTATTTATACATTGTTGTATAAATCAATCATTTATCATATTCCAATTTTTAGATATTTATTATGACACTTCTTTACACATAAAAATACAACCAATAGTTAGTTGTTACTATAATTGTTACTTTACTATATTCTAACTGATAAATTCATGATGATCATCATCGTAATTATCTTTTACTACTCGTATATACATGGGTTCGAGAAAGGGAATTAATCTAGAATCGGGATGAGACTATAAATATAAGAATGATAAATGAATTTAAGTCGTTCGTATAATGAAATTTTCGGAATAAATTTGAATTATAAATTAGAATGAGGCTAATTTAATGCGGCGGATATATCGTATATATACACAACTAGACTATTGCGCAAAAACCGCACAACACAAAACAACGGATATTGATTTGATTAGGTCTTTGTTATAAAATTGCGATGATATTGCGAAAATGTCTATGTATCTTCCTTTAGACGAGTGTTGTATAATTTTGCAAAAATGTTAATATTTGTTTTAAAGAGTAGGTTGGGGCATGATTTAATCACCTATCAATTCAAATGTATTCAAATTGAATATATTCCTTGTCTATTTTTTGCGGTTAATTTAATTTTATTTCAAAATCAGGAATTTTTATTCCGGAAATGCGTGTTTATTCAAACACATTTGGAATATACATTCTAGTTGGTTCATATGGTAGTTTCTCTAAATATGGTATAAACATTATGAATTAGTATATTTTAGACTTCTAACCAACCATAAACGAAAGATTATTTGCTATTTTTGTCTTGTTTACTCAGAATTTGACCAATATTTGTTTCAGGTGAATTTGAATCATTTTGTGAGAACTATCAGAGAAGCATAAGAGACTCGAGTACAAAGGCGATAACTGGTTTTATCAGGTTTTAGTAGATGTTTAGTTTTAATTAGCGCGATATATGGAGTGGCTTAAAGGAAGTAACGATTTCAGTTTTGATACTGTTAAAGTTAGCCAAAAGTTATCCGTCAAAAGTAAAAAAGTCGTAAATCTGTTAGTGTCAGGCAAAAGTTACTAGCCGAAAGTAAAAGATCGATAGTGCAGATTATATTATCCCAGCCGAAAAAAAAAAAAAAATTAAGTCTCGTAATCAGTCGATACTCGATACAGTAAGAATTTCTGGTAGGGAATCTAGGAAAATTCAATTTTCCAAAATCGACTTCACGATTAGATCACCGAGCTGTACTTCATCTCACCTTTCAAAAACTAAGAAAAAACGTACGATCCAATGCAGCACACCATTATTGCCTTTATTAAGACAATTCTTGGCTAATCATTAATTACCGTGGCAAATAATTCAAATATAGAAAAGTTAAACTACACAGAAACAGATGCGCTGGGCGAAAAGAGAAAAGCTACAGACCTTGGGTAATTTACTTAATGTTGAACAAAGTAGGTGACGAAACGCGAAGTACAGATATTCTATAATTCAAAACTTTGGCTGAAGTAATGTTTAAAGGCTATACGGTAAGAGGTTTCATAAAGTATCCACCGGCATTGGTTCATCGGTTACTAATAGTAGCATATGCTAATTTTGTCAATCCAATTCATCACAACATCCAATTCATCACTGTAAAGGTTTTAATGAAATGGAAATTCTAAAATAAAACTTGAATGGATAAAGACATTTGGGAAGATTCGATTTCCCAAAAATCATTACAAAAGTTATATAAAATCAACCACTTGAGTGTTATGCCTGGAGATGGATTCTATTGATGTGACATGTCAGTAGGGAATCTGAAAAAATTCGATTTTCCAAAAATGATTACATAATCCATCTGAAGACATAGCAGAAGCTAGAAGCTGCTTTTATTAAAACTTGCTAGATGGAACAAAGTTTTCCAAGTAAGACTATTTACAAAAGTTTTTATTGCAATCCATGTATCCTCTTCACTTTTTGCTGATAACCACCAAATTTTTTATTTTGGGCTAGAATTTTAATAACGAAATCAGCACTATCGCCTTTTACTTTCAGCTAACTTTAACTGGGACTCGGGTGACTATATCATAGCTCACCTGCATATAAACCTTCCACAAGGAACACATTCCTCCATCCTTTATCCTTGAGGTACACTCTAAGTTGGAGCCTCGACTTTAAATTAAATTTGATAAATTGTACCTATTGTTTATGCCAATAGTAAGAAAAGATTCTATCCACAAAAATGAGATAGAATGATCACCGATCTTATGCAATTTATATAAGATAATCTTATTAGAGATTTAATGTAATGCCTTCGTAAAGTCTGCGGGTGGACCTGCCTGTAGCTTAAATTGAATTGAACAAAAATCTGTGTTGTTGTGGTATTATAACCTTACCAACCTCTAGGGGATACAATAATATCACGTATGATACATGCAAACACTTTTTACCAATGGAAATATGCTTAGAATGGCAAATTGAAGTTCGTGTTGATAGACATTTTTTTTAGCAAACGCACATTTCCTAATAAAAGCTACAAACAAAGTTTAAATCGCCGCCATATTGGAAAGTTTGCGCGAGAAAACGCTGTTTTGCAATTATTATTAGGAATGCTATTACATTCGAAATTGTTTACTTACTATTCTTCAAATGACTAATAAATATTTTACCATGTAATTGAAGAGAAATCGGTGAATCATTTTTACTCGTACGAGAAAAATCGCGATTCATATGAAAAGGCCTTAAGGGCCACAATTTTTTAGGTAAATGAACTTATTTTTTTCTTTTTTGGTAAGTATTTTTTGATCCTTGTGGCTATTTTTTTTAGGCAATGGTATATTTCTCATAGCCAAGGATCTAATTTTTTAAGTACTTGGTAGGTGATTTTTTAGATCGTATTTTTTGATGTCAATGGACTTGTTTTGTTAGAGTTTACTCAAGCACACTATTAAAAAGTAGGTAAATTGAACATTTAACCAAGTATTGGCCGGCAAACCTTAATTTAGAGTCTAAATTGTAGAAACGTGTATGACTTGGCGGTTGAAATAGTTTTATTTTCTTCACTTGACCGGCATTAACTCTTGAAAATAAAACAAGTCATAGGAACTTTATTTAAACAAGAATCGTTCAGAAATCAGCAAGTAATTGCTTTAAAGCTTCATTTATTGGATAGTTGCGAGGAATTATTTAATTAAAATAAACTTTGAATTAAATAGTACAGTGAAGTCTGTCGGAAACATACAGCAACTTAATTGTAAATCTTTACTTTTTCACCACTGAACCATTTGATGTGCTTGCAATGCAAGTCATCTTGATTGCAACAGTAATCTTTCTGTGCTCCTTTTGCTAAACATTAATTTGTGTTAATTAATCCTAGGTTCAATGCTTCATACAATGTTTCAATCTTACTTCTTCCTAAACGTGAATCCTAATTTTTAGGTCAAAAGAAATAATCTTGTCGATTAACCTAAAGTCCTAAGATATATTGATCCGATTTACGGCGAAAGTATTTAGATTTTAGACCATACTTTTCGCTACTGACTATTACAGTAGTATCATCGGTATTTCTCCGTTCATTTTCCAACATGGAACAATAAATTTGTTCCAGCCTATTGCTCACCTAATCAAGCTAAAAAATCTTAATACAATTAAAATGTTTCCAAATATAAATCGCTAAAATTCTAATTTTACTTGTTGTACACAAGAAAATAATGAAAAGGTAGATTTTTTTAATCCTCAAATAAAAATGTTAATCCACCAAAACACTATGTGAGTATAAAACATGAAACCACTAAAATTGTCTATATGTACGTTGGCTGCTAAACAACACAAACCAAAAATCCCTAATTTAATTTTTCGTTATCAAATTTCAGGCAAATTAATCTTTTTATTTTTTGTATTTTATAACATTTCCATCAATCCCCAAAATTTAAATATTTCTAATTTACCCAACCATCGCGTCACAGTTAAAAATCGTGGTATGGCGAAACCCATAAAACACAGCACAAAAAATAATTTTCACGAAATTTATTTGCCAGGAGAAGAAGTTAAAGATAACAAAAAGCACACAAGTTGATCCTTGTCAATCAAAATAATTTTTTTTTTGGTTTATCGTTCTGTTTTCGCTCGTGAAGTGATTTGTTATCCTATGTAGCTAAAAAAAAAAGTTGGAAATACAAAACAAATTTCGACTATTTTCCGACAGCAAAATAACTCGGTATTTTAATTTTATGTAAATTTATTTTTATTAGATATTTAATTTTATATGAGATACTATTTACTTTTTGTTGTGTGTAATCCTTCGAACAAATTTGATAACAAGTATAATGCAGCAAGCAAATAACGGAAAATTATTTTTCCAACCATCCACTCATTCTTTCCTATTTGTATCATATCCGTATTAAGGAGTTTTCGTTCTTATTTCATTTTTTATGTTATTTAAGAAATAAAAATAAGAATAAATTTTATTTTTATGTATTAAATTGACTGTTATATTAACGGTAATAATAATAAAACATTTTCCAAGCACATTCTCTTGTTATGAATCGTATATTAAATTTAGAATTAAATTTTTTCAATATACACATAGAATTCAATTGTAATTTGAATAAATTTGCCAAAATTAAGATTTGACATACGAATTACGGGGGAGCAACGAGCGCTATATTCTAATTGCCAATTATTTATTTCCTATAGATATAGACGGATCGCGCAAATAAATTAAATATTATGCGTCAGATAATAATATTTGCCACCGCGCATGTGCCTCCACCATGACTAAATATATTAAATCACACATTATAAGTTAAATCACCTGACCCTATCAAATCAAGACAGTTGACAAAAAAAAATGTAACCCTTTTTTGTATACCTTTTATGTGTATTTTGTCCACACCGTTATCATTTTAATTATATCTAACAATAAACAAATTATTCGAACCAGCTTGAACCGCACATACAAATTTATGTCAACAGGCATTTTGTCAAAATCGTTTAACATGTGCGAATTTAATTTTAAAACCAAATACCAACCAGATACCAAAAATACAAAAAAAAAATGCAACGAATGTATCGTTCACGCGTATCTCTATTTTATATCGGCACCCAAATGCTGTCAAATTACAATTAATACCGCACAAAACCGTGACATTTGAAATTTGTTAATTTAATATTTTCTTATCACGCAAAGACTTTGGTAATATACTTAAATATGTATTAACGTAAAAAAGGGGTAATTTGCTGTACCCTACAAAAAAATTACAGTATGTACATACAAGAGGATTGTATATATGTGGAGAGTTGTATACACCAAAAAGGGTTGACAATAAAATCATTATCAAACGCATTTTAATGAAATAATAGGTAAAGCTTTTATCATTCGCATTTAATCAAAATCAAATAGAAATCTAACAATAAATTTTTGTGTTCAGCTTTTATGAAAAATTTATGTATCTTTATGTACAATAAATGTAATTACTAATTCAACGGTATGCTGCATCCCCTCAGGCATTTTTTTTTGTTGTTATGTTAAAATTTTAGTTTGTCGTTGTCAATTTTTCACGATAAATTTCCATCACCATCATCATCATCATCAAACGTATGCGTTTTTATTCAGTATTTCATATTAATATTTTTTTTTTTTAATTATTGGGTTTTCCGGCTTATGGTGGTGGTTGCATGATGTGTATGTAAGTACCACGTATGTAACTATTGTTTAGTATATGTACTCGTAAAGGAAGTATGTATGCATTTTAATTTCAGTTTTTGTATATAAATATGTCTCGAGGTAAACTAAATATTTTTAGTCAAATTGTTTAGTTGCTGTGCACAATTACAAGAGACAAGCGAATCCCTTTTAAGTTATGTGTATGTTTCATAATTGATAGGAATTAGGGAAAACTGAAAAATGAGTCTAGGGTATTATTAACCGCAAGTGTTACATTACAGCCTAAGTATGGCATTATAATACTATTTATTCCACTATTTATTTATGAAGCAATATGTCACCTAAATTCCCCATTAGATGATGTAATACCGAACAAAATCAAACTTGAGTCATATTAAATACTGTAAATATTTGTATTGCGAAACAATTATTTAACCTGTTTAACATAACCTGAAACTATCTAAATCTACTATTAATAGATTAGGTATTTATATCTGTTATCTGGTGCTCCTATTGGCCTGATTTGTCTCTGGCAATGGATCATACCAATCCAAACTTAAGATCCACAGTTAATGAATAAAAAACTTGATATTAATGCTTGCTGGAGCAATCCACCCCAATTGATCGACGAGTTTATTGGCTTTCGACATTATTCAAAGTTTTTTATTTTCCCGACTTCTCTGGTAATTTTACTCGGAATCAAAATTCATCCTCAACATGATCATATTGACTAATACGCCTGATTCAGCCTTTCAAAATTGTATTTTATGTTTATGTTGTTCTTGTTTTTCCAACATAAATTCAAATAGGATTTCTAGAATCGGGCCCAATATCTAATTCTTAGTGTATGAAAGGGAAACGAGCTTGCGAGTATAAGTGTGCGCGCAACAAACTTAAAAAATTAGTCTCTCTTAATTTTAGTCGTAAAACAATAAAACGCCACCAAAATGTTTTAAATTTACATAGCTATTCATGGGTTGACCGATTCTTCAGATTTTTACGTAAAACATTTATTGTTTACAACATTTAACTGAAACCATTGAACCGGAAGTGCCCAAACAAAGATTGGGCGCTAAATTTGTATTGTGTTCTATCGATGATTGAAGAAGATATGTATCAACTTTTGAAACTGTACAAAAAAAAAAATTGTTAAATTTTTCTTGTTGCTTTCAACGATATCAAGAAACAATTTTAGCCATTATTTTACCCAACACACTGTTTTTAAAAAAATTAAGAATATTCCCAGGATTTATGATGAAAATCCCGGGAGTCGGGTTTATATAAATTTTTCTGTTTTTCCGGTAAATTTGGCCCCCGGGAACAACCCTCTAAATATTTACTTAATTACTTTTCTAATTTTTGCAATTCTAAGGATTTTTAGAGTTAATTCTTCTAAGCTATCAAGTTTAGTTGCGTTTACCGAATATTACAATAAGCGAGTTTGTTTGATTTTTTTATTCGAATACGTTTGAATCGAATTCAGAAATAGCTCCCCTGAGCTAGATATATGGGTTTAGGAAAAAAAATTAGCACTTCGAAATCAAATGAGGCTAATAATGATTTAATCCAGTTTTAATTTTTTCGAATATTGGCAAAATCATGAATTGAGACTTTAATATAGGATTTTAATGGAGTAATGTTAAAGAAAAAATAAAGAACTCCATTCGCAGGGTTCTCACACTTTCAAAAATGCCTTACTTATTTAATTTTTTCTGGAAAATGTGGAAAATAGGGTCAAAACTGAAATAAACAATTTATTTATAATAAACTAGCTGAAACACCTGGCGTTGCTCGGGCAAAAATTAATAATTTTATGGTTACCATGTTACCATCATGGATAAATTCATACATACTCAATTTCATTATGATTGATTTATAAATGGCTAAATTCCATTTCTTGCTGGCCCCGTTGGCCATATTCTGGAACAAACCCGGTTACGCTTCGATGTGGTCTGCTATGAAAGTCATATGAAATGAGTGATAATGAAAGTGATATGAAATGAATCAGAAAGTAAATAAAAGTATTTTAGTGAACATAGATCCACCGCGAAAATACATTATTCAATTCAATACCTTGCCTTGCGTTGCTGTGGCTATGCTGTGAAATGAAAGGAAAGGAAGAAAAAATTTGTTTTCATAGAAAATCTATTTTTATTGAAAAGCTAGTGGATTGATCGTCGGTGCCAGAACTTAGAAGATAGTATTGATTTAAAGCCAATAACGCATGTACCATCAAATAATTCGGACCAATCGGTTCGTCGGCCAAATACTCGATCTCAGTCCGCCTTTGTTACATCATCGATCTTTAATTGTCTGTACTGTTTACGGCCAAATCATATGATATATCGATGTCGGAAGTTTTTAAATAGCTCAATAGATGATAGAATTCGAGAAATCAATAGTCTCAATATATGTTCCAACTGCTTAAAATCGGGTCACACAACGCTCTCGTGTCCATCAAAGGCGTCATGTTTTAAATGCAATGCGAAACATCACACCTTTTTACACGTTAACAACGCACGCCATACCCAATCTCATAGTGAACCATTAAATAAGGCTAGTGATATGAAAGATACACAACTTGTAAATCAAGCGTCAAACAAAGCCGAATCTGTGTCATTACATACTATAGCCGAAACCATTGATTCTTGCTCAACAAATAATACTTCTAAGGGTTATGTTTATTTAGCGATGGCTGTAATTAAGGTGTTAAACAAGGATGGATCAGCAGTAATGGGCCGAGCATTATTGGACTCAGCATCGCAGTTAAATTTTAATACGCAGTCATTTGGGGCACAACTAAATTTAAAATATGAGAGAAGCCAAACACCTGTCTGCGGGATCGGAAGCTCAACAGTAGCATGTCAGTCGCAAACATTTGTGACAATTCAATCATGCATTAATTCATTTTCAACCAAATTGCAAGTGAATGAACACGTCATCTTGGAAAATCCCAAACAATATTCAGCTGGCAGATCCACATTTCAATGCTCCTCAGAAGATTGATATGCTAATTGGAGCACAGTTATTTTTTAATTTACTTTCAGTAGGTCAAACCAAAATGTTCCATGATTTACCTGTATTACAAAATACCGTATTAGGTTGGGTAATTTCTGGAAGGTCAACAATAAACGCACAACAAGCGTACATCTGTAACGTTGCAACGAATGACGACGCCAAGAACAAGATACAAACAAGTTTCTTCATTTTTTTGTATTTTTAGTTTTCAATGGTTTAACACTACTGACGTAGTGGTCAAACACAATCATGCATACACAAAAATTGAAAGCGCGGGGGAATGATGAAAGAAAGAAAAATATAAAGAAATAATATTTTGTTGGAGAAATCCAAACGGGATGGTCCCGTTCAACTACCAGAATAATCTATATTGGGTGGAGTTTTTATCTATTGTTCGGATGATATAAATTGAGCATTTTTGGATGCACGCGAGGAGTATTGTTTTAAAATTGTTGCCTGAAAGATCTCGAATTTAATTTTTTTTGGATTGTATTCTGAATGCTCGTGAAAAGGCATTATTTGTGATAATATAAGTTTGGATTTTTTTTTTAGTCGTTCATGCTGCAAGTTGGCAGTTTTAATTAAACATTAGTTTTGTGCCTTATTAATTACATAGAAAATTTTTGTTGGTTTTTTTTTCTCGATAAATCAATCAACATAGAGAAATTTTTGGCTTTATAAAAATATCAAAATTACAATATATTTTGATTTGTATCCTTAATTTCTATAAGCTTAGTTATGTAAATCTTCAAAAGAAAAAAATCTTAGAAAAATCTTAAATAAGTGCATAACTAATTTTATAAGTAAAGTATTTGAGTAAAATATGTAATAAGAGAATAGTGTACAAATCTCAAAACTTTAAGAATTTTATGCTAAAAATAATTATAATAAGATTAAAAGTAACTCATAAAAAAAATAGTGATAAAACTGGAAAAAAGCTATAGTGCTATAGACGGTACAAAAATATCAAATCGCCATAAGACAATTGTGTAACATTTATGAATAAAATTGTTGTATCTCGTGATAAAATGTGGCCACCTGTTTTGTAATATGATACATAACTAAATATGAGTTTGTACATAAATAACATAAAAATTACCACTTGGTGAATACCGGCGCAAATTAACAAAAAAAAAAAAAGCGACCTCAAATACTGTATGGATTCTAAAATTATTGT
Source organism: Tipula helvola (assembly GCA_963556165.1). NCBI lineage: Eukaryota > Metazoa > Arthropoda > Insecta > Diptera > Tipulidae > Tipula > Tipula helvola. Next base: position 354,095,227 of record OY744481.1, on the reverse strand, counting down.
ACGATATTAGTGTGTGTTATAAACAAGTGATTACATGAGCAATGTTGTAATCTAAACATAAAACAAATAAAAATTTCATCTCAAAATCATATTATGAGTTTAACAATTTATGGTCACTCACAAACTCATAAATTTTATGATATGCATACATAAATGGAGCATGCAGCGTACCGCAGGACCGCGTGCCATTAAGATAAGAATTTTTGTTTGTTTATTTTTTTTATTGTATACATATTATATTTAATTCATATTATTCAAATTTTATTAATTTTTCTTGCGCTTTAATATATCAGCTTTTCTTACTATTAATCTTCATTATAGTTAGTAAATCAATGACGTCATTTAGGTTAAGTAAATTTGTTCTTAAAATTTGTCACATTTATTTTGAATTTAATTTTCTTCTATATTTTGCTACTGTTGAAATAAATTTAAATTTGTTAGTTAGTAAAATCCTGAATTGTTATTTTCAAATTGGCAAAAATTTCCGTTCACTTGATTGATTGTTTGTTTCGCTTACACTTTTTTTTTTGGTTCGCTAAATTGTTGATTTTCAGCATGAGGGGCCAGAAGCTTTTTTAGTGAGGATGTGAGGTAGGTTTGTTCATAGTTTGTTTAGGTAAGTTGATCCTTGCCTTGGACTTTTTTCCCATTATGTACCTTATCCTTACTTTTCCTTTATCCTACCCGTAGCGGTCTCACACAACCTACTTATGCTTTGGAAAACCCCACCCCATTACCCTGAGCTCTAGCCGGCTATAAAATGACCGCTCCAAAGCCTCTAAGTGGGTAAATTTTCTCGTGACAGTACTACCGTTCTGCTACAAACTCTTGGACACATGAGAGCTATTAACGAAGAAGACATTGCAGACCATCATTATTATATGCCGCACCACTGTGTCTTAAGCCAGAAAGCACATCAACAAAACTCCGCGTCGTTTTTGATGCGTCGGCCAAAACTTCTTTGGGAATATCATTAAATGATATACTAATGGTCGGACCCGTGGTCCAACAAGATATTTTATCTATTTTATTGCGATTCCGGTCTCATTCAGTCGTATTTAGTGCAGATAATGTTCAAATGTATCGCCAGATAAGGGTAACCGAAAACCATGCTCACCTTCAATATATCCTATGGCGAAATACAAAAGATGACCAGTTAACTACTTTTCAATTGCAAACGGTCACGTATGGTACGGCGTCCGCGCCATATTTAGCAACGAAGTGCTTGCAGCGGCTTGCACAAGATGAAGCAAATAATTATCCGCGGGCGAGTGAAGTGATTCGTAGGGACGTATACGTAGATGATGTGCTAACCGGGTCAAATTCATTGGAGGATGCAATGTGCGTAAAATCTCAAATCATCGACATGCTAAGCACGGCTGGAATGGAACTAAAGAAATGGTGTTCAAACCACCCAGCTTTATTATCAGATATTCCAACTGAAAGTCCCATCAAAACCTTAGGCTTATTTTGGCAACCTCATTTCGATCAGTTTCGTTTCAACGTGAAACGGATAGACAACACAAATCGTATAACCAAACGTACGGTCTTAGCAGACATCGCAAGGATTTTCGATCCCCTTGGGTTAACCGGACCAGTCATAATACTTGCAAAAATTTTCATGCAACAATTGTGGCTATTAAAATAAAATTGGGACGCAGCTTTACCACAAAACTTACATACAAAATGGCACAATTTCAGAACGAGTTTACAGCTGCTTAATAATCTTCGCATAGATCGGTGGATATTTTCCGATGCAGAAACGAAATCAATTCAGCTACATGGATACGCCGATTCTAGCGAGAAGGCTTACGGATGTGCCATTTATATATGTAGTGTTAACATGAATGATGTCGTCACAGTGAAATTAATGTGCGCTAAATCAAAGGTAGCGCCTTTGAAAACCACCACATTGTCCAGATTAGATTTGTGTGCAGCGCAATTACTGGCACAAACAATGGCTAAAATAGAACCGATTCTCAATCTTACTATTGCCAAGAAATTTTATTGGACGGATTCGAAAATCGTACTGTCATGGATCGAGGATCATCCATCATATTGGAAAACATTCGTCGCCAATCGAGTGGCGAAAATCCAAAATATCAGCTCAACAGACGAATGGAATCACGTTGATTCCAAAAACAATGCGGCTGATATTATTTCTCATGGAGTCATGCCGGAAGAATTTAGCAAGGTGTCAATTTGGTTTAATGGTCCGGAGTATTTGCTAATGCCTGAAGAGTCCTGGAATTTAAACAAATCTTTGTGCGAATTAGATAGTCCAGAAGGAAAACTTCAAACATGGGTACTTACGACGGTGCAAGATGGCAACGAATGCCTACTACAGCGCATCAAATTTAAAAATAGTTTTATCTCTCTTCGGAACGTCGTGGCATATATTCTTCGATTTCTACACAACACACAAGGAAGAAATAGAGATAATCGAAAATTTGGACACATGAGTCAAGAAGAGCTGACCATTGCACTACGGTCTATCATAAGACTAGTTCAACGAATAGAATTTCCGAGCGAACTAGCGATGCTTGAGTATAAGAAGCCACTTCAAAACAAAAGTCAGCTAAACAGTTTATCCATTTTTCTAGATGACGAAAACGTAATTAGAGTTGGCGACTGCAACTTTCCGCAATTCCTTATAATTCCAAACACCCGATCCTGTTACCGTTCAAGCATTTTTTTACACTTATCCTCCTAAATTACCTTCATATAAATCATTTCCATGCAGGTCCACAGGCGTTACTCGCTGCAGTAAGACAAGATTATTGGCCGCTACAAGGAAGACGGCTTGTCCAAAGGGTGTTCCGGAGTTGTATTCGATGTTTCAAAACAAGGCCAACCGGAGTTCATCAAATCATGGGCAATTTGCCTCCAGAACGCCTCAAATGTGCACCACCATTTTCTAATGTCGGCGTGGACTATTGCGGCCCAGTTTATGTACATTACAAAATAAGAGGGAAGGCTCCTACAAGGGCATATATATGCGTATTCGTATGTTTTGCAGTTAAGGCGGTGCATCTCGAATTGGTGACAGAGTTGGCAATCGCTGCATTCATTGGTGCACTAAAAAGATTTGTCGCAGTGAGAGGATTGTGCTCTAACATATTTTCCGACAACGGAACTAATTTTGTCGGAGCCAACTCCGAATTAAATGAATTATTTAAATTATCATACGCATGTGACATCATACGCATGTGTCAAGCTGACGGAATAACATGGCACTTCGCTCCACCTGCGTCACCACACTTTGGCGGGTTATACGAAGCAGCGGTGAAACCTGCGAAATTTCACTTAAGGCGGGTCGTCGGAAATTCCTCTTTGACGTTCGAAGAGCTCAATACCGTCATAAAACAAATAGAAGCCGTATTGAATTCGAGGCCAATAACTCCAAATTCGTCAAATCCAGATGATTTCACAGCTATTACATCCGGTCATTTTCTTATGGGCAGACCATTAACTGCGATCGTTGAGCCGAATATTGAAGACGAAAACATTTCAACGTTAAGAAGGTGGAGATTGGTTCAACAAATTCATCAGCATTTTTGGTCAAGATGGTCTAATGAGTACCTGGCAGAACTTCAGCATCGTCGGAAGTGGAAGACGAAAGAATGAAACGTAGCGGTTGGAGAATTAGTAGTTCTGAAGGATGAGAACGTTCCACCACTAAAATGGCGACTTGGACGAATCATTACTGTTCGTCGTGGTCAAGATGAAAATGTAAGAGTCGTCACTCTCAAGACTGCTCAAGGACAGGTTAAACGGGCTATATCAATGGTCTGTCCATTCCCGATCAGTTATGGTGATAATACAGAATTGAAAGCACAAGTGTTTCAAGGCGGGCAGGATGTTGGTGCAACACAAAGCAACACCATTTAACACACATCATAACCTGAAAACTACATAAAAGTAAAACAATTTAATATCTTATACACATTTTTAAAAAACAAACTTTATTTTATATAATTTTCAATTGTTATACACTAACACTTCTATATAACAATCATAAAATTTGTAACCATTTTGTTGATGTCAGGCTGTTCCGATATCTAAAATAGAAAATACATTAGTATTAGTTAGATTCATTCACAATAGATATTATACACATATTCGTTTGTAAACTTACACTAAATTAATTATTTTTGTTTATTCACTTTAGTAAAATCAAAATATTGTCAGCTAGCAAACAAACTTTATAAAAATTACGTAATATTATTAGGATGTATTTATAATTATTATTAAGTTAAGTTACCAATTAATGACTAATCAATTTATATAATTAACTTTTAAATTTGGCGCTGTTTGCCGTGTAAATAATTTTTGTACATCCTTACATTTATAGCATAATTTATTTTTGACAAGCAAAATTTAATTTTGTGTTCGGTCTCTTTTCCTGATCATCGGTGGAAGCGACAACATCAACATAATTATATTTATAATAAATAAAAAAATCAGAAATTTGTAAAGTTGGAAATTTTATTTCAAAATAAAGACTTTAAAAAAGCTTAGAGTCTCATCAGGTAGTAAGTATTTTTTCAGGGGTAAGAAGAAAGTACACAAAAATATTGAGCTATAATTATGTTAACAAGCGTATTATACAATATTACGCAAGCTTATTAAAGTTTAATGTTTTATTGCTCCATATCACAACGATCACAAATTACTGTTCTTTTTAGAAGTATCCGTGCCATGGTTTTATTATTAAAACCTAAATGTTTAATAATTATTTAATGATAAAGTAGCGCAATTAATTACATTGCAAACCTTGCCACTTGGTATAAAAAAATAATAATTCAAATATTTATCTCATTTCTTTAATGTAACATAATTAATTCCTTTTCATTAAAATTTATACAGTTTCTTCAGTAACTGTTTAATTTTCTTAAAATCGCGCTGCAATAAAAAAAAATTACAGACACGAAAAAAAGCTAAACACGAAAAGGAATAAAACTTTAAAGCGATAAAACTATTAAGCTACACAAAGTACACAATATAAACGAGGAAATAACAACAAAAAGTAGTTGAGACATTTTCTTTTATAGACGAGTGTACAAACAGTGTATTACATAATAAAGTTTTCTTGTAATTATCTTTAATTACAAGCAATATTAAAATTGTGTTAAATTTGTCTTTATCTTGGGTACGAACAAAAAAATAAACCATTTTATTAATCAGGATAATGATGATGACGATTGTCACCGTCGTTATATAAAAAAAACTAATTTATATCATTATTTGCAGTACGGAATGAATTTGTAATTAATTTTTGCACATTTTCGTGGTGCAGAAAGCTGCAACTTGAGTATAGTAAGGACGCCAACAATTTTTTTGCAAAATCATGAAAACTGCAAATTATACACCAACATTACAATACTTTTCAGTACACAAAACAAGGGTTAATATTTGTACACAACAATAGATCATGAATATTCATAATTCTTTAACCAACAGTTCATCCCCAATCAAAGGTATTAAAACATCAATAGCACATCTACATATCTACCTTATTTTTTGATCTATTATTCATATTGTAACAAAAAAAAAAGGAATAAAATAAAAAATTCACATATTCATTCAACCATCCCCTATATTTGACCATCTGGCGTGTAAAATTAAAATTACTCTATCCACTTTAATTCCTCACTATAAATACGAGTAGGTAGATATTTCAGTTATAAATAATTGTTTACGAGCATGTATGTAATATTCTAAATGCTATACTATATGCAAAATGACGTCAGTTTTTGAATATTATGAACACGTGCATATTTATGCAATATGGTTTTCCTTCATAAAACATGTTCAACACAAAATCTTGCATGATCATGATGCGATCGTATAAGAATATATAGTAATTCCAATACGTTTATTAGTCATTCAGAATATGAATTTGAATATATCACCCCTTTCATTTTCCGTTATATTAAATAAGTGGTTTAACGCGGTGGTGATAATATATGCGGAGGAACTAAAATGCCCAGGAATATGTATAACAGGAAAATTGAATTAATTTTTCTTATCTTTGGATTTAAAATATTTTGTTGGGTATTTTAGCTAATGATGATCGGATAATGAAAATTATAGACGGAATTAGAAACAAGTGTTTTGTATACCGTACAGTGTTCATGTTGAATTTTAAAATCATCCATTGTTTAGTGGTTTATTGTTATTGCATGAAATTTAAATAATTTTTGGGTAGTGAACTTTACGAGTATATACAATAATGTCCACCTGTTTTGTTTGTTTTGTCGGAAACTTTGGAAATTATCGAATTATGGAAATAAGGCTTGATTTTTGTTTATTAATTTGGTGATTTAAGAGGGTGAATTCTTCAAGTTTTTTATTTTTACATATGAATAGCAATTTGGTATTAATTAGAATGATTTGAGTAATAGACGTTGTTTTTTTATTTGTTGGATTTGCCCGCATTTAATTTATATAGGAGGTTTATTTCATGCTATAAAATATTTATATTTATATCCGAATTAGTTATTGTATAATTAATTATAACTAATACAAAATAATCTTTTTAAAGACAAAGCTGGGTTTACGTGACCATAATACTGTATTTATCTAGGAACCATCATTATGATTGCATCTTTTCTGAAATTTACGTTTCATTGGCATAAAAGATTATTATAAATAAGATTTGGAAAAGTGCAGATATAATACAAAAATAGTGGCAGTATTTGCATTTGTATGAAATGTTAGAAAGAAATGAATTTTTTGCTTTCTGTGACCCGATTACAACTATAGAAATAATCAGGCCTCAGTAATTTAAACAATAACGTAGTTTGAACAGTGTAGCAAATTTCTCAGTTTTATGTAGAAACGCGATGACTGATTAAAATTGAGATGCTCTAGCGACAGGCCGGGTAAAGCCGTTATTGCTGAGCCGGTTAGAAATGTTCCGGCGTTAACACGGAAAGATCAGACAGTCCTCAGCCTTCGGCGTGAATGGTTGAGTTTCTCGACAGTGTACCTATGTCACGAACCCGACAATATGCTTAAAATAGAACATGGTACTATTTACAGCGGCCTCCCAGAGGCCTCCAAAGTGAGGTGATCTAGGAGGTATCGTGTGCCAATTAATATTCTCTGCCGCACAGAATCGCAAAATTTCACTCTTGTGAGCGGATTCACAAATCCTTTACAATTCCAGCGATTCGTGTTCAGCAAAACATGTTGGGTTATAAATAAATATGAGCAGGGCATCCGCGGTGTGAAACAAACCTTCGGCATGCCGCTGTACCATAAAAGATGGAGTGGATAAGTCGTGAACTAATTCAAGATGAATGGCTTTCGTGCTAAAACACACAACGACATATGTATACCTTCTTGTTTGTTTTTGCTTGAGCTTCTTGGTATTTGGAATTAGGATTTTGGGATTTGGAATTTGAAATTTCAAATTTAAAATTAAAATTTGAAATTGGGAATTTGAAATTTTAGATTTAACTTTTAAAATTTTGAATTTGGAATTTGAAGTTTGGATGTTGGAATTTGAAATTTGAAATTTGGAATTTGAAGTTTGAAAATTAGAATTTGAAATTCGGAATTTGGTTTGGAGTTTCAAGTTTGGAATTTGAAATTTAGAATTTGGAGTTTCGAATTTACAGTTTGAAATTTGGAATTTGAAGTTTGGAATTTGAAATTTGAGGTTTGCATTAAGAATTTGAAATTTGGAATTTGAAATTTGAAATGTGGAATCTGGAATTTAAAATTTTGTATTGGAAAGGTTTAGAATTTTGAATTTGGAATTTGAAGTCTGGAATTTAGAATTTAAAATTTGTAATTTGAAATTTTGGAAATTGAAATTTTGGAATTTTGACTTGAAAGATTGGAATTTGAAATTTGGGACTTGGAATTTGAAATTTGAAATTTAAAATTAAAATTTGAAATTGGGAATTTGAAATTTTTGATTTAAGATTTACAATTTTGAATTTGGAATTTGAAGTCTGGAATGTGGAATTTGAAGTTTGGAATTTGAAATTTAGAATTTGGAGTTTCGAATTTAAAGTTTGAAATTTGGAATTTGAAGTTAGGAATTTGAAATTTGAGGTTTGGAATTAGGAATTTAAAATTTGGAATTTGAAGTTTGAAATGTGGAATCTAGAATTTAAATTTTGTATTGGAAATTTGAAATTTGGAGTTTGAAGTTTGGAATTTGAAATTTGCTGTATGGAATTTGAAATTTAATATTTAAGATTTACAATTTTGAATTTGGAATTTGAAGTTTGGAATTTGGAATTTCATATTTGGAATTTGAAGTTTGAAGTCTGGGATTTAGAATTTGATATTTGGAATTTTGGAATTTGAAATTTTGGAATTTTGACTTGAAAGTTTGGAATTTGAAATTTGAGATTTGGAATTTGAAATTTGAAATTAAAAATGAAAATTTGAAATTGGGAATTTGAAATTTTAGATTTAATATTTAAAATTTTGAATTTGGAATTTGGAATTTGAAGTTTGGATTGTGGAATTTGAAATTTGGAATTTGAAGTTTGAAGTTTGAAAATTAGAATTTGAAATTCGGAATTTGGTTGGGAGTTTCAAGTTTGGAAGTTGAAATTTAGAATTTGAAGTTTCGAATTTAAAGTTTGAAATTTGGAATTTGAAGTTTGGAATTTGAAATTTGAGGTTTGGAGTTAGGAATTTGAAATTTGGAATTTGAAGTTTGAAATGTGGAATTTAGAATTTAAAATTTTGGAAATTTGGAGTTTGAAGTTTGGGATTTGAAATTTGAGGTTTGGAATTTGAAATTTAAGATTTACGGTTTACAATTTTGAATTTGGAATTTGAAGTTTGAAGTCTGGAATTTAGAATTTGAAATTCGGAATTTGAAATTTTGGAATTTGGACTTGAAAGTTTGAATTTAAAGTTTGGAACTTGAAATTAGGAATTTGGAATTTGAAATTTGAAATTTAAAATTAAAATTTGAAATTGGGAATTTGAAATTTTAGATTTAAGATTTAAAATTTTGAATTTGGAATTAGGAATTTAAAGTTTGGAATGTGGAATTTGAAATTTGAAATTTGTAGTTTGAAATTTGAAGTTCGAAAATTAGAATTTGAAATTCGGAATTTGGAATTTGGTTTGGAGTTTGAAGTTTGAAATTGGAAATTTAGAATTTGGAGTTTCGAATTTAAAGTTTGAATTTTGGAATTTGAAGTTTGGAATTTGAAATTTGAGGTTTGGAATTAGGAATTTGAAATTTGGAATTTGAAGTTTGAAATGTGGAATTTAGAATTTAAAATTTTGAATTGGAAATTTGAAATTTTGAGTTTGAAGTTTGGGATTTGAAATTTGAGGTTTGGAATTTGAAGTTTGGAATTTCAGATTTGGAATTTGAAGTTTGAAGTCTGGAATTTAGAATTTGAAATTTGGAATTTGAAATTTTGGAATTTTTACTTGAAAGTTTGAATTTAAAGTTTGCAATTTGAAATTAGGAATTTGGGATTTGGAATTTGAAATTTGAAGTTTAAAATTAAAATTTGAAATTGTCAAATCATTATCATATATTTGTGCTAATAAGAATATGCTAATGTGGATACTCAAATTATTTAGTTTAATTTAGTATGGACAACTTAAAGCTGTTATTATTTAATGAGTTTCAGATCTAATTTAAATTATTTCGCAGTTGAGTTTGGAGATAGTTTCTAGAGTGAATAACTATAAATTTGGAAATGAAATTTTATGGGGCTTTAGATTTTTTAGTTACTGATTTTAAAATTTTAAAATATAAATTTAAAATATTAAAAAAAAATATATAGTATTTAATATTCATAATTTGAATAATAGTATTTAATATTCATAATTTGAATTTTTCATGCATCTTGAAATTGAGGTTATGTAGTTAGTGATTAATTTGCTGTCCTTTTAATTTAGATGCCGAAAAGTATTCAATTTATTTAAGGGGATTAAGCGCTGATTTTAAATAAAGAATTAATAGTGAAGTAAATTCGGTTTTCGGTTTTACTAAATTTAATGAAATTAAATTAATTTTTGGTTAAAATTTGTGTTCACAAATTCACAGCCGGGCTGGATACTTCATAGGCGAGGAATGCAATATTGTTCATCATCTGATTACGATTGGTGATGACGCCTAGTTGGAGCGCAGAATCCGTGGGCCACCTCTCATGTCAGTTATATGAGCTGAAATATACAGATTTTGCTATACAGGTGGGCTACATAAAATATACAGGCGGGTTAGTTACAGAACAGATTGCAAATATTATTTGATTTTTTATCGTTACTAGTGGCATACGTAGGTATACCTAAAATTAAATTTTGTTCTTTGATTTTAGAGAAGAAATTCGTCTAAATTGTTAATATTGATTGCTTTATTACTGCACCAGAATATTAAATATGGAATTATTTTATGTGAATTTTGTTAAAAAAAAATTACGTAGGCAACTTTATTTTTGTATACTATCATTGATAAAAGGATTTCACAGCAGTATACAATTATGTTTGTATACCAAAATCATTTGTATTTCCTATAAATCATAAAATATGGGCTAATCCTTCTTTGAGGAAGCAAACCCTTCAACAAATTCTAAACACCGAATTTAACTATATTTCAAAACACTTGTTTCTCTTTTCATTTCAATTTCAGGTTATAATCCCATCTAAATATCACATTTATAAGAAATTATACGATTTATAGGGCAAACACAAACAACAGAAACAAAATAGAATCCAGATTAAAATCAATTGGACCATTGAAGTGAAAACATAAATTTGACTTAAACTCAAATGGAAATTATACATTTTGTATATTATTCAACCAACCCTCCTCGGGTATATGGAATGCTAAATTTTGTTTTCTACCCTAACGAAATCCCTTACACCATATTATATACATACAACACTATATAAAGTTGATATTTGTTATTTGTAATTACTTATAACTTTTCAAATAATTTCACTTTTCGGCGGCAACATTTAATTCTTACTTCAGTGATTACTGACGAATTAATGGATTAATTGAAAATTCGTTTACAGTGTAGAATATAATCAACATTGCTCGATATAAATATGTTTACAGTATTATTCAGAATAATAAAAACATATTTTAATTTAATTTTTAAATAGAAACCTAAACTTAAAACATTGAAAGGGTGGTTTTGTGATTGACACGAATTAGACATGTATCTTGACAGAATTTCGGTGTATACGCACGATGAAAATTTATATAATGTGCGGTCGAAAGTGATATGCATTGTTGAAAATGTTGTTGGGTAACAAGTGGAAACACCATTTTTTTGAAAAGTGACAACATTTTATACAAAATAACAAAAATATACATAGGTACGATTTTTTGAATAGTAAATACTAGAATAAAAAAAAACACCATATGGGATCTAAAATGATATATTCGGTATCACAATAAAACCAGCATATTAATCAATTAGTTCTAGATTTCAAAAATAAATTTATTTGTAACAGAAAATTTAAATTTGGTTAAGTCCTTTGAATGATTTTGGTTTGGGTATTCACCGCTAATTTGTTTATTCGAGTAAATTAGATTACAAATACAATAGTATTACCGCTGAGAGTTTGTAACCCCTTTGGTGACGCTTTTTTTTTTTTTTTTTTTTTAATGTTTTTGAAGATGATCCAACCGAAAACTTTTTTATGAATTAATCATATTGTTGTACCTGTACAATTGTCGCGGACATATTTAAAGAATTAAATGTGATTGTATTAATTTAACGGTCATATATTGAAAAAACTTGCACTAATTTGCCGGTTTGGTACTGCAAATGTTTATAATTTTTACGTTACACACCGAATATTGTTTTGAGCAAATAGTACCTTTTTTAACAACATTTATCAAAGTCTTTCCTAACCCGTTTCTATATCTCGAAATCCAAACCATTGGTTGTAGTGTTTACTTTTCGTCCGCAATCGAATTTTTGCAGTTGATGATGCTCCTCCCTAGTGCATTACAATATAAACTGACACATAAATTTAGTCAACAACAATTTCTTAAGGTAAGTATAGATATCCGAGAAAATTCTACTTACGCTTAAGTAGGTAATAAGACCTCCCAATCTTGACTATAGTTCGAAATTAAATAATTATTGTTAAGTAATTGTACTTGAAATAAAGTGAACAATTCCGTACTGTTTACAAATGTTAACTGGTATAGTGACAATGAAAAATAAATTGTCGTTAATTAATATATTTATGATTCAGTTTGCAACCCTCAAGCCAAATATCGAGTACACCGTTTATTATATTTAATCCATCAACATACATGTCATAAAGATTTTTTTTAAATAGTCAAACATAAAGTTTCAGTTGAACATACATAGGTAACATAATATACACTTCAAACAATAAAGAAGAAAAAAATAATCATTTTGTCCGTTACAACAACAGCGAGCATAAGAAGAGAGCTATACATAAAAATAATCAAATCAAAAATAATTATGTCCACTTGTAGTAATAATAACACAATCATCTAATCTTCTTTTAATATTTTTTTTTTCTTCATCTTCTTAACGTACGTATAAATATTCACCTCAGACATCATGCTTTCCTTGATCCCCCTTCGCCTTGATATTATTATGATGCATTTATTGTGTTATTATGATTTTCTTCGTTGTCTTCTTATATACCCAAAGAACGATATACATATATACGATTGTCTTACATATATGATTATTTCCCTGTTTCATCTTATTTGATCCATTCTCCTTTCAATCAAAGATTTTTTTTATTTTTTTTTTATTTAATCTTGATCAATTCAATTCCATATTCGTACTTATACCCAGTGAAAATAATAACAACACGAATATTCGTATGCATGCATAATAATAGATCGTTGACGAGGAGTGTATCAAGAGACTGAGGGAATAAGTAAGAAAAAGGGGACGAGGATTTTCATTTAATTTTTAAATACGAGGTATAATGCGATCGTATTAAGGGTGAAATAAAAAAAATAAATAAAATAATGATAGTTATATCGAAATAGGTTTTCGAGGTTCGTTCGGTTTTTTTTTTTTATTCAATATTTCTGGTAGCATCATTTGAACACCTGTGTGCGTATAGGGCAATGACTGATGATATTTTTTTATTCTCGATATTATAGTTTTTTTTTTACTATTTCAATTTGTTGAGGGACGCGGATTAGTATTAAGTATTAACTATTAACAACAAATCATTTTTTTTAAAGGTTATGTTTGTGTAAATATTAAATGATCTGTATGGGATAAATTTATGGACATTAAATGAGGTTTTAGGACTTATTGGGTCATTAAGATTATTCTTCAATGTCAATGTGAAAGAGATCAATGACATTTATATAAGAAATTGGAATGACTCTTTATTACGAATGGTAGAGCTAAATGAAAATAATATTGTTCATTATTTTGGTTAACAGAATTTTTTGTTTAATAAAGGTCGATGATGATTGAATTTATATGATGTTCATGTGTCCGAGGGTAAGCGACCGGAAAAGCGATATTCTGGAATATGCTGTTTTCACACATATGTATGTATGTTGATAGCAAAAACATACTAACTACAATACATTTTGAGAAACGCGTTTTTTATATTTTTTTTACATTTTTTGATCTACATAATACATAAGCCATCATTACCCAAATCTTAGTAGAATCGAAGGAAAACAAATATTAAAAATTCATTAAATGTCAGTTGCCAACAAATTTTGTATTTTTTAGTTTACCTCTCTCTGTAAATGTTTATGTAATTTAGAAAATAGTCTAAAATAAAACAATCACCCTACCACAAATCTGAGGATTAATTTGGTAAAATTACGTGTGCTGGCTCCTAGATGTTTCGTATTTAAAGTTGAAGAAAAATCTTCTAATTAGCTCAACTCCATAATGATCGCTAGAACGAATAGATTGTTTCCAAAGAAGTAATAATTGACGACAGCACAATCAAGTTAAAAGCGCGAAGAACACAGTACCACATGTTAAAAAAATATAAAATATAAAATATAAAATATAAAATATAAAATATAAAATATAAAATATAAAATATAAAATATAAAATATAAAATATAAAATATAAAATATAAAATATAAAATATAAAATATAAAATATAAAATATAAAATATAAAATATAAAATATAAAATATAAAATATAAAATATAAAATATAAAATATAAAATATAAAATATAAAATATAAAATATAAAATATAAAATATAAAATATAAAATATAAAATATAAAATATAAAATATAAAATATAAAATATAAAATATAAAATATAAAATATAAAATATAAAATATAAAATATAAAATATAAAATATAAAATATAAAATATAAAATATAAAATATAAAATATAAAATATAAAATATAAAATATAAAATATAAAATATAAAATATAAAATATAAAATATAAAATATAAAATATAAAATATAAAATATAAAATATAAAATATAAAATATAAAATATAAAATATAAAATATAAAATATAAAATATAAAATATAAAATATAAAATATAAAATATAAAATATAAAATATAAAATATAAAATATAAAATATAAAATATAAAATATAAAATATAAAATATAAAATATAAAATATAAAATATAAAATATAAAATATAAAATATAAAATATAAAATATAAAATATAAAATATAAAATATAAAATATAAAATATAAAATATAAAATATAAAATATAAAATATAAAATATAAAATATAAAATATAAAATATAAAATATAAAATATAAAATATAAAATATAAAATATAAAATATAAAATATAAAATATAAAATATAAAATATAAAATATAAAATATAAAATATAAAATATAAAATATAAAATATAAAATATAAAATATAAAATATAAAATATAAAATATAAAATATAAAATATAAAATATAAAATATAAAATATAAAATATAAAATATAAAATATAAAATATAAAATATAAAATATAAAATATAAAATATAAAATATAAAATATAAAATATAAAATATAAAATATAAAATATAAAATATAAAATATAAAATATAAAATATAAAATATAAAATATAAAATATAAAATATAAAATATAAAATATAAAATATAAAATATAAAATATAAAATATAAAATATAAAATATAAAATATAAAATATAAAATATAAAATATAAAATATAAAATATAAAATATAAAATATAAAATATAAAATATAAAATATAAAATATAAAATATAAAATATAAAATATAAAATATAAAATATAAAATATAAAATATAAAATATAAAATATAAAATATAAAATATAAAATATAAAATATAAAATATAAAATATAAAATATAAAATATAAAATATAAAATATAAAATATAAAATATAAAATATAAAATATAAAATATAAAATATAAAATATAAAATATAAAATATAAAATATAAAATATAAAATATAAAATATAAAATATAAAATATAAAATATAAAATATAAAATATAAAATATAAAATATAAAATATAAAATATAAAATATAAAATATAAAATATAAAATATAAAATATAAAATATAAAATATAAAATATAAAATATAAAATATAAAATATAAAATATAAAATATAAAATACACTATTCCAAAAAATTAAAGGAACACTAATTTTTTTCAGTTTTTTTAGTGTTTTTGAAGAGCTGTATCTTTGTAAAATACGGTCGTACAGAGATGAAAAGAAAAGCATTTTAAAGCTTCAAATCTCTAGTTTTGAGACTTTTGAGCGAAATTTTTTTGTGAGATACCATTATCACGCTATCATAAGAAAGAGCGCGAAAAAAAAAATCAATTTTTTTTTTTTTTTTGTAAGGATCCATGGGCTCGGTAATTTTTTTTTAAGTTAAACCAATGCATAGGTCGATTAGCCTGTTAATTAGGCGTAAATTTAATTTCATTCTGGTCTCTCTATATCAACTTTTTGCTGAGATATCTGACTTTGAATCAAAAAAGATCCTTTTGCCTTTGAGCATCGATACCTCAGCAACCAAATATTGCACAGTAAACTATAGGGCAGCCTTAAAAACTTCATTAAATTTCTTACAAGACCCTTTAATGATTAGTTAAGAACAAATTTTTTTTCACCCTCAATACTGATTTGAAAAAAGTACAAAAAAACGACTTTTTAGGTTGTCTTAATAAATCTACCGTTACTTTACAAATGAAAAGACTAATGTTGCCAGGTCATTTTACAGTTGAATGTACTCCTAATAGCCCTGTATTATATTCAAATTGATCCATCCAACCGTTTTTCGGACAGATTGACCAAAGTTTTACAAAACAACTTAAATATTAAATATTAAATATTAAATATTAAATATTAAATATTAAATATTAAATATTAAATATTAAATATTAAATATTAAATATTAAATATTAAATATTAAATATTAAATATTAAATATTAAATATTAAATATTAAATATTAAATATTAAATATTAAATATTAAATATTAAATATTAAATATTAAATATTAAATATTAAATATTAAATATTAAATATTAAATATTAAATATTAAATATTAAATATTAAATATTAAATATTAAATATTAAATATTAAATATTAAATATTAAATATTAAATATTAAATATTAAATATTAAATATTAAATATTAAATATTAAATATTAAATATTAAATATTAAATATTAAATATTAAATATTAAATATTAAATATTAAATATTAAATATTAAATATTAAATATTAAATATTAAATATTAAATATTAAATATTAAATATTAAATATTAAATATTAAATATTAAATATTAAATATTAAATATTAAATATTAAATATTAAATATTAAATATTAAATATTAAATATTAAATATTAAATATTAAATATTAAATATTAAATATTAAATATTAAATATTAAATATTAAATATTAAATATTAAATATTAAATATTAAATATTAAATATTAAATATTAAATATTAAATATTAAATATTAAATATTAAATATTAAATATTAAATATTAAATATTAAATATTAAATATTAAATATTAAATATTAAATATTAAATATTAAATATTAAATATTAAATATTAAATATTAAATATTAAATATTAAATATTAAATATTAAATATTAAATATTAAATATTAAATATTAAATATTAAATATTAAATATTAAATATTAAATATTAAATATTAAATATTAAATATTAAATATTAAATATTAAATATTAAATATTAAATATTAAATATTAAATATTAAATATTAAATATTAAATATTAAATATTAAATATTAAATATTAAATATTAAATATTAAATATTAAATATTAAATATTAAATATTAAATATTAAATATTAAATATTAAATATTAAATATTAAATATTAAATATTAAATATTAAATATTAAATATTAAATATTAAATATTAAATATTAAATATTAAATATTAAATATTAAATATTAAATATTAAATATTAAATATTAAATATTAAATATTAAATATTAAATATTAAATATTAAATATTAAATATTAAATATTAAATATTAAATATTAAATATTAAATATTAAATATTAAATATTAAATATTAAATATTAAATATTAAATATTAAATATTAAATATTAAATATTAAATATTAAATATTAAATATTAAATATTAAATATTAAATATTAAATATTAAATATTAAATATTAAATATTAAATATTAAATATTAAATATTAAATATTAAATATTAAATATTAAATATTAAATATTAAATATTAAATATTAAATATTAAATATTAAATATTAAATATTAAATATTAAATATTAAATATTAAATATTAAATATTAAATATTAAATATTAAATATTAAATATTAAATATTAAATATTAAATATTAAATATTAAATATTAAATATTAAATATTAAATATTAAATATTAAATATTAAATATTAAATATTAAATATTAAATATTAAATATTAAATATTAAATATTAAATATTAAATATTAAATATTAAATATTAAATATTAAATATTAAATATTAAATATTAAATATTAAATATTAAATATTAAATATTAAATATTAAATATTAAATATTAAATATTAAATATTAAATATTAAATATTAAATATTAAATATTAAATATTAAATATTAAATATTAAATATTAAATATTAAATATTAAATATTAAATATTAAATATTAAATATTAAATATTAAATATTAAATATTAAATATTAAATATTAAATATTAAATATTAAATATTAAATATTAAATATTAAATATTAAATATTAAATATTAAATATTAAATATTAAATATTAAATATTAAATATTAAATATTAAATATTAAATATTAAATATTAAATATTAAATATTAAATATTAAATATTAAATATTAAATATTAAATATTAAATATTAAATATTAAATATTAAATATTAAATATTAAATATTAAATATTAAATATTAAATATTAAATATTAAATATTAAATATTAAATATTAAATATTAAATATTAAATATTAAATATTAAATATTAAATATTAAATATTAAATATTAAATATTAAATATTAAATATTAAATATTAAATATTAAATATTAAATATTAAATATTAAATATTAAATATTAAATATTAAATATTAAATATTAAATATTAAATATTAAATATTAAATATTAAATATTAAATATTAAATATTAAATATTAAATATTAAATATTAAATATTAAATATTAAATATTAAATATTAAATATTAAATATTAAATATTAAATATTAAATATTAAATATTAAATATTAAATATTAAATATTAAATATTAAATATTAAATATTAAATATTAAATATTAACCCTTTAATGCATGATTTTTTCTTTTTAATTGAAATGCTTTTTTTCTTATAAAGATGTGTTTGGTTGAAAAGGATTTCAAAGTAAAAATGGTTGGAAGCAGCTAGTTTTCCCGGAAAATTGATTTTATGACATTATGCCTATTTGCATCATTATGGATTTGTGGTAAAAAATTTAAATTTTTTTTCATTTATAACGCTTCTTAATAATAAGGCAATTCATTCAAAATTAAAATAAATATTCAAAAACAATATTCTTATTTAAAAAAAATTACATATGTAAATGTATGTTTACTACTAACTATATGCAAAACATCGACTAACTAATTCTAAATGGCGATTTTATTTTCAAAACGCAGAAAAAAACAAAAAATTGTGTGAAACGAGATAGAAAAACAAATGAACAACAGATATTCGAA
This sequence comes from Tipula helvola, assembly GCA_963556165.1. Lineage (NCBI taxonomy): Eukaryota > Metazoa > Arthropoda > Insecta > Diptera > Tipulidae > Tipula > Tipula helvola. The sequence continues at coordinate 354,076,023 of OY744481.1, read as the reverse complement.
ACAAAACACAAAAAATATGCTCAAATGTAGATGCAGTTCAAATTAGAATAACATGATGCAGATATGCTACACTATGCATTAAAGGGTTAAATATTAAATATTAAATATTAAATATTAAATATTAAATATTAAATATTAAATATTAAATATTAAATATTAAATATTAAATATTAAATATTAAATATTAAATATTAAATATTAAATATTAAATATTAAATATTAAATATTAAATATTAAATATTAAATATTAAATATTAAATATTAAATATTAAATATTAAATATTAAATATTAAATATTAAATATTAAATATTAAATATTAAATATTAAATATTAAATATTAAATATTAAATATTAAATATTAAATATTAAATATTAAATATTAAATATTAAATATTAAATATTAAATATTAAATATTAAATATTAAATATTAAATATTAAATATTAAATATTAAATATTAAATATTAAATATTAAATATTAAATATTAAATATTAAATATTAAATATTAAATATTAAATATTAAATATTAAATATTAAATATTAAATATTACATATTAAATATTAAATATTAAATATTAAATATTAAATATTAAATATTAAATATTAAATATTAAATATAAAATATTAATTATTAAATATTAAATATTAAATATTAAATATTAAATATTAAATATTAAATATTAAATATTAAATATTAAATATTAAATATTAAATATTAAATATTAAATATTAAATATTAAATATTAAATATTAAATATTAAATATTAAATATTAAATATTAAATATTAAATATTAAATATTAAATATTAAATATTAAATATTAAATATTAAATATTAAATATTAAATATTAAATATTAAATATTAAATATTAAATATTAAATATTAAATATTAAATATTAAATATTAAATATTAAATATTAAATATTAAATATTAAATATTAAATATTAAATATTAAATATTAAATATTAAATATTAAATATTAAATATTAAATATTAAATATTAAATATTAAATATTAAATATTAAATATTAAATATTAAATATTAAATATTAAATATTAAATATTAAATATTAAATATTAAATATTAAATATTAAATATTAAATATTAAATATTAAATATTAAATATTAAATATTAAATATTAAATATTAAATATTAAATATTAAATATTAAATATTAAATATTAAATATTAAATATTAAATATTAAATATTAAATATTAAATATTAAATATTAAATATTAAATATTAAATATTAAATATTAAATATTAAATATTAAATATTAAATATTAAATATTAAATATTAAATATTAAATATTAAATATTAAATATTAAATATTAAATATTAAATATTAAATATTAAATATTAAATATTAAATATTAAATATTAAATATTAAATATTAAATATTAAATATTAAATATTAAATATTAAATATTAAATATTAAATATTAAATATTAAATATTAAATATTAAATATTAAATATTAAATATTAAATATTAAATATTAAATATTAAATATTAAATATTAAATATTAAATATTAAATATTAAATATTAAATATTAAATATTAAATATTAAATATTAAATATTAAATATTAAATATTAAATATTAAATATTAAATATTAAATATTAAATATTAAATATTAAATATTAAATATTAAATATTAAATATTAAATATTAAATATTAAATATTAAATATTAAATATTAAATATTAAATATTAAATATTAAATATTAAATATTAAATATTAAATATTAAATATTAAATATTAAATATTAAATATTAAATATTAAATATTAAATATTAAATATTAAATATTAAATATTAAATATTAAATATTAAATATTAAATATTAAATATTAAATATTAAATATTAAATATTAAATATCCCGTGTGGGGTTGGCTAGCTCCCCCATCGGGCGCCTCCCCAGGTGGCGGATAGGGGACAGCCCGCCAGATATGGCAGGTACCGGGGAAATCAAATACCCGGGGTGGACCAAAAGCTAGCACACCCAAGCTAAGGTGGCACTACATACGCCGATAGCTGCATGGCTAAGGGGATGCTTAGTCGCAAGTATGTGAACTCCGGTTTTAGGCGACTTCCGGTTTAAATCATAGCCTTCCTATGATAACGCAGAGCTCTGTCATAGGTGACCTTTTTTTTCTCGTGCTACTCGTGGGAACAGAAATGAAAACAATCAATAAATTAATTAATGAAAAGGAGGATGGCGCTTCTCTAATAGCGCCGCAGCAGCCAAGTGGCTCCGTGGATATGCATGGAGGAACGGTAGAAATGGTAGACCTTACAAGTGCTGAGGAAAACGTTGAAAACATTTTTAAAAAAGACGCAAGAATACAGAGGACCCCTCCATCTAATAAAACAGGAGAAACCTCAGTGGACATGGTGAGTGAGAACGATACGCCACAGCGCAGTGTCAAAGGCAGGGAAGAGGGTAATGAGAACGGTAGCCAGAGGGCGAAGGTTCCAATAATAGGAAGAAACCTCTTTGCAGAGCGACCATGTACCCCGGTAAATAGAACAGAGCAGGAAGAGTTACTACAGAGGGGCAAGAACATCATCAACAAGATGAAGGCCGCAACTTTTAAGCAAAAAAATATTTCTAACAATATTAAGATGGGGTTGATGGAATTAGAGGAAGTTTTTAGCATTATTGCGTATGGTATATTAACGCAGAGGAGACCCGAAACTCTTTCATCTGAAGGTGGAGGGCTGCAGCAATTTAATAGAACCCCCAATACATCAGGGAGTCAGAAGAGACCTGCAGTGAGCCCTGCAGAGGAGCAGAATCAGCAAGAGAAGAAGGTTAGGGACGAGGCATCACTCACCCCAGGAGAAGTTGCCTGGGAAATACAGTTGCCCAGAAGGGGGAGGAGACCGGAAAATCCAGAAGCCAACAAGTTGGATACTAGGAAACCGGAGAGTACTAAGTCCACGGCTGAGCCCGGGGGAAACTCAACCATAAAAAAAGCGCAGAGGAGTGGTAAACGTCGTAGGTTTCGGCCCGAAGCGCTGATCATAAGACCAGCAGAGGGAAAATCCTATGCAGAGGTCCTAGGTGAGATCCGCAGCAAGGTCAGACCTGAAGAATCCGGGACAGAGATCCAGTCGATCCGGCAGACCAAAACAGGGGACGTTCTCCTGGAACTGGGGCCGAACAGCAAGGCTAAAGATGGCTTTTGTGGCGCGCTGAGAGATGCTTTAGGGGAACAGGCCAAGATCGTAAATCTGCAGCCTAAGGTGTCGATTGAGATCCGCGACTTAGATGGATTTACCACGGAACCAGAAGTGGCAGCAGCACTGAAAAGGGATATGCCAGACTCAGAGAAAATGAAAATTACTCTTTTCCCTTGCCCCAGAGGCCAGCAAGTGGCCATCATACAGATGAGCAGCAACTGGGCAGCCAAGCTCCTAAATGAAGGGAGAATTAAAATTGGCTGGGTGTACTGCAGGGTGCGGGAAAGGGCAGTTGCTACACGGTGCTTTAGGTGTGCAGGGTATGGCCATATGGCCAAGGAGTGTAAAGGCCCAGATCGAAGCAATCTGTGCCACAAGTGTTTCGGGGCCGGGCACAAGGCAAGAGGGTGTACCGCCGAAACACATTGCATGCTATGCAAGGAAAAGGGGTTTGACCAGGCGGAGCTCGAACACTTTCCAGGATCTGGCAAGTGTCAGGTGTACCGCGAAGCACTACAGGTGGCTAAGAACAGGCTATGATCAGAATCCTACAAGGAAATATGAATAGGAGCTGGACTGCTGACCGCCTCTTGCAACAGTTGGCAATAGAGAAAGGGGCCGAGCTGCTCATCTTAAGTGAGCAGTATCGAAATAAGGAAGCGACTGGGTGGTACTCAGATCAATTAGACACAGCGGCTATATGGGTACTTAAGGGAGGTGTGCATGTTGAACAACATGGTGCAGGGAGGGGTTTCGTATGGGTGAAAACAGCAAGCATAACCTACTTTAGCTGTTATTTTACCCCTAATGAAAGCATCGCGGAGTTTGTAGCAAAGTTGGAGGCACTGGAAGATGAGATCCTCAGGATGACGGGATATCTGGTGATAGCTGGGGATTTCAATGCAAGAGCACTTGAGTGGGGAATGCCAAACACAGATACGAGAGGGAGATTGATCCTAGAGATGGCTGCCCGAACAGGACTCCTGTTACTGAACAGCGGCTCTGCCACAACGTTTCGGAGGCCGGGATGCACGGGGACGATCCCCGATATCACCCTTGCATCGGAGGCCCTAGTGCCACACATCCTGAACTGGAGGGTTATGGAGGATTACTGCGGCAGTGACCACCAGTACATTGCTTTTGAGGTTGGCAGGAGACAAAGAAACGACTTGCGGGATAAACCTTGTAGATGGAACCTGCAAAAAATGGACGTTGAACGGTTCAGAGAAGTGCTAAAGAATGGCAAGCAGCAAATGGCGAGCAATGTAATAGGGACGGATGGAAGAGCTGTGACTGAGGCTCGGGTATCGTCCACCATGAGTCTTATCGTCTCGGCATGTGAGGTATCCATGCCAAGGAAGAGACCAAGGCACAGCAAACCGTCTGTGTATTGGTGGACCGCGGAAATCTCGGACGTACGAAGGAGATGCTTTACACTCCGACGAGAGGCCCAGCGAATAAGGGATCGTGCTGAAGCTGGCCGCGCTTTCGAGGAATTTAGGGTCGCCAAAAAGCTACTGCGCAGGAAAATAAATGAGAGCAAAAATCGGTGCTGGAAGAAGCTTATAGAGGATATTGACGAAGACCCATGGGGACTGGGCTACAAAATAGTTACGCAGAAACTAGGAGCCCAGATACCAACACGAGTAATGGATGTTCGCACCACTGAAAACATTGTTAGAACTCTCTTCCCAAGTCACCCAGTGAGAGAACTAATAACAGCTAGGCAAGAAATAGAGGTTCCACTTTTTACAGAGACAGAGCTACAGAACGCTATTTCGTCTTTAAAAAACAAGAAAGCTCCTGGCCCGGATGGAATTCCAAATGAAGTCCTGAAAATCGTTGCCCAGCAAGAACCTAAAATGATGCTGGAGATGTACAACGCTTGCCTAATGGAAGGAGTTTTTAGCCTTAGATGGAAGAGGGCACGGCTGGTGCTAATTAGAAAAGGAGATGGGGACCCCGAGCTACCCTCATCCTTTCGCCCCTTATGCATGTTGGATACGGCTGGCAAAGTTTTGGAGAAGCTAATCCGAGCACGACTCATATCGGCGATCCAAGCAGCAGGAGACCTCTCGCCTAGGCAATACGGCTTCAGAGCTGGGCGCTCCACGATCGGCGCAATCAAAGAAGTTACGGAAGCAATGAAGAGAGCGGAGGATTACAACCACTTTTCACGGCGCATTGTTTTGCTGGTGACCTTGGACGTGAAAAACGCCTTTAATACCGTGAGATGGAGGGATATAATCGACGCCATGGAGCACCAGTTCCATATTCCAGCTTATCTAGCGCGGATTCTGGATGACTATATGAGGAACCGCACCCTCACATATGACACGGAAGAAGGGCAGCGAAGCATGGCGGTTACAGCGGGAGCAGCCCAGGGATCAATACTGGGACCCGACCTCTGGAATGTTTTCTACGACGGTCTGCTAAGAATAGAGACACCCGACGAGACTCGTTTGGTGGGTTACGCGGACGACGTGGCGGTGATTATTGCTGCGCGCGATACAAAGCAGGCGCAACTGAAGTTGAACCAGGTAATGCGAGCCATAAATGGATGGATGGAAGAGCACGGTCTAGCCCTAGCACTCAATAAAACCGAAATAGCTATTTTGACGAAGAGGAGAATCCAGCCATCTCTCCCGATGTGGGTTGGTAGCAACGTCATAAATGTTAAGCCAGTAGTCAAATACTTGGGTATATACATTGACTGTAAAATGAGCTTTTTCGAGCAGATCAGGCGGACTGCAGACAAGGCTGCGAGGGGGGTTACAGCTCTAAGTCGTCTAACGGCTAATGTTGGTGGCCCGAAAGCGAGCAGACGCCGGCTTTTAATGTCAGCCGTCCAATCTGTCCTTCTCTACGGGGCGGAAGTATGGGCAGACTCCCTGGAAAAGGAAACATACCGGAAGAGGCTATCCCAAGTGCAAAGACGGAGTGCGCTACGAGTGGCATCGGCCTATCGCACAGCTTCCGAAGCAGCTATCCTCGTAATAGCTGGGTGCATCCCTATACACCTTTTGGCAAAGGAGCGAAAATATACCTACGAGCGAAAGTCGGAGGTTGGACGAAAAGCAGCGAGTCTCGAAGGGAGGAGCCGCACCTTGGAGCTGTGGCAGAGTGCATGGGAGCAAGGAATTACAGGCAGGTGGACAGCACGGCTTATTGAACAAATAAGCCCCTGGGTGGAAAGAAAGCACGGGGAGGTCGGGTACTACCTGACGCAATTCCTCAGCGGCCACGGGTACTTCCGTGCATACCTTTTTAAAATGAAGAAAGTAAGGTCGGCAGAATGCCTATACTGCCCAGGTATGGAGGATGACGTAGAGCACACTTTCTTCCGGTGCCTAGCATGGCAGGACAGAAGAGCAGAACTGGAGCTAGAGGTGGGTATTTGGACGCCTGAAACGGCGGTAGACATTATGCTACGAGGAGCTGTTTGGTGGGATCTCGTCTCACGATACATAGAGGGAGTCCTTATGAGTAAAAAGAGGGATTTGGATAGTTTCCCATAAGACAGGAGGTAGCTCGGGGAGAGCAATGGAAAAACAGACTAGCCCGAAGTAATGTGTTAAACGGTCCCAGGCTAGTTTGAAGGAGGAGGGGGAAGGTGGTTTTAGTCGGTAGTTCTAAATGAGAGTCCGACACATCGTGCGTAAATGCATTTCCACCTTCCTCATAAAAAAAAAAAAAAAAAAAAAAAAAAAAATTAAATATTAAATATTAAATATTAAATATTAAATATTAAATATTAAATATTAAATATTAAATATTAAATATTAAATATTAAATATTAAATATTAAATATTAAATATTAAATATTAAATATTAAATATTAAATATTAAATATTAAATATTAAATATTAAATATTAAATATTAAATATTAAATATTAAATATTAAATATTAAATATTAAATATTAAATATTAAATATTAAATATTAAATATTAAATATTAAATATTAAATATTAAATATTAAATATTAAATATTAAATATTAAATATTAAATATTAAATATTAAATATTAAATATTAAATATTAAATATTAAATATTAAATATTAAATATTAAATATTAAATATTAAATATTAAATATTAAATATTAAATATTAAATATTAAATATTAAATATTAAATATTAAATATTAAATATTAAATATTAAATATTAAATATTAAATATTAAATATTAAATATTAAATATTAAATATTAAATATTAAATATTAAATATTAAATATTAAATATTAAATATTAAATATTAAATATTAAATATTAAATATTAAATATTAAATATTAAATATTAAATATTAAATATTAAATATTAAATATTAAATATTAAATATTAAATATTAAATATTAAATATTAAATATTAAATATATAATATAAAACAATAAATATTAAATATATAGGTAATGTAAAACATAAAATATAAAATGTAAAACGTAAAAACATTAGATATTCACAATGTTCAACTGTTGTTTTCTGATTTGTGTGATTTGTTCTGATATAGTGTAAAGTTTTACGGACAAAGAAAAATTCATTAGAATAATTTACACATGTAGGATGTGAATAAATCACGAGATCTGAAACGATTTTATCGGATTGATAAATACATAAAAGTTCTAATGGGGCAGAAACCTGTTTTGTCGTTACAAGCGAACCACGAAACAGACCTTTGGGGTGGCAGTAATTAAAGTAGGATTCGCGGGAGACCCTCTATTTGATCGATTGTCGACGTTAAATGTAACAAATCATACTTGGTGATTAGTTACCTCAGCAAGAATCAAACAAAACTAAAGCTGCTAATATTGATTACAAGTTGCGACAAAATGAGGAAAGAGTTCAAACGTTCAAGTATAGAAATATGGCGGTCTTTTATTTGAACCACTCCGTAGGTATCAACTAATACATATGGTAGTGATGGTCGATCGAGCGCTATATGGTCATCAAAACTAATGCGAAAAACAAGTGACTGAAGATAAGGAGAACCGACAAGTTTGCAACGCAGAATTAAGAATTTTTTTGAACTTTTTAAATTGCCTCAGTATTCAAGCATTATTATTGCACTTCAATCTACTGGGCGTCCCAAGACGAATAAAATATTACCATTAACATCGGCAGTGGAGTATAATTTATTCAAAATTCCACGAAATTTAAGCGTTTAGAGATTGCAAAATTAAAATCGAGTACATAAATTCGAGTAAATAATGAATTTTAAGGTTCCTTAGAATCTCAAATTTAAACATTTTATGAAATTCCATTTAATAATTTCACAGTTGAATGAAGAATATAAAATTCAGTCAAATTAGAAAATATTTATAAATTTTGAAAATTTAATGAAATCAGCCAACTTCAAAAAATATCCGGATTTTACGAATTTGAAGAATTTTACAAATTTAAAGCAGCTAAAATATTTTTTTTAAATCTCTTACTAAAGTTTTGTAGTTGCACGAAAATCTGAATTCAGAGACATGGTACTCTTAATGTTAGGGTCCTCGGGAATATATCACTCATAATTCTGAATAATGCCTACTTAAGCACTTAATTATTTTAAGAATTTTATGTTTCGAATAAATTTAAAAAATTTAGCAGTTTTATAATTCCTGTAATAAAATTTCGGTTTTAAAAGTCTTTTAGGTTCAATTTATGTATTTAAATTTTATGTTGGCTTTTTATTAATTAATTAATTCGAAATTTATTAACGTAGAACCAAAATAATGAAGAAAATTGAACAAAGTCATTTTTAAAATAATTTAATTGTACACTAAAATTTCCAATAGTAAATTATAAATGTATACTGTTCTTATAAAATTATATTCTAAAAACTAAAAACCTTACCTTCACAATTAAAATGCAACTAATAATCATAAAAACTTATTTCTTTCTTATCAACAAATGGCTTTTTACGGATTGTATTCTATTTTCATAATTACTTTTTACATTATCTAATTTTTTCTAATACTATTGAATTACCCCAAAGACAAAACAAAAACCTTTTTTAATTCTCTAATATTTTTCTATATTGTAGTGTGATATCCTCTATTATGTATCCTATACGAATTTAGTAATCACACCAACAATATATGTAGCCATTAAAACTACGACATTACCTCTATTGATTATATTAGATAAAACCTGCCACAAAAAGGATACACTTTAAATGATATAATTGTGATTACAGTTTTAATATCAGTGTGACCAGAAACGTCGATATGCGACTTAAAGTAAAAATACCGGATATGAAGTTATCAATTGAAACTATAATTACCACCCAGCATTTTATTCGGTTTTTTTTTATTAACAAAAATTCACATCCTTTTCACTTTAATTTTATAAATTTTGTGATGGTTCAATTGTCACGTGACTTATTGTAAATTAAATATAGTATAAATATGGCCAAAATTATAGAGTAGAAGTATTTTTCAATATGCCTTTATTACGGTTAAATTACTGGTTATGAGTTTAAAAAAATATTGTAAAATCAAATTATTTTGTATACCACGAGGGAGGCGGTACATAGAGGTATCAAAACTAATATTTTTGTTATTTGTAATAGAAAATGACTATTATCTAATAAATTTTTATGTATAGTACTTGATATGTGTGTACATTAAATCATAATTAAATTATAAAAACAAATATTCAATGGGTTTTAGTGAATTTTAAAATAATTTTGTGACATTGTACGTTTGTAGACTAAAAAATTCCCGTGAAAATCAACATGAATGCTAATGATAGGGGATGTCGTGGTATATTTGTTGGTGGTTTCGCATAACCGATTTTATTTGGATGATATTTGATTTTTGAATAATAATTACAGGTATCGTTGTTGTAAAAATTATATAGCCATTCAATAAAAATAATTTGTGGTATTGATTTACGTATGTGACTCTGGAATTGGAGTGCAAAAATAAAGTTGCTTGGTTTTTGAAATATGGGAAAACATTTAATGTTCTTTTGGTTCGTGTGTGGGAAATTTTATTGTGGAAGTTATTTCATTAACGTATGTATAGAAAATATCTGATTTGTATTTACGGTAATTAGTAGGTTATTCTGACAAAAAATGATTTATGTTGTTGCTTTTTATAATAAAAATTATGCGGTGTTGATAAATTTATCATGATGGAGTTGCTTTTTTTGGTTGTGGTAAATATGAATGTTTTAATAAAGGGTTACATGGGCAATAGGCATTGTATGTTGATTATGTATTAATCCTTGGTCCAAAACAAGTCGTGTTTGTCTCAAACCACTTAGTATTTCTTTTAAAACACCCCCACAATTTAAATTGGAATCTCGTGAGCTGTTTAAAATGTTTATAAAATTTTTACACAAAAACTTTGAGACAAAAGTTGTTAGTTTAACCGTTTTAAAGGTTAATCATAAAGTTATACCAAAACCAAGGTTGAACTTAACATCTCGAATTATTTTATGGCTATTGAGACTCAAAACTTATCTTGTTGGCTTGACTTTAATTTTTCAAGAATCAGTTAGTTCTCGAGACATCTTGATAAAATTATATCAATTAGGCCTATAGTTTTCCCCCGTAAACAACGCCTGGACATTTTATTCAAAATTTAAAGTTTATAGCGAATTATTTTTGGGTTGAAAATGTTGAACGTGAGTTGCTGCATAATTAACACTGGTGTCAAAGTGATGTTGCTACAATTTTCGTTCATAAGACAATGTCTTATGTCACGAATTAGACAAAGCTACTAAGCCTACTGTTAAGCTACTAAGCTAAGCCTCCTGTTAAAATGCAATTCCGATGAAAGATTAACATATGGGAGTAGGATTTGAGAATATAGTGTAGTTTGTGAAAAATTACCACGATTGAAAGGTTCTGCTTTTATATTGGAGGATACTGTTCTGTATAGCACAATATAACACACCGATAGTTGCTAAGCCTGTTTAGAATGCCTAGTAGACACAAAAAGGTTCTTTTAGGTTTCAACTGTTTTAGGTTAAAGTTCAAAAAGTTCCCAAAAGGTTGTTTTTTGTTGAGCATAATTTTTCAACCTTACATCAAAATGATCTAAATACCGATGTAATTTATTTAAACGGGAATGAATCGTGTAATTCTATAGAATTATCAATCTAATTTTTAATTTCGCCGAGTCAAGGTGTAGCAGTGTAAATGCTTGAAAATGTATGTCAAATCTATGCTCCACTTTGAGACCAACTCTAGCTTAAAAACATTTGAGCATTTTCTGTAAAGAATTTTTGAAAGTTTACGTCTTTTCCATTTTTAGAATTAACAAAACTTAAAAACTTAGATTAAACTTTGATAGACTGAACTATTCTACATATCAACCATTATATAAATTTGGAAACGTCGTTAAATTTTAATGTCCAGAATTTCACTAATTTGGACTGTCACTTTAATTTAATTTTAAAATTAAATTTGAAATTTAAAAATTTAATTTATATAACATCATGCCTTTTATGAATTTTGAAATTCGGGATTTTGGATGATAAAAATTTTAGTTTCAAATTAAAAATTGCATTAAATCAAATCATTATCAGAAGTATCATTAGAAGTTATTACAAAATTTGCTTAATTTAAAAATATTTTACAAATTTGTGTGATTTATAGGATGCTTTCAAATTTACTAAAATTAAAGAGTTTATAAATATTTAAATTTGTGACAATTCATTGATTTCGATTTTTGTCATTTGATTTGTAGATTTTAAAATTTTTTTTGAAATTTATATATCAATACAATAATCCATCAATTCCTGGAATTATTAATTAAAGAAATTTTGAGAATTTCATAAACTTGTAAAATTTACAAAAATCCTAAAATAGTGTCCAATATCTCAGATTAATTGGGCGAAAAAATTATGTTCCATAAAATGTTTTTATGGGAAATGTTTGAATTTTCTTGATTTATATAAACTCAGATTTTTACATTATGGCTCTATAAAACATCTCTGACGTTATCCATTTTTACTTTTCAGCTTGTGAATTGTGAAATAATTGTGTGTGCAGACTATACTCTATGTTCGATTAGTACCGATTAATATCTGTTTACTATTAAGGTTTACTGATTTAATCCCGAAAAATATTTTTTAATAATTATTAACTATTATCTATTACATTTTATTAGGTAGATAATCCAGATTAATATTAACAGTAATTATTTTTTTTTTTTTTGATGTTTTATACAATAAAGTATTTCCACTTGTGTAATGTGTAATCTTAAATGTATATCTTACATCCTATTTTAATATTTTCTAAAAACACATTTGTAACGATATTTCATTTTTAACATTAATTCGGATGTGTTCTTAAAACTTGAAAACAAATTAAATCAAAAACTGTACATTTTCTTAAAATACCAAATTGTCTTAAGAAATTTTACGTCATTAATTTTCACCCCATTTTCCTGATGCATACACATATCTTTGTTTAGTTTTGCCGGTGGTGACATTTAAGAAAGAACATACACACACACATACATAATATGAATATAAATTGTAATTAATTTTTCACAGCATGATAAAAACAATAAACTTCATATCATAAAATAACACATTTATCTCGGCTATATATTGTAATTCTGCTCATACATGGAGCTCAGTATACCGATTAAACTTGCTCATATTAATTATTGTGTATATAAATATTATATATGACACGATTGTAATAATAACAATAACATTATTATAATAATAATAAAATTTATTATGCATTATAACTTAAGACAATTTTCTCATGTCTTCCTTCCCCTCCGAAAGAATAATTATTAAAATTGACACAACGAAACAATAAAAACGGAGATGAAAATAATACGGATAACGAAAGGATTATAAAATTTAATTGAGCGCACAAAAAGGAAGCAAAGACTAAAATAATGTTGCTTCCATATAGTTTTCTTGAAAGTTTAATCCAAGTTTTTCTTTTTATTTGTGATTTGTGTATATACCAAACTTATATTGTTGCAAAATAGATTTAGTTTTTGTGATTAAGGTTTTCCATTTTCTGGAATTAGTCCAATTTATTTATAATAAAAATTTGTATGATGTGGTGAGATTATAAATAAGATCATAAGATTTAAAATTTATGATAACAATGCACTATTCGTTTTAGTAATAATGCTTTTCTATATTATGCCAAGATACTTTATTTCTAAAAATGTAAATTACAATGAGATACGACTCTATGGAAAATTGGCTGTAAAAAATGTAAATGGCACAGCTATATAGTCAATTCACAAGCAACAAAATACATATTCAGCCGGCACTTTGTATATCTAGCTTAAAATACATTTTATTCAAAAACTATAAGAAAATATTATCTGAATATTCTATAAATTAACCATACATAATTTCAGTACTAGACCAATTTACCTCTAGTCAAAGATTCTATAAAGGAGCGGAACATTTAATACATCTCATGAATTATATTTTGTTTCCAAAAATCAATTTCTGTTTTTGTCAGTACAACGTTTACTGAGAAACTTATAATATGCTTTATTGACTTAGGCAGCAGCATTAAGTGAGCAAGGAGGCATGTTGCTATAAAAATCTATCTCATTCAGGTCACGTTTGTCTCTTTATCCCTCATGCATGTACATACAGTATGTGCAAATTTTGAAAATTTTCGGTATGTCTTGGATCACGAGGTTTTAAGAAAGTCATTTAATTTGTTGCTATTAAGAATATTTTTAAACGGACTTGGTAATCATTTTTTGGGTTGTTTCCTTAAATCTAATTGTGTGATCCTTGACTTACCAACAATTATGACCAAGCCCTGTTGCCGATAATAAATGTTGAAAATTTAGATTAATTAAAACAGCTTTTGGCTTAAAGCTCAGAGCAAGTATTTAAGGGTGTTTGGCTTGCTGCCGTGAAATGAGGTGCGAGGAATTAATGCCAATTTTTTCCGGGCATTTTATCATTTTTATAAAGCGAAATAAGATCCCACATTGAGAAGCTATGCCTTACTTATTCAAACAAATTTTAAGAAGAATTTTTGAATATTCTACAATAGAAAAGGGGTATTTACTTTTAAAATTAGAAAGGAAATCTCCATTGTCTAGAATGTTTTAAAAATAAATCTTGCTTTTCCAAAATTTCTAGAAGTGGAAGATTTAGTTTCAATACATTCTGGAAATGGAGATTTCCATTTGAATTTTATAACTAAATCTCGATTTTCCAGAACATTTAAAAATTCCTATAGGATAGTAGTGAAATTAAAGGAAGACCCTACGATAATATTTCAATTTAGGGGAGTAATAGACGGGTTCATTCAGAGAAATGCAAAATACAATTGTCAGCATCTCGACCTGTGTTCTCACTGGATTCAGCATATTGAGGATCACCTTTCCAACATATTAGTAAATTAACAACAAAAGTAAATCTTATTTTAAAAATTGCGATTCGATTAAATCTGATAATTTATTATTATGAAAAACTAAAACCACAAAAATGGAAATTGAATCATTATTCAACTGAAACTTAAATTTAAAAAATGCCGATGAAAATGCTGCCACGTGAACAATAAGATGCAAGTTGTTTGATCTCGAGGGGGATAAATATGGAAACCTAGAGTTTGTCTCTGGAAAATGCTACTGACCCATTTTTTTAGTGAGGTATCACCGGGCTAGATATACTCAGCATTTTATAGTATCAAGTTTGCGACCTGAGGCCTCACCACTACATTTCTTTACTATTCGCTTTAATATTTCCTCTTCGCCTTTTAATACCAAACGACAAACTACATAACGCTTCAAGCAAATTTTCGTTTATTGAATTTATAATAATTTGACTAATTTACATTTTGGTACCCAGTATTAATACTTTCTAGAACCAAATAGTTGATAAGTCTTTACTGCCAAAAAATCACCATCTCATTGATGTAGAGCGATTTTAAAACGGAAAGGTTAATTTTCTCTAAATTGTCAAGTTTCTTTATTTATTTTTTATTTTACTCTCGGTTTTAAGCATATGCTCATTTACAACAGATTGTGGCATATATGAAGTGGCTTAACATTATTAAAAGTAAAAATAAAACTGCAAGATTATAGACCGGATCACATCACAGCTGTTCAAATTATTTAAATCATTCGCTTAGGTTTTTGTATTTTTCGCATGCGCCACTTATAATTCTGCAATTTTACGTTCAGCGGCATCACCAAGGGATCCGTATGATGGTAGCATTCTGCCATTGTTCTCGATTTGCAAGTTCTAATGTTTTTTTTTTGGTTCGAACTTTGAATTAATTTAGAACTAAATTGTTTTAAAATTTTGTTTTTATTTTTGATTCAATTCCTAAAATTATCAGTTTTATTACACACCAAAATAATTGGTCCCGCATATGGCGCATATTCCCACGGGAAATATACTCACACAATACTAACTTGGTACCTTAGGTCGTGGTGCCAACAACTTTAAATTAAGTCAATCCCTATTAAAATTCATTATTTGCTGATTACTTCATATTATTTAGTAATTTGCCCTAGAACTAATATCTGAAAGTCATTTAAACAAAGAGCCTGAATTTCCTATCTGAACGTTCACTTTCGTTAATTTTCTCCTAGCACCATGCTCGAGATAAAAGCCTGGCATTTTTAAAAAAACTCACCTTGGTATAAAAATATAAATTTCTAATTTAAATGCTACATTATGGATTAACTAATTTAAATCCTACTAATTCAGTGTAATTTCATTGATCAGTTAAATTAATGTAGATATATTTTCTTTCTTCGACACGCCGCACCATAATTCCCCCATAGCTCACAGTAGTTTCTTGAAAAAGTTTTTTTTTTATAAAACGATAGTCTCGTTTAAGAATTTACGATAATCGGACATCGTTTGAATTAACTATGGCGGAATTGAATTTTTGGTTTTAAATTTGTCTTTTAAGTTTTTAGTTTTCAAATTATTCTACATTTTTTTTCTCACTGTTTATAGACATGCGAAACAGTTTTCAATGTGTAATTTTTTAATAGAAACTTGTCATTATGGCTAAAACAACATCTTTAAGTTTTTTATTTTTACTAACCGTAAATATTGAAAATATTAACTAAATGGTCCAGCAAGCTTTCTAGCAATCAGTTCAATTTCTTTTCCAAATTATTAGCTCTCAATTCATTTTTTTTTCGCTGGCGCTACATTCCATAGAGGGATTTGGCCGCTTCATTTTGAAGTTTCGTAATCATTTTTGTTAACGGATAATGAGTGATTAATTCATTGATCCTACCCTTAACCAGCCGTGATTTTTTCATCACTCGCCGGGAATCGAACCCGGGACCTCCGGAGCGTAAAGCAAGTATGCTAACCACTGTGCCACCGGGGCGACATTCAATTCATTTGCATTTATCGATTTGGCAAAAAGGATGTTAATGCTTTCTGTCGAGACTTGGAGATACCTGCAAACACTTAAAAACACAAATATTGCTTTCGTTGGCGATCTTCACATCAATTTACTAAATGATCTTTTATGTTTCAACTATCTGTTAATTCTTCATATGGTTTCCTAAGTGCATTAAATGGTCCTAGTAGATCATGTGTTTATTAAGTCCAGTAATTTAGATGATTTTACGTCTCCGGCCATAATTTAATTGAGTTAATTGGAAGATGAACAAAACTTATCACACACCACCTTATTAGTGGTGCATAAAAGCTTATGATGATAATCAACGAAGATTATCGAAATGCATTCTGTCTAATAAAAATAAAAATTTGTTAAAAGTTTTTTAAATTGTTTTCTGACAGCGGTTTTACGGTACTGTCTGTTCGAATAGTAGTATAAAATTGAGTTAAATATTTCATCTTCATCTAGACGACCAACTTCTTCTGATAAACGACCATGTGTTTCGAGAGTTAATTACGGTGTGCTTAGAGCTTATCTGCTTGCTGAAGAATGGGAGCCAGTTTATCGTGAAAATGATTGTTATAGGGAGTTCAGTTTTAACATCTTGAACTCTCACATTAAGTCTTCAAAGGTTTTATTTAATTGTATTGATAAAAAGAAACTGAAGCCGTGGATGATCCTCTATCTCCTAAATAAAGTAAATCGCAGCTAACGAAATTTTCCAGGATATTAAAGAGTAATCCTTCCAATGTTAAGTTAGGAAAATTTGTTAAAAAGTTATCGAAAAATCTTAATAGGACTGTCAAGGAGGTCACAATGCGCTAATACAAAACTAAATCTCTTGGCATAGGGATAATAACGCCAAGCTTATGTGAAATTGATGGTATTTTTGGAAGAATGTGTTTCAGAAATCAAATATTTCAACACCCAATAATTCACATTGGCTACCAGTCCCCAACTGATTTCTTATGAATTCAAGAAATTTTTTATTGATGTTCCGTCAAAATTATTTCCCAAACGGAGTATATATGCACCTGCCTCTAACTGTGAGGAGCGCAGCCGTTTTATCCTTGGTACCTACCAGGAAATATAATAACTCGTGTTTTTTAAACCAGTAAATTCTTTGGAAATTATTTCGGAAATCAATAAATTAAATAACAAATTATCTGTAGGTTTTGATAGAGTAAATAATTCGATTGACAAAAACTGTTGTTGGTACTTGGTGGATGTATTAAAGAATCTTTTTAACTTGAGCTTGTATAGTGGAATTTGTCCAGATAAGTTAAAGATTGCAATTGTAGTATTTATAAAAAGAGTGACGTAGAGCAGCTCAATAACTATAGACGAATTTTGTTGCTGAGCGTTTTTTCGAAATTATTTGAAAAGTTATAAAGAGACGACGTATTTATTATCTCGATAGCATTCAATTTTTAAATGGTAACCAATTTGGTTTTATTGCTGAGAAATCGGTTGGTATAGCCCTTTTTGGATTTTTTAAGCCGGATTTATTCATCACTTAATACTTCACATAAATCTACAGCCCTATTTATCGATATTTCAAAAGCTTTTGATATTGTTGATCATGATATTCTAATTATTGCAAAATTGTCTAATACATATTGGTATTGATGAAACATTTTAAACTGGTTCACTAGTTATCTCCGAAACCGTTGTCAAATTGTTAGATTGCCCAGGCCATTTGAATTGTGATGCGCTCGAAGGCTCTGTATTGGAGCCCGAATTATTTTAAATTTATTTTAATTTGATCAGATTAATATTTCAGGTTACCATACAGCGTTTGCAGATTATTTGGCATTGACTTATGTCGTTAATAATTTTTCAGAAGTACAACCGGCTTTACAAAGTGATCTACATTCTCAGTAAGTCGTTCTATTATCACTGGCTTACTTTCAAAGATAAATCCAGAGTTATGCATTTTGGAAGACCTGAAACTGCTACTCTCCCAAACTTTTTGAGGTATCATTTTTCTCTTGTGATGAAAAATTCGTGTTTATCTTAGTATTTTGATCTAAATTGGTTTTCGCATCTCAAAAATATTAAAAAAAAGCGTTGTTAGCGCTGTACATAAGGTTTATCATTTCCGTCAGTACTGTTCATCTTCCATTCTGAGGAAGTTATATCATACCCTTCTGCAATCGATCATGATGTATGAAATCTCTAGCTGGGTTAGGATTTACTTCAGCAATATTCACTATCATTACATAGCGCAAAAAAAATTGTTGCTAATTTATAATCGTTCTATATCTACGCCAACTACTCTCTTATTTCGAGAACTTAAACTGCGGCCTCTTAAGTATCTTTATGTTTTCAAAGTGTTAAAAATGTTCTTTCTTCGCAATAGTGATCACAGCAGAGTGACCCATACATATAATTTTAGAAATTCTAATAATTTTGTGGGTTTCCGTTGCAATATTGAAAAGTGTAGAAGATGATACTTGTATACGGCACCGTATTGGTTTCGTCTTTTGCCAAGGGGCAAACATATAAAAAACCTTTCTTCTGATCGTAAATATCAATTCTTAAGGGAAAAGCGGGTATGGTTGTCTAGAATTGATAATATTGATATTATTTTATCAAGGCTGATTATATGCGAATGTAGCTAAACGTTGTTTATCGCAAAAACCGTGGCAATCTAATAGATGAATCATCACTTAATGAGCTCTGTTCCCTTTTCAAACGAAATACTTGACATACACAATTTATTTGTTCACTATTCTTTACATGCTGGAGTTTTACTAAATTATAACTTACAAAAAATTCTAAATTATTTAATGTTGTACAATAAATTTTTAAAAAATTAATATTTGTGGTTTGATGTTAAAGATCCTATAAATTAACAATTAAAAGCAATATTTAAATATTGCGGAAAGGAATACTAGAAATAAATTTAAATTATATCAGCTGATATTGAATGCAATATTCCAAACTAAAAGACATAGATTATGATGGTTTATCTCGAGAATTTTAGTCGAATGTCGTATATTTTATTGGCAATTAGTTTGAAATTTTCGGAGATCATAACTCATAAAATGAGGTCTGATCGACAAGAAAGCATATATTGGAAAAACAATATTTGCTTTAAATGAAGCTTCCTGAAAAGTTTTCAATTTAAGTAATACCAGGCTTTGTTGTAGAAACGTTAACATCACAGGCCATTCGTTTCTAGAATAGTTAATCTTTGTATGAAGGATTTTTTTAAAATTAAATCTAATATTAAAAATGCTTTCCGGCACGAAACAGACTGAATTTTCTAGGGGCACCCCTTTTCAACGACTTGGCGGAGCTCAGCGGGAGAACGTCAGGAGCATCCAGCGCTTCATAGCAAGCTCAAAGTGGTTTCAATGAGTTGGAGGAAAATTTTTAAATTGTGGTATGACTACGGACCTTTTTGTGCCTATGCCCGGCCCTGGTGGACCGCCACCCAATCCAAACCAAAACCATATTCATTTCTCGTTTTTTGTATACACAAACACTTTATAAATATTTGAAGCCCGCCTTCTCACACCATGGTAGTAGTGCCAAAAATTAAAACGACAGTTTTTTTTTTGTTTTTATTCCGTTTATTCCTATATTCATTTCATAGTTTTTATTTTGTGTTTTTGTTTATTTTTGAGTTACAACTTTTCCAGGCCCTTCTACCGATGATTTGTTGTGATCATTTTACGATTTATGTCGATCTATTTAAATCCGCATGGAAGTCCCATAAGGTAAAAAGAGACGTTAGAAACTTGTGTAATTTACACTTTCTCTTCATCAAATCACTCTGAACGGTTTAAAGCAAAACGCGAAATTTTATTCCTTATTATTTTTATTTCATATAAAATCATTCTCTAATGTTCTTCTTCAATGATAACATGTCATACTTACGTATTCAAATTTCTTACTACAATTCCATACCAATTGACACTCAAATAAATTCAACAGCCAAGCCATTTACGGATTACAACATACACGGAATATTTGTCTAATTTGTTAAATATTTAATTAATAAAACATGTTAAATCCTACTACAAAAATGATTTTAAAATTAAGTTAAGGTACTATTAATGAGCACTTTCTAATCTATGTCTAAAGTTTGAGAATCTTTGCACTATACGCTCGACTGTCAAGACAGAAATAAACAAATGTCAGAATAGTTATCCGGAAATTAAATTTAATAAACTATTTTTATTATAATTCATAATTTAACATTTACAGGTAAGTAACCAATTATAAGATCATTTATATTTTTAATTTAATTTTAGTGATTTCACCATCTGGCTTCATAGCGGACTTTAATAGTTACACGCCTTTTCTTTATGGTTATGAGGTCGGCCATTTCATTTTACTTTCCTTAAACACCTGTTGCACACTTTCACTATATCCAGTACTGTCAAATTTCACCGAATTATATTCACAGTTTTAAACCCGATATGGATTTGATCCGTTTTAAATTTATTCAAATTATGTATTTAAATTTGTTCAAATTTATTTTTTTTTTCACTAACGTGAACGGACAATTTTCTAGTCTAGGCAATGGAATTTTAATTTATACGGAAATTTTTTTTTGAATTGTATATAAAGAACAATTGTATTGACAACTTTTAAAGCACTTCTGTAAGTGGACATGTGGTGGGTTCGAAACAAATTTTAAAACATAAATATCCACATAAATATATTAAAATAAGATTTAGAATTTAGCTAATAAGATACAATATAAATAATTTTTGGCCGCACTTGTTTTCCATTATAGGTATAAAACGGCTCAGAAAATTGGTTATACATCAATCAATCTGATTCAAATAAAAAAAAATTTTTTTTTATCCAAAAGATTAATTTATTTTTATTTATACGAGTATACACAAACAATAATTTTTGTTAAAGAACCAATAAAATATATAAATAAATAAATTAAAAAATCAAATTTTATGGTAAATTTAAATTAAAGAAGTAAAATAATCGAAATTGATTTGATATGCTTTTATACATGTATATGTGTATAACAAAATTGGTTTGCTTTCTTGATTTGTTCTTTTATCCACCAAATGGTAAATTTCATTATCGAACTGTAATTGAATGTCATATGTTCTGTCTTAATTTTAGGTTTTTCTTTTGTGTTGCTTATATACAGATTTTGTTTGTTAAGATGACAACAGTTAAAACTACATAGATTCAGTTAAATTAAAATTAGAAACCAAAACCAGATTATACAATATGTATACTGGTACACTTACATTGCATCCCATTCGAAGGGCATCCACTTTCTACATACAAAATATAAATTGAGAGAAAATCGAATCAAAGTAATAAAACGCAGCACATAGATAACATTACTACCGTTTGCTTATTATTACTTTATAATTTTTTATTCGTGTATTACATAATAGCGCATTTTATTTGCAATTTCAACAAGTATCGCATTCAGCTTGGTTTTATTACTTAACAAGATCGTGTATACAAAGGTATTGCGTCGTAGTTAATGTTATGCACTTTGGACTATCGCAAATGTTGAAAGTCATATTTTGCTGCGCGACTCGACGATGTCAAGGACGATTTATTTATCCGCACACACATACGCCAAGTTTATTAAAATTATTTTATAGTCTAATTATACGTAAATAATGCAACATTTACTCATATTTATTGCTTCAGCGCAGGTAGTTGTCGACTTGCCATTTAGTCTTAATAATTATAAAGCAGCATCATAACCGATTATACTGACAACACAATTCAAAATATTTGCAACCGCGTATATTCCTGTCAACAAAATAGTTTTTAATTAATTTAAAAATTTAAAAAAAAAAAATCATCAATGCGATTGTGACTATTAAATTAAATAAATAGTAAAAATTAAATATTATATGTTGTAATTAAAATTGTAAAAGAAGTAATATAATCATAATATTAAACAAAAAAGTAAATATTACTCGTAAGAAGAAGAAAACAAATAAAAAAAATAAAAAAAAACAAATTGTTAATAAAATAAATTTACAATTATCTCAAGACGCGATTCATAATCGCGTCGTCGTTAAAACAGAAAATACTAAAGAGTCAACTTCCCTCATCGCCGCGCTTTACAAATTTATTGAATTTTAATGTAATGAAATGGGAATGGTAACTAATATACGCTGATGATGATTATGTGCGCGCTTAAATATTATGCGATGTATTGCAACAAAATTGAATATGATCATGATCGTTTTTATTTTTTTATTTTTTGCATTTGCGCTAAATGTTTGCAAATTTATGATATGATGCAATAAATATCAAAAGAGACGTACAAGTAAATTAGCTCTAACACATATCATATTTTAAATAACCTTGTGACGAATGATCTGACAGATTTATGTTTATGAGGGCAGATTTAATATTAGTATAATATGTCCAATTAAATATTTTCAATTACATTTTCACACCTGATGAACTTTATAAGGCTGATGAAATTAGTTAACGTTATATAAATAGCATTAGAACTCTTATTTGGAAGAGTATGACTTGCATAGTAAATTTAGTAATATATTTTTGTTTATTAAGTAGAAGTTTGCAAATCATTTTTTCATTATTTTATGTGTTCATATCTCACAAAATATCCAATATCTTAAAATGTAAAGGCAGGATAAAAAACTTTTTAGACGAAAATTATTCTTTTTTTCTTCAGATATCTTAAAAAATAAAATATTGACCTTGATTTAATTTAATCCAAAATAAAGGATATTTTTATTATTAGAAGCTTACCTGGGTTTACTTGTAAATGTCAATTTAAATCGGTCAAATAGTCCAGATTACCAAGCAGCATTATTTGGTAACAGGTACTACAGTTATCGGAAACGGTATTTATTTGTGCAAAAGCCAAAAAATACATTTAAAAAATTGATCTAATTCAGAATAAACTAAATAAACGTAATTTGCCTGTCAATTATCCGATTAATTGTACACCCAGATTTTATAACAACAACGTAAGTATAGTGAAACCCGACCTTTAATTCAACTTATTATAAACATAGCATTTAATCTGCTGCTAGATAGTACAATGGTAATTAAATTTTGTGGTCACCCATTACGTGTATTTTTTGACAGACTTCTTGTCTTGATTGTCGATCTTTACTATTGTATTCTTTCTCCATTCAATACCATTTTGCATTTCCAATATTTGACAAACAAAAAAAAAATTAAATTTGTTGTTTAATTCATATGAAACTTGACTAGGGATATTTATATTAACACAATCCATACGTTTGGAAATTAATACACGGCGGTACCTATCGAAAATAAAACAGACCCTAGTGCGAGTACATTTAAAACATACCGAATAGCTACATATTTCCCGAATTTATTGATGTGGAAGAAAAAAATTCGCAAACAACAAGGATCATCAGTCACAATATAATAGCATGAAACGGGAATGAAACGTTAATATTAGCGTTGCAGTATTAAATGCACACCGATAAACGATATATGTATATATACTGGTAGCACTAGAAGTCCGGACCATCATACGTGGGTGCAACTTTCAGCCAATAATAATATCTACGGATGCAAGCCCTTATGGAATTGGGGCTGTACTTTCCCATTATTATAAAGGGGAAGAAAACCCGTTAATGATTGCATCGTATACTTTATCAGCAGCTGAAAAGTATTATTCTCAGATTCATAGAGAGGCTTTGGCTGTCGTATATGTCCGTCGTATTGAAAAATAATGTTATTTGTTTTCTCCAGCAGATGGAACCAGCGAACTGCGATAATTTCTTTAACGAACGAGTGCCGCTAACTTCACAGTAAATACGATTTATTGCAGTTTCAAAACGGTGCTATACAAAATGTTTGTATATCAAAAAACTAAATAAAACGTGTAAGTGTTCAAGGGGCAAAATGATACACAATTAAATTGGTAATAATATGAATCAAACCGGGACGCAAAATGTTCTTAGATCTGCTTAAGTACTCGCCCTGAAGTGAAGACGGTCAGTTTCGGCTGTTTCAAGCAGAGAAAGAGGCAAAACGGTAACAGTAGTTTGTTGTTCTAATGCCGCTGACCAAAATTTCCATTCTTCATGATATATCCCCGTAAAAATATACAGGATTCGCTTATGGACGATGCTTCTGCTGGAACACTACAGTGTGTATGCAATAACGGTTGGATTACCGATAACATCTTTATAGAATTCCTTAAACATTTTGTTCAAAATGTCCAGCAATCGACTTCTCGAGGGTTTAAATGCAATAATTGCATATAAATCAAGTGGATTATATTGCCCCAGCACTAGGGCAAAATGATACAGAGGTAATATTTTTTAATATTCATTATATTTTATTAATTTATTTAAAGTATAGCGTTGCTTGAATTTGAATTAAAACGAAAAATAATTAAATTATGAAAACTTATTTTATTTTACGTTTATTTTACTAATAAAGAGTATTGGAGAAAATTGATTTTTTATGTATCATTTTGCCCCGCAATATTATATAGACAGCGATTCCATACGAAACCGAACAAAAAACGCAAATTTTGTCCTGACCCCTTTAGATTTTTATGAAACTTCCCAAAAATGAACTATATTATATTAAATAACTCGACACGTATTTTTCATTTCCTTCTGCGGCACTGTTCTTTGGAACAGGGGCGTACGGCGATTTACGTTTTTTCTGATTTTTCTGAAAAATTCTAATTTTTGGAGGCCTCTGTCGCAAGAACCACTTTATCGATTTTAACAATTTATATTTCAAATCAAAGGGAATGAATAGATCTTATAAATAACGGTACAATTTTAATTTACAAAAAAAATCGATCTTAAAGAAAAAACGTGTTTTTTTGGAAAATGTGATTTATCCTGATCCGCATCCTGATCTACAAATGAATAGTTCTCAGAAAAGTCATATATAACCATACATTCATCAGTTGCTGCATTTGATTTTCTATATTTTAGGTAATCTGCTTGTTGTTTTGCAATAAACGAATGCGGTACTATATTATGAAGTTGCTCACTCAGTTTATCTGTGAAAGCCAATGATGATACGGTTATAGTTTCCATGGTGCATCGATCTACTTTCTACATTCTACTTGCTGAATATTATTTCATCTAGTTACACAATTTTGTAAAAAATTTTCCAATAATTCCTCACGAATATTATCGGTTCCCGAGCAGATTTTACATTCGTGTAAATAGCATGATGTGCTTAGCATAGCGCATATAATCTGCGAAATAAGATCTTGATAACTTCCTTGTTCGTGTGATAGAAGGTTTATCGATTTTATTTTATTAAACACAAATTTAATATTTTGATGATATAGTATGTATGCAAACGTAAATACCCTATGTGCACCGCTAGAGTTCGCTAACACGCAGTGCTTTGGATGAAGTGCAGCAAAACTAGGAAATCCAATTTTTTGTATTTGGATAGATTTTTTTAAATATTTGATAAACCTTGAAATCTTGAAATCTCCTTTCCCAGCACACATCTTCATAAAATTCCTTCGCAAATAATGTGATTTCCTGATTAAGGATTGTTGATCCTACTTTGATGTACGGTGTTGACATTATACCTTTCTCTATAGTATTTGTTTCGCTCTATTTGCCATATGTATAATAAGACACCCCGAGCTCATCTTGAATTTTCCGAACTCGCCAGCTTTTTGGCCAATTTTTTCTGAATTCTCGTTTAAAATATTCAGATTTTGACATATTGAAAAAATCGTATTTTAAAAATGAAAGGTAGTACTCGCGTTTTTATTTTTTTAATAGCTTACAAAATGAGTAAGCTTTGAAAAAAATTAAAAAATCGATTACTCGGTTAAGTCCAACATAACGGTAAATCACATTTTCCAAAAAACACGTTTTATCCTTAAGATCGACTTTTTTTTGTAAATTAAAATTGTACCTTTATTTTTAAGGTCTATTCATTCCCTATCATTTCAGATATAAATTGTTAAAATGGGTTAAGTGGTTCTTGCGACCTCCAAAAATTAGAATTTTTCAGAAAAATCAGAAAAAACGTAAAACGCCGTACGCCCCTGTTTCAAAGAACAGTGCCGCAGAAGAAAATAAAAAAATACTTGTCCAGTTATTTAATTTATGTGTAGATCACTTTTGGGAAGTTTCATTAAAATCTAAAGGGGACAGGACAACTCGTGATCGTTTTCGTTTGGAATCGCTGATATTGTATATACAGTGAGTCACAGTGAAAATCGTCCACCCTTAATAAAAAAAATAATTCGTGAAAAATTTCTAAAAAATCAAACAATACACAAAACAAAATATATTTGCATAAAAGCTTATTATATTTCTGTTAAAAAAAAAAATGTTGTGAATCTAATAGCAATAGCAACTACAATTAAGAAATTAACAAAACGACACAAAATTTAATCTCACAATCAAAATAGTCCACTTAACAGAACTTTCTCAAATAACGGTACGTTTTCAAAATTTTGTTTTGTTCTCTTCTTATTTGTTTTTAATTCTCTCCTGCAGTTAAATGCAAATTCATTAATTGTCGATAGGTTTTTGTTAAGTTTAGTTGTATAAAATGGGACCTCACACGTCAATTGAGTTGCGAAAATTAATTATTATGCATTATAAAAATGGAAAAAGTCAGAGAGAAATTGCGAAAA
The DNA here is from genome assembly GCA_963556165.1 of Tipula helvola. Classification (NCBI taxonomy): domain Eukaryota; kingdom Metazoa; phylum Arthropoda; class Insecta; order Diptera; family Tipulidae; genus Tipula; species Tipula helvola. The sequence goes on along the minus strand of OY744481.1, from coordinate 354,048,897 downwards.
ATGTTAGCAAAGCTCGCACAACAATTCAAAATATTATTGGCAGATACATCAGTGAGAAAATAATTATAAATAAGCCAAAACTAAGCCCCAAAAAACTATTTTCTGATGGTGATGAACGTTGGATTGCGAACAAATCGAAGAATAATCCACGACCGAGCTCACCGAAACTTCAAAATATGGAGGAGCAACATCTAAAAATTAATTCCTTCGCAAAAGTGGTTTACATGGTAGAATTGCCAGGAAGAAGCCCTTCGTTAATGAGAAAACTAAAAAGGTTAGGTTGGAGTTCATCCATAACTATCGAATACTATCGAATGAAAGATTTTTCATTCTGAAATATGTCATATTTACGGATGAGGGCAAATTTACTCTTTTTGGGTCTAATGGCAGGATAAACGATTGGCGAAAACCAAACCAAGAATGTGATGGTTTGGGGTGAGTGTTCGGCGGATAGAGATGGGAAACTTCATTTTATTGACGGAAACATGGACAAATACTAATATTTAAATATATTAAAAGAAAATTTATAATAGAATGCTGATAAACTGGGTATTATAGACACTTTTCCTTTCTATCAAGGTAATGACCCCAAGCACTCGGCTGTACGAGAATGGCTGTTGTATAATTGCCCTAGAATATTCAAAACACCACCACAATCGCCTGATTTAAATATAATTGAAAATTTATGGCATAAATTGTAGTGTGAAATTAGGAAACATAATATATCCAATAAAAATGATTTAAAAAGGGTCTGTTTGGAGGAATGGGATAAAATTAGCCCCGAATACACTAGAAAACATGTTGAATCTATTTCAAACCGCTTAAAACCAGTTATTACGCAGAAAGGGTTTTCAGCAAAATACTGAAGTAGTTTAGGACTTTTTTGTTATACATTTTATAACTGTCAAATAACATGGACCATTTTCATTGTGATATGATTTTTTAATTTATTTTCCTGAATATGTTATTTACTGTTGTTACTGATATTGAATTAATAAATTTTTTGTTTTATTAAAACTAGAATAAAAAGAACTTTAAAAAATATTCATTTTTGTTTCTTACATTATTTGATTTTCTAGAAATTTTTCACCAATTTTGTTTTTATTAAGGGTTTACCTTTTTCACTGTGACTCACTGTATATATATATGAAAAAATTTCTGTATAATAGATCACCTAGCTTTAAGGGAAATATTTAATCCTAATAAAAATCTTCCAAGCATCGCAGCAGCGAGATTGCAGCGATGGTCGATTATTCTTAGAGAGAAGAATTAGAATATATCTAAAATAGGTCGCCTGAGTCAGTGAGTGCCGATGTAAATTTATATAAAGATAAAAAATCCGAGTTATATTTTGGTGATGGGTGTATATTTTATATTAGTACTACGGAAAAAATCCATTTTTATTTTGTGTGGTTCTATCACTTTCTTTATTTGAAACGATTTTTATTTAAATAATAAAAATACAAACATTTAAAACAGAATATGTTTTTTCTTTCTTTTAGTGATAATAATTTTATTTTTTATTTTTTAATATTTTCAGGACTAGTTTCGAGCACCGATCTCTTTGTCAACTTCATAAAAATATACTAATTTTAAAAAGGAAAATTTCTGCTATTTATAATGGCTTGATAGATGGCGTTGTATGGCATTTTGTCGTTCAAAATATACGGATTTTGTCTGTGTTCGTATATTTGAATTTCCTCCGCACGATCTAATTTGTCCCCTTTCCGCATTCTATGTAGAATTTGAACGTTGTTGTCAAAACTCGTACATTTGTGATGCTGACGAAAAATTTTGTGTTTAGTACTGGTTGTTGCTGTGTCACGTACTCTATTGTTATGTATTTTTGATGGTTCTCTTCTCTCTGTTGCTAACGTAGTGAGCGATGTCAAATAATTTTTCCTTTTATATTTTTTGTTCATTTCATCGATCATATTGCTGTTAAAGCCATTGCTGCTCGCTATTTGTTTTATGACTTCTATTTCGTTGGTGTAATCTATGTGGCTCATTGGTGTTATATTTAATCTATTAATCATATGTGTATATGCTGATATTTTGTGTGATTTCGGGTGGTTTGAAGTGGAATGGATGGTATGGTTCGTTTGCGTCGGCTTACGATATATCTTAAAACTGTGTTTCTGGTTTTTATTATTTATTGTGATGTCCAAGAAATTGATCTGTTTATTCTCCTCTGTCTCTATAGTGAAATTTATATTTGGGTGAAGGTTGTTTATGTAATTGTGAACTGTTTTAAGTTGCCGTGTTGTTTCAATAAATAATACTAAAATGTCGTCAACATATCTGTACCAATATGTTATGTTTTTTCTTAAATTGTTGATGTCGTTGAGAATGTATTTTTGTTCTAAATTGCTGATAAATATTTCTGCTAATGTGCCCGATAATGGATTTCCCATGGAAAGGCCTTCCATTTGTTTGTAACATCTATTCTTCTACCTGAAATAATTTTGTGAAGTGAAGACCTTGAGTATGTTCACGGCTTGAATTTCGGCTGTCAATGGTTCTTTCACAATTTCTATTGTTTCATCGACTGGTATATTGCCATACATATTTGAAATGTCGAATGAAGCGAACTTCCCGTTGTTGATGATGTTAATATGTTTTATGTTGTCTATCAGTTCCATCTCATCTATTATTTTTTATGGACGTGGAGCTTTTTATTAGCAGTTTGCAGTTCAAATATCTGTTCATATGCTTCGATAATTTATATGCGGGTGCTGTTTTAAATTTTATGGTATGATAACCGTTTAGCAATTCCAGTGAGTCTTCGCCAAGAAATCTTAAATGTATGTCATAAAAATCACTATGGAATTGTTAAAATGAAAATGCAGATTCGGCCTTATTTTTGGTGGCATTCAATAGACAAAGGAATCGAAAAATTTGTGAAGGAATGCGAAATTTGTCAAAAAAACTTTAATTGTATCAAAGGAGCACATAAATTCCACTTGGTCAGCCACCTGCCTGTGTTCCGTTTGAACGAATTCATTTGGATTTTTTACTTCGGATGTAATATATTAGTAGATGCTTACAGCAAGATTTAAAATATACTACTAATGCTTAAAACAAGATGTCAAAACCTATGTTAGGAGTTATTATATATATACTTTTTTTCAGTATTCGGGTTACCATCTGAAATTTTTATGGATAATTGTTATTTAGGCCTGTATTACATTATCACATTTGCATGTCATAGAAAAGTAATAATATTTTTCTGACATAAAACTACGATAAGAAAAATACTATAAATTATTTTGCTGTATTACACTACAAGTAACATTTTTCGTCATATTAAACCAAAAATGGATTGAAAATTTAATAACAAAAGCATAACTTAAAAAATAATGCGTTTAATTTTGTAGAATTACGTACAATAATGTACGAGAATTTTAATTTTACAACGTAATAATTAACTATAAATGATAAATAATAATTAAAATTAACTTATTTTCAATTTTTCGTTCGTAATACTCCAATCGAATTTTTTCGCTATTTTGAGCCGCTGTCAAAACAAATATTATGGTATTTAGCTTCATAAAGCTAAATATCATTTGAAAAATACTTCATCAGAAAAATACTATTATACATCCCCATTACACTATCATATAAATATGTTGAAGTTTTTATATGACGAATAAAAGTGATAATGTAATACAGGCCTTACACATACATATATTGTTATATTTATAACAGCTTTCGCACATAACCTAATTTTAATGCCATGATGTTGGCGACAATGTATATGTAATAGATAGGACTTAGAAGTATAATAATGAATAAAACTCTTGTCAGTGTGTTCTTAGATAGCAAAGCTAACAGTTGCGTTTTATTTTATTACTATAAAATTACAACAATAAGGGACTCCCTTTCGGATGATACGATTTTAAGAAATTTTGCGAGAAACAAAAAATCTACTTACACATCTAGTCCACCATATCACCCGCAATCAAATGGGTTAGCGAAGCGTAACGTACAAACCGTAAAGAAGGCTTTCAAAAAACTTTCTCTCGAACAAAATAATTTGCCAATAGCAGATCAAGTAAACCGGTTTCTACCGGTTGAGAGATTTCTACCTTGATGAGAACCAAATTCTTAAATCATTATTACATGATAGATATCATCCTAGCATTAGAGTGATACCAGATAATGAACAGCATTCTTGTATCGATTTTACCACTAATACAGCAAACCAAAAATTTGAGAAGGAATTGTATCAAAATAAATCTGTTAAGTATAAGTTCTAAAGTAAGTCGGAGAAAGTGTTATGGGCTATATGTATTTAGAAATAATTACTATTATAGAACTCACTGTAAATGGTAATAATTAAAGGTAGTCTTACGTGTTCGACTGTACTCTTTAATCTTCATCATCACTAATATTATTTGGCATGTCATTGCATTTATGATGATCAAACAAACAAGAGCAATGATTATTGTTAAATAAAGAAAACTGTAATCAATAACTGGAGGTGTCTGTTTTATTGTGAAAAATCAAAATAATATGTAGAAAATTGAATGGTAAATTCATTAAATTTGTAAACGTTATTTTACTGTCGTTGTCTAGAAGACATTAGATCGACCATCCCAATTGACAAAATTGATCTTGTTTTTAGATGTTTTCAATTCGGTAGAACCTAGAATTAAATTCACAATAGAAAAAGAATCTGACAATAAAATTTCATGTTTGATAAATGTACCTAATGGTCAAATTTCTGTGGGTTGGTAACATAAACATATAAAATTCCATTATAAAAATTTTATTTTATTATAAAACATTTTCGCTAAAAATATCCTGATAAATTAATGTTACTATTGTGAAAGAAATGTTTTTCATAGAAATTCTGTAGTTATGGCCGGAAATAGAAACCAAAATTATCTGTCGATCTTACATGTATATAAAATTTTTTATTAAGAAAACTAAAAACTTGTTTAAAATTTATACTTGCAAAATTGAAAGAAGACCCAGTTGCTCTAAAAACAAACATCAAATATAGTCGATCAGATTCAATGCGAATGAACGCAACGTATGCTGGGCGAAAAAATTTATTAAAAAACGTTTTTACCAACATAAAATTGTAGTTTATCGAAATTTAAATCGGCATGGTGCTCTCATTCAACAATTGTAAAATACAGGTCATGAAATAAATTTGGATAATAATAAATATGAAAAACAAAGTAAAACTGATATTTGAAAAATTTGGGTTACAGGTATAACTGACATCGCTCGTCAACATCATAAAAAGAATGTGATTGTGCAGTTTGTCAACGCCAAATTTATAAAATGTGATAATGTTAATTAAATAGAAGATATTCAAACTTTTTAAATTATTCTGGTATATTTCAGATTGATAAATATTTTAAGAAGAGGAGAAATTGTTAAGAGTTGCTCTCGCAAGGTCTTTTCTGACAGGTACAAAAGGGCACACGTCTTTTAATGGATGGAGTAAGTGCTGCTAAAAGGATTTTGAAAATCGACGGCCTCATCTGTTAAGTATTCATCGGTAAAGTAAACTTCAAAGCAATATCTCGAACAACATAATAATGAGTTTTATACGAAACAAAATGTTTTGGAAAACATTATTGGTATATGGTGTCGCAATTTTCAATCGATGCATCTGCTCGATTTATGAGTGATGAAAAAATTATTGAAAATGTGGACTAAGACAAAATTTGGATCAATATTATAGATGTCGGAAAATAATTTATTGGAGTTGTCTAATCGTTTACTTAATTTAAAAAATTCAGGAATTTCGAAGGAATTTCAACGGAATCCTTGGTCATTAAGAAACTTTCCAGATGGAAAGCCACTGAATCCAGACAGTTTGCGCTATACACTACACTAGCGTAGTCGTTCTAAAAGATCTCATCGATTTGGAACAATATAATCATTTTTTGAATTATTTTTTGTGCGTACCGGTTACTATCACTCCCAACTGATTGTGTGGAAAATGCATCTACAACCGAAATATTATTGCAAAATTTTGTGACTGACTTTCCAGAATTATATAAGGAAAATTTAATATCTTACAATATGCACAATTTAGTCCGTTTGAGCGATTGGCTTTAGCAATATGGTTGTATAACTTCATTTGGTCCCTACAAATTCGAGAATTATCTACACTTAGTAAAAAAGAAAATTAGAAGCCAACATTTATATTACAGCAAATCGCACTACCGGATTAAAATTTTTTTTCCAAATTCATTATCCGGAAACATTTGCCAATTTTTATAATGGTAGCTCGAAAGCCGTTTTGTGTGATTTTTGTGTCTCTCGACAGCGGATAACACAACTATTATTGGACACAGATTTGTTGAAGCCAGTAATTTGAGTGACCAAGGAAAAACCTTTAATATTATTGATATAAATTATAAAATGGTTGCCTTGCTTTATAAACTTAGTTTTATTTTAATCCCGCTATTATTACTTAATAATAATAATTAATACTTATATTTATACTTATAATTAATTAATTGTATTTTATTTGAATTCATCACAAATAATAACATGACAACAGAATCACAGTTCGTAAGTAAATATGTTTTAATGATATATACTAATTTCAAGTAATTTTTCAGATTCATACAATGCTAAATAATGCCCAGATCAATTTCTAAAATTATTTAAAATATTTCTTACAGATTCAATCAATTCTACGTTTTGCTCCTAATTCGAAAGCAACCAGCTTTCGAGTATATCATCAAATCTCACAACAACAGTCACAGGAAAGAAGCCATTACCCAAGCCAAATGCGAAACTAAATTAATTCAAATTAATAGTTAGTTCCCAACCAAAATGTTTCTTACTAAATATATGGCAGATCAGTTGGCACCACTACATCGAATCAGAAACAATACATTAAAGATGGAAGCTAAACCAAAGACCACAACTAATATTATTTCAAATAACTTTAAAGATGCAAGCACTCAAACAATAGAGGACAACGTTGACAAACCATTCTCAAACAAAACTCTCGGATTGGACCTGAGGTAAATTATCAAACGTATAAAAATTTTCCAAATGAATTACATTTTATTACTACAACTATCTCATTCATTTATTATTTAACATGCAGTTGATGAAGAATCGATAGCTGTGTAAGAATCGAAAATAAAACTAATTAACAAAAGCATGCATCAACGGCAACTAAAACGGAATAGCCGTTATCACGTTAGAATTATTAATTTAACTACTATCGCAATGACGTCATCAGCGAGGCAAGCTGCGCGGCGGACCTCTGATTTCCCGCGATTTAAATGCTGATAATACTGTAGCGGGGGAATGGCTAATCCGATCGGAGTAATTCTGGTGTCAATTTTTACGTAAAGAAACAGCGGTGGTTAATTTATTGTAAATTAAAATAATTAATGTCCACATAAATTTTAATTAAAATTAAAATCTGCAAAATAGCGATTTACAATGATTGAGAGCACTGTAGATAGAGAGAGAATCTCTCACTTGACCCGAGCAATTCTGGTGTCAATTTGCGCAAGGAAATTGTGGCAGATAATTTTTATTAAATTAAAATAATTATTCTCAACATCTTATAAACGTCATCGCGAAAAACTCGCGTAGACGACACAGCCCACCTCGAATTTATATTCAATGGTGGCATATTGTTTTCCGATTTTGTCTTCAGCAGATACTTCCAGCGTGAATTTTATGTTTGTGTGAATGTTGTTAATATGTCGGTGTAAATCATCCAATTGACATTGACTGTATTTTAAACACATTTTCAAAAGCGTTTGAAAATTTAATCCATTTTAAAATATTCACTCACATAAGGCATATCATTTCCAAATATCAACACGGGTGCCTTCAGGGCCGTTCTAGTTTGGTCGATTAATTCCAATTTACGCAGTTTTCTTATTAATCTCTGAAGTCGTTTTTCTGTTGATGTTATTTACACAGATTTTCCAAAGACTTTTGACAAATCTTTTATACTAAAGAAATTGGTGACTTACAGGATCAACGGCGGGGATCTTTAATAGCTGGGTTCGTGTTTTTTGTTTACAGCTCAATATTCAAATTTTGGCTTTTGGTATTTTGTAATTTAAAATTTTGTTTTCTGGAATAGTAAAACTAAAATTTCGTAAATGGAATTATTTTTTGGTATTTCATAGGTAACTCAAACAATTAAAAGGTTTAGAATTTCTTTGGTTTGGAATTTAGTTTTAACTAATTTTGGAAATTTAATTTCACCTAACGGTGAAAATTTAGGTGAACATTATTTTTTTAATCAGTTTTGTTGCATCCTATTTTTCACTATTGTGTGTCTTACCATGCTTTGTATTAATTTAATAGTTGAGCAGTAAAGGATTATTCATTATATGTACGTACATATATTTAAAATTAATCTAATACCACTGACAGACTAGGGTTAGCTAAGCGCGATTAGTGAAACGTGATTAGTTAATCCATCACAAATCCATATGCATTGACAGACTAGGGATTAGTTTCTTGCAGGGGCCCTATTATGAAATGGATCGCATTTCGCACTTTTTGCGATTTTGCGGATGCGATTCGCCTCGTATGTTTGTATTATGAAAAGCGACATCGCATATCGCATTTCTTATAAGAAATTTTATTTTGGAAAATAAAAAAAAAATTATTTTGACAAATAAAAATTATGTTTTATTATTTTTAACAAAATAAATTAAATATTTCTTAATAAAAGGCATTTTAATTGTATATTAAACATAAACAGAAAAAAATTATTTATTAACACAATCATTTCACAAATGCGATATCCGACTGCTATAGACTAGTCGCATTTGTCAATTTCAATTTCGTACAAATGCGCTATCGCATTTTATAATAAGCCACCAAGAGCGCATTTTTTGCGAAAATGTCGTTTTATAATACCCAAATGCGAAATCGCATTTTTTTCATAATAGGGCCCTAGAGAAATAAAATATTACTATGGTGATTCGCTGAAATATAGCTAGCACATCAGCTGGACTCATTTTTGAATTCAATATTACTAAGATTTATACATTAAATTAAAACACACTAGATTTTCTTTTTCCTCAAAATTTATTCAGCACAAATTGTTTAAGATGTCATTGATTTTGTAACTTCTATCGTAAATTCATGCCACTCGCATTTTCAGCAATGTTTAAATAATTATTTCACATTGTAGTGCCACTTGTACTATCACTAAACCCAATACAACGAAATAAGCCAGAGCCTTCTAGAGTATAGAGCCATAATCATTATGACGTATTTTTTAGAAGCTTTTTTAGTGGTATAACTTTTCACTGATTTCCATAGGAATCCATAGTAAAAATGGTGTTTTTTAGCTTCAAGTTTTTCAATGAAAAAAGCAAAAATGTTACAAAATGTTTACAGAAAAGTGTTCTACATATCTTTAGCAGCAATACACAAGTAGGATATATTGCTATTAAGTAAATATTAATTGCAGAAATATTAAAATTAAATTATTTCTAAAATATATTTTTCGAAGTTTCATTTTGAAAAATACATCAAAGTTGGCTCTGACAAATCAAAATAATACTTGCTACATTTATCTTTAGTTTTACTAGTGTACGTTAGATGTCTCAGATTTATACAGAAAAATACGAAAAAAATTGTTTAATCACAAAATTATGGCACGTTGTTAATATTTTGAGAATTTGTTTTGCTTTTCCTACTATTTTTGAACCTAAATTTCCCCAAGTGGCGATTTTTGGTACGTTTTTCAAAATGTTTACTGCCCACTGCCATCTATGTACATTGACTTAATGCACACGACTTGTAGTAAGCTTTTCTTTTTAATTTGAACAGAAAGCTATTGTTATGAACTTTTTTTTATATTTTGGTTAAAAAAAATCAATTATTACAAGAAAATGAAAACGATTTACTTAAACGAGATTTGTATATGTTGAAATTCAAACATTTATGAAAATATTTCAGAAATCATAATTAAGAATTTGCAATTTTTTCATTTACAAATTTGTCTTCGGAAAAAAAGTGATTTCCCATATGTTTTATGTGTTTTACTATGGAAATTTTGGTTTTTTCTTCGTTTCTAATTCCCTTATAAAAGCTTCGTTTTTTAGATTATGGCTTGTATAATCAAGGTTGCTTTGGTATAATGCATTTTAAAAACTTTAATATAAATATTTCGAAAAATTTTTAAAAATTTGAATACCGATTTTTCGAATTTTAAAACTTCCTTAAACATTGACATATTTTGTAAAATATCAAACTAAAATACATTTTTACTAATGAAAGTAGCAAATTTTTAAAATTTTGCAAGAGGGGTCCAAATTAACGATTTCTGGATAATGTCTGCGTACATACAGTATGTGGATAACTTTGTGTTCACTAACTCAAAAACTAGCACCTCTATAGAATTATGAAATATTGGATTTTAATGTTATATTATGTGGAGATGGGTAGCAGCATTTCGGTTCCGACCAGACAAGGAAATTTTTGGTCTCCCATCATTATTTTATGCTGTTTTATGTAGTTAGATAGAACATAGAAATTTGGAAACGTCATTTTCATAGTTTCGGCAGCAATATTTCGATTAAAATTTCAAATTGGCCAGGATTTAAGGGCGCTCCCATAAAAAATTTTAAAAAGTGATAGGAAAACCACTAATTGTTAAATTCTAGTAGAAGCTTAAAAATATCTTACGTTACATAACAATTTTTTATGTTTCTATAGATTTTAAAGTGATCGGCCCTCTGAGCTCTCACACAAATATTTTTAATAATTTGAAAATGTCTAACATACTGTAAAAATGAAAATTTCTGAAATTTAGTCATTCACAATAGGACAAAATTGTATATTTACAAACAATAGTTCGGTGCCGCAGTTCTTAAAGTGACCTGTTTGTGCTGCATATGGTCTATAGTTCGAATTTTTGTGTTGTACGAAATGTTGAAATGTTTCCTTTTGTATACGGGTTAGAAAGAAGGCAGAGTCATCGGTTGAAAAATTCAACTGGTGGTTACTGGCTTTTAAATTTTTTTCATCACCTGAATTAAGGGCTTTCTTCATAATTGTAAAATTTAAATGATAACACATAAGTTCGACTCTCATCTCCTTTTGATTTTAATCTTTATAACTGGTCTATTATCCTTCACACATAATCAAGTTATAAGCGCATTTAAGCAATTTTTATGATTTTATTTGGCCTTATTTCGAAAATTTTCAGATTTATTTCAGTTTTAGTGTTGGAATTAATGTTACACTTTATATGTTTAAATTAATTCAATCTAACATAAATGAAGAAACTCTTGTATAAGAAAGTCAATGCCGCGAGCTTTATTTCACGGCACCAAAGAGGGAGTACCGTAAATGTGTTTATCGCCAGTTTTAACTACTTGTTAGCATATGTACCGTTTGGTCGGCCACAAAATTACAAATTTATTATTAATATGATTTGAAGATGCATATAAATTATCTAGTAATATTATTTTCTAATTAACGCTGATGAGACCACAACCAATTACTCCTCCCATATCCGTACCGCAGAACATTTATTCTCGTATACAAAAGTTCTACTACAACTTCAATAAAAAAAAAAAAAATTAAAAAAAAAACACAACAGTAGCATCTTTGGTGTGCACTTACGATTATCCAGGAAATAAATCTCATTAAAAACAATAAAATCAATTTAATTTTAAATAAAAGAAAAAAAAAATGAAAATTATTTTAAAAAATCATTATCATGTTTCAAATTAAATTTATTTTATTTCTTTATTTTATTTAATTTCGTACGCGACCGTATGAGTAATAGTATAGGCTATAAGACCAAAAGACAAGAAGTGAAATTAGAATACATATACACTGGTATACAATCAACAGGCATCTTCGTATACACATCTATGCGCGCGCGGAGAAAACAATTAAGATGTTGATGAGGGAATGAAAAATATACATACGAATTGTAATAAAATTAAAAAAAAAAAAAAAAAAAAGTGTAAAGAGTAAACACATAAAATAGAACTCCATCAGGTTCTTAACCTTTTAATTTTTTATTTATTTTTATTTTTTTATTTTTTGCCTTTTCTTCAAGACGACAACGAAGAAAAATCTTTTGTTCATTATTTTCTTCTAAAGGTTCTATATTCTATTCTTTTGTATTGTATGTATATTTACTCCACGTCAAATTGGTGACGAAGATTATCGTCATTTTCCACTTCTTACACATTCAATCGTATATATGTAGGTACACAATTTATATAATATTATTGTATTATTCAACTTGTTTACTTCATCTTTTACATATATTTAGTTGGAGGTACTTCGCGGTCGCATCTTATTAATCTGTTTGTATTTTTTACGATATTACTATCCAATTATTACAGTTTGAAGAAGAATTAACAAAAAAAAGAAACAAAATATTTTTTTTTTTTTCGTTAATCTTATTTTCGAATAAGCGTAACAGAGGTAGTAGAACCGGTAAAATCGTAAATTTGAAAGTTGGATATACATATATTTAGTTTGATCCAACACGTGAGACAAATCAAAAGTTTTTAAAAATCGTTTTTGTCAATTGACAAATCTATCTATTGCTGGGTTTTGTATGGGTTATAAGTTAACGATCTCTTTTTTATATCAAAATCTTAATATTCTGATTTTCTACTTGAATACACAGTAAAAATTATTTTGTTATATGTAGTGTATCACTTTATTTATGTTCAAGTTTTAGATGGTTTTTCTTGATTATTATTTAAATCATTCGATTGAGTTGTTTATAGATTCTTGATAAGAAAGTTGAAAAAATTAAATATAAATGAACTGAATTAAGTATAGTTTATGTAGTAGCCATTCTAATCTATCTTACCTGAGCTCAAGGGGCATAATTTCTAGAAATCTGGAAGATCGAACTCCATTGATTATTTAGTTTCTGTCCTAATCTAAAATTAGTCCCAGTACAACTTTCGATCAAGATTATTTAGATCAGGTTTTTTTTCTGATTAATGCCAGTCTCTCTCAATTGCGCTTTGTTCAGGAAGTTGGCAAAGGGCAAACATTCTAGGTCGACGATTGTATGTGTACAATCAGAGGCATAATCGGAATGAAGACGCTTTTTTATTTTGCATCGCCACACAGCTAAACATTTTTGTGATATGCGATCCTATTAACATAGCATATTGATCAATCATATATTTCCACTAGGTCACTACTCCTTCCGTAATAACCGTTTACAAAAAGTAGAATTCTACAAACTCATACTATTTTGAGTAACTCTTAATTTTAAAAACGTTTTCCTGGATAAAGCGAATTTTAGTGTTATCCCCTTTTAAATCTTTACCACAGCATTTGCTTAGAATAAACGCGAAGGTTAGCAATTTACAAAATGTAGCATTTGCCCCAACAAATACGTATACAAATAAAAGGAAAACAGCCTTTTTTCTTTTATAATAAAAAGGAAAAAGTTCAAACGCCATAATTTCTTTAAATGTCTCTTCTTTAAATAGAGCTTTTCTTTAGTTTTTGAAAATCTTCAAAAGCTATCTATCTAAAACCTTTAATTTATTGAGATTCGTTTCTTTAAATTCTTCTCTTATTTAGACAGATATTTAAACAACATAAAAAAATTAAAAAAAAATTTAAAGATAATAATTTAAAGAAGTTACAGCATTTAACAACCTTTAAATTTTCAAAATTCTTTAAGATCTTTAATAAAAATTTATCATTAAAGCCCTACATTCTGTAAACTATGATACAATTTTTATTTTTCTCTTTAAATTATTTATAATTATTAAAAAAAATTAAATTCTTTAATTATTTAAATTTTTAACTTCATAAAATCATTTAAATTATTTTATTTTTCCAATCCTTAGAATTCTTTAAATTCACTAAATTTGTTCAATTCGTTAAAATTTTAAAGTTCTTCCTAAATTGTCTAATTTCTTTAAATTCTTATTTTAAAATTCTTTAAAATTTAACAATTCATTGTTTAAATTGTCTTAATTTTCTAAATTCGTTTAAATTTAAATTTTTTGAATTCTTAAAATTCTCTAGATTTTAAACAATCTTCAATTCCTATGAATTTTTCTGAGTTCTTTATAGTTTAAATTTATTAAATTGGTTCATTTATTTAATGTTTTTAATTTTCTAAATTTTAAATTCTTTATCTGAAAATACTTAAGTTTTTTTTTAAATTCTTCAAATTTTATAAAATCGTATACTTTTTAAAATTCTTTATAGAAAGAAAATTCGAGGAAAAAAATTGAAGATAAGAATTTAATGAGCTTACAGAAATTAAAAATGTAAAGGAACTTTAAAAATTTAAGGAATTTAAACAGAAGAATTTATCTATTTATATTCATTAAATTCAAGTTTTTTAATGTTTTAAGTCCTTTAAATTGTTTAACTCCTGTAAATTCTTCAAACTTTTTATATTCCTAACTTTTTTAAGATTCTTTAAACACGTTAAATTTTTTAGATTTTATATAAATTTTTAAAATTTTTAAAATTATTTCATTTCATTATACCTTTAAGATCCCTTTAAAGTCTTTAAATTGCTTAAATTAATAATTTATTTTGTAGAATTTTTAATTTCCTTAAATTTTTTAGTTCATTAAATTTTTTTAAATTTTGTAAATTCTTTGAATTTGAAGAATTTAAAAATTTCCAAAAATTTATTAAGTTATCTGAATTCTTAAAATTACTAAAATTTTTATACTCGGAAAATTTTTAAGAATACATTTTTAAAAGTTTTAGAATTTTTTACAAAATTTCTCTAATTTAATTAATTAATTTATATAAATCAATAAATTCAATAAATTCAATAAATTGTTTCATTCCTTTAAATTGTTTTACTTTTTAATTTTTTTAAACTTTTTAATTTCTTTAATCTTTAAATTCTTTAAATTTTTAACATTTTTAAAATTTTAAATTTTTTCGAAACTATTCAAGTTTTTTAAATCGTTGTAAATAAAAAATTCTTAAATATTTCAATATTTTGAAATTCTTCTCTTTAAATTTTTTTAATTCTTTACACTCTAAAAATTCTTAAGATTTTCTAAATACTTAAAATTTCTTTAAATTTAATAAAGCATTAAATGTTTAAGTCCCTTAGAATTTCATTCAAATTGATTAAATATATAAATTGGTAAATTATTCTAAATTCTCTAATTGTTTAAAATCTTAATTATTTTACATTCTTTAGAATTTTTAGACCTTCCCCTTCTAAAAATTCTTAATATTCTTTAAATTCTCTATATTCCAATTTATTAAATCCTTCCAATTTCTTAAACATTCAAAATTCTTTACATTTTTTAATACCTACTATTAAAATTTTTAAGATTCTTCAATTCTTTTAATTTAGTGCATTCTTTAATTTTTCAAATTCCTTGATTCTTCAAATTCTTTGAATTTTTTTAATTTTGTAGATTTATAAAATGTTTCAAATTGATAAAGAGTTTTCTTAATATAAGAGCAAACTTAGACCCGAATGTATAGTCATAACTACTGCTATGATTATAGCAACGATTTTCTAAAATCATGTTAAAAATTCGATATGAATTTCGATTTTTTTTTGTTGTTTTCGATATTTTTAAAAATGTTCATAGTGTTGGATTTTGATCCTTATATAAACGTTGTTACATTATATAGCAAATCTTATAGTGAGGTTTATAAATACAAAAACTGTGACTGTAGGAAGAGTTGTAGTTGTATAGCAACGACTATAAATATACATTTACAAAAATTTGGGTCAAATATCATATATTTTCTGCAAAGAAAAGCATGCAATTTTTTGTTCTACAAATTGAGCGGTGATACAGTTAAGTGATGAGACACAAAAGCGTAGAATGACGTTTTTGCTAACAGCCGTGAGGACATTTTATATCGCCGCGATGTACCGAACGCGACCATTGATTTAAATCGTTCTCACTCAGATACAAATTAATCACATATTTCGGCCAATACTGTGGTTCGAGCATTTTCATCTCTCACCTCTAATTTGAATCAAATTTATTTTGAGTGCCTATCTTATACCAAAATAAGACTTAAATTGCTTGGAACGCGCCTAGATGAACGGTAAGTGCGCAAGCGCATTATTCAATGGCAGCGTTACATCTCATAAGGGTGTATTCTTACATCAGAATAAGATGTAAAAGCTTGCGTCGAATTTCATCGCAAAATTTTCAACTGTGCAGTCCCAACAAATTATTCATGCAAAACCTGGTTTCATTACAAATTCTTCGTGGGTGTAGGTTCTTAACCAGCAAAGTTGACACTTTATTTTTCAGGACCAATATGTGGGGCTGCTTACCTAGACTCCATAAAATAAATTTCACATTTCAACATTCTGGAATATCAATTATTTTAATCAGTTGGAATACATAAAGGAATTGGTTCGGTTAATATTTTTTGTGAAAGATTCAAAAAGTCATGGCTATTTATAGAGGACATGACACCAACTTATGTGAGGTTAATGTTCGGCTATATAAAATGTTGCACAGTTATACTAAAGAATATTATTTGGTGTTTTTAATTTAATTTTGTCTGATAAAAATTCCAACAACCTTGTTCTAAAATATGTCGAAACTGTAAATACAAACGGATTTTCATTTTCACTTAAAATTGATAAATAAATTTCGAGCCGAAAACACAACTATTACTTTAATATACCTTGCAGACAAATATTTGCCTGACCATTGAAGCATTATTTTTTCAATGTAAATTAGAAATAAATATAGATCAGAAGTAATCGGGATAAATTTGGTTAAATGTAAGGCGAAAGTACTGGGTGAACAAGTAACTTGTGGATTTTATAGATAAAAGAGAAAATCTCCAAATGACTCTTTTACAATGGCCACCGACAAAAATATTAAACTAAGGAAAATATACAATTCTGGTAACTACAATTGGTACAGAAATCTTTCGAAAAGGCTCTCTATAATTGAGATGTTAATTATGTCGCGAGGCCTAGCTTGATTATTGGAACTTCTGTTAAGTCAGATGAGTTGGAAATAAGTAATTTACATATTTTGACCATTATACATTTTGCAAAACTATATTGTTCAAGTTATGTTTAAAGTGTTAAAATTGTTCTTTTCTAGTAGTGGAAACCAAATTCTTAGATTAAGTACAGTTTACGACATTCAGGCGGGTTTTAGGGATATTAAGTATTATTTCCCACTTATGATAGTATTGATTAAACAAATTTAAACCGTGCTACATTAATCTCAATATGTAATTCGGATATAAGCCAGAAATTGTAATAGCAAGGTCATCTGCGTATAGGAGTTTATCACACCCAGAAGGTTTCGGGATATCGTGAGTATATATATTGTAGAGTGTATGGCTAGAACAGCGCCCTGAAAATGTCCGGCTGGTATATTACGAATGTTTAATTTGGTCCGATTAATTACTATGGTTAATGTTCTATTATAGTACGACTGTATTAATTTAATTAGGTATAATGGCATTTTAATTTGATGCAATTTAATGAGTAGGCCATTATGCCACACGGAATGTATAAATTGAAAGCCTTTTCAACATCAACCAGTTATACTGTAGTTGATTTTTTGTTTTGTATACCAGATTTAATGATATTGACCAACCGACTAGCTTGGTGAATGGTGCAGTGATCTTTCCTGAATTCAAATTGTTCGTTTGAAAGTATATTATGATTTTTTAGATGTGCAAGCAATCTAGTTTGTATTAGTTTTTCAAAAACATTATACTTAATGATGTTGGCAATAAGCTTATCGGCCGGTGGCTGTTCGGATTACTTGAATCTTCGCCAGGTTTCGGTATTGCTATGACAAGTGCATGTTTCCACATTGATGGATAGTGTAAATATTTAAAGCATGCATTACATATATATTGGCATTGTTTCAATAATTTGTTAGTAATATTATCACGCCCCGGTGATTTAGAAGATTTTAAAGAAGCAATAAACCTTTTAATTTCTTTAGTCCTTATTGGATCAATTTCGCCATCTACATCATTTGATATAATGTAATTTACATTTGGCTGAGCTAACTTTTCAGTTATCGGGTCATTATAATTAATAGTAATTTGATGATTAAAGTGTAGATATTGTGCCAGAATGTCAGCTTTATCCTTACCATTGATTGCCAGTTTTCCGTGATGTTTTAGCAGAGATGTTCCCGAATATCTATTTTTCGGTTAATTTGTAATATTCCAGAAGGGTTTTCCACCGTCTTAAATTTTAATAAAAGGTTATTCCATTTAGAGTTTCTTAATATATCGATTTTTAGTTTTATAAGGTTATTTAATCTATGTATTCAAGGTAGGTTTTAGATTTCTATTACGAGTACGATTCCATTTGTTAAAAAGTGAGTTCCTAATTTTTATTAAATATGTAATGTTACTTGGAAGATTAAGATGATACGACGCTTTCAATGAAATCAGCGGGACGGAGTTATTCTGGGCTTCAAGCAAAACATTATTAAGACCAGTTATACATTTATCTATTTTTACTTTAGAATCCAATTTAATGCTAGTCTTGTCTGTAAGATGTACTTCCCAATTCGCTTTCTTAAAATTGAGAAGTTTTGGGATTTATTACTTATAGAAATATATTAGACAGGGAGGTGATCAGAAATAAATTCTGAGTAGTTTTTAAATTACTAACTGTATGTCGCTTATTGGTGATCAAAAGATCTAATGTGGAAGGTTGCCCACGAGACGAACTCGGAAAATAAGTGGAAGTTCTACGTAAATAAGATACAGAAACGGTTTGTTGTTAGCTCGTCACATAATATTTTTTCTGCTCGATTCGAACTGCGACAAACCCAGTATCGATTTCTGGCATTGAAATTACCTCAAATATAGTATGGACAGCTGTAATTCATTAGTTTTTGTATACAATGTTGCTTTTGAAACTGTTTAATATGGATGCTACAATGTTAGTACCTGGAAAATATACTGCTAAGATATAAAAGTCTCCAGTTGTAGTTGCAATTCTCACCGTTAGGGCTTCAATAACTCTTGTGACTGGTACATTTAAAATATTATGTCTGATTTCTTTCCGAATAATCATCGCGACATCACCACCTTGTCTCTCGGTAGGATCGAGTCGGTAGATTTTATAATTTGGACGTTTGCTTATATAACTGTTACTATAGAGCCACAGTGCCAGTTACCACAGCAACATCTATGCGATTTGAATCTAAAAAATTATATAATTCAATTAATTGATCACTAATGCTCCTAGAAATCCAAAAAATTATACTTAATTTATTTACTAAGTTCAATGATCATTTGAAGTTGTTTTGATCTGGTGCAACATCCTCCCAATTACGTCTACGATATTCATTGGGTGGTTTTACTCACTAGTTGATGAATTACATACACTATTCCAGGAACTTTTCGTTTGATTGAGTTCAGGGAATTCATCCCTACTGTAATTGAAACTGTACTGCGGTTGAATCCTACTGGAATCTGTTACGTTATGATTTCTAGTATGAATACTTTTATGTTTATTAATGCATATTCTTGGCGTTTAAAACACTTTGAAAATTTAGAGAAATGTTTTTCCCCACAGTTGGCTCATTTGAAACGCTTGATTTTTTCTTCAAAACTTTCAATTTTATTAATTTCACAATCACTTGTTGAATTTTGTTGACTGCAAAGCATACATTTAGATATCTTATGACAGTTGTCACTATCATGACCAAAAATAACTTTCGACATTCCCCTATATTTTAGTGTGTAGTAATCCCATTTGCAAATCACATTAAATACTGTTTTAATTTTCTTGAGCTCTTTTAGCTTAGTTGAATTTCTTTTGAAATATATAAGATAAACAGTGTGATCGTTATATCGCGGTTGTTTAATATTTAAAGTTTTAATATCCAAAGGAGTACTTATATTAAGATGTTGAAATTCTTCCATAAGTTCGCTCTTAGTGAATGAAGGTAATCCACTTAGTACTAATTTAAACGGATGATCGTCTTTATTCTGAAATATGTAGAATTTATGTTTGTTTTCAAGATGCAAATTTGAACATTTATCATAATCAGCTTTGCTATTTAAAAATAATTTTATTCCAGTTGACATTAATTTGGTCCTGAAATTATCCAGTTTATGTTTTGTTAATACTTCATGCAGCTGTTTTAGTTAATATCTGGTTTTTATATCTGCATAATATCTGGTTTTGTTTTTGGTCAACAATTTAGTTTCATAGTCAAGGTCGTCTAAATTTATGTCACTGTTTAAAACTCTAAACATATTTTGTTGTGGATGATCCACTTTAAGTTGTTTATTTTTGTGAGATGCTGTGCCATCATTAGATGAGTCCCTCCAATACAGCCAAATTCTCTTAGAATTTTTCTTCTTCGCGACATTCACATAGCCCTTTTTCTGTGTAAGCTAATTATACTTTAATTTTGAATGTTAATTAATTAATTGTTGTAATTTCCAATATGCAACCGTTCCTTAGACCATTTTTAGTGTGTCTTACAAATTAACACGTAGAAGTATATTAGTATTTACGAACAATCATTCAACGAAAACTGACTGATAGGCAGATTCTATGGTTTTTATCCCATTGGTAGTAAATTTTTAATGTATATGATTTTAATATGTTCCAAAGATTCTAAGAGAATTAATCCAGTTTCGAACTGATGAGCTTATGATTTTGAAAAAATCAATCTTCTCAGCAGACTGGACTGATTTTACATTCTTTATATACAGCATGTAATTGTTGTATTAGCGAATTTTACTAATACAGCCAAATTCTCTTACAATTTTTCTTCTTCACGACATTCACAAATTTAATTAAATTATTCAATTCAGGGGTTTGTGACTGTGAGAATTTTAAAGTTTTTCAGTTTTTCTTCCAAAATTTGTTTGAATTAAATTTATTATTCGACTAAGCTGATGAGTGTATCAGTGGTCATGTCTGAACCCAAACTGGTGGTCCGCAATAACTTTGGTGCGGTTCATTTTTGTAATATGTGTTTGAATCCGACGTCGTATCACACATTCAAATATTTTCTCAAGGCCATTGAGAAGGCTGACAGGTCTTGTAACTAGGCGGATTTTTTGGATCCTTGTTTGGTTTAAGTATTGGCTTGATTTTAGCCTTCTTCCAGATTACTGGAATGTAGTACTCACGCCGTAATCTCGCGCAGGTTTGTTTCTATGTGAATTGGCAAACATCATTCCTGTTTGGTTGATTTTTTCTTCATCTGGCTGTGAAGGGATAGCTGTGGTACAGGCATTCCTAATTGCCTCATTTGACATATTTTATCTGCTTGCCTATTTCACTATGAATGGTTTGTTGTATTGCATTTTCGAGATTATTTTTGCTTGCTAAAATATTATATTGTCGATCAATACTAGTCTTAAATAATTTCCAGTCCGCATGTTTGAAGTCTGGATATGTCTTTTCTTTGACAGGTTTAAAATTTTTTATCATTAAATCAAATTTTACTGGAAGATGATCTGATGAAAATAAATTTAAAGCATTTCTACACCTGATGATATTTGGAATATTGGTATAAGTATAATATCCAAGGTCGAAGGTCTTTAGTTTCGCTTTAGGGGAACATATGTTGAACTTGGGTGGGAAGAGAATTTGAAATCCACTATTACGTGACCCTGGATTATATTTTTATTGTAAGCTCCAAAACTTTGTTGGCAATTTAGTTTGACAATTAAGGAAGTAAACCCGGGGTATAAGACTGACTCAATCTTTGTCACACTAATGGGCCATCAACGCTAATACTTATTGCTTCAATTACTTTAGAGTTTTAAAAGAAGGCAGTAACATATATTTCGAATTACTTTTAACAGCAATGGCTACTCCTCCATGATTTCCGTTAGATCGACCTATTGTATGGATATTGTACTCAAGATGACTGCATAAGGGAAATTTATGGTTTAGCCAAGGCTCATACAGCAGTCCAATTGATATATCATTATCTTAAATAAAATACATGAACTCAATATATTTGATAGATAAGCCATGGCAAATCCAGTAAATAATTTTAAGGGAGTTGTTAATTAACCTATAATTTGTTAATTACCCATTATTAGAATTATTATTATTGTAATTAATGTTGTTAGTAATAATTTTATCTACATACTCTTTCCTTTGTTGATCATTTGTAGTTCGTGAATCTCCAGCTAAGTCTCGTTTGGCATTTAAATTACTCGAAAGCCGTAATAATGAAAATTCCACATGATTGAAGATTAGAGGTGGTGGCCCCATATTTACGTTCTTCATCCTTCTATTATTTTGAAATTTATGACGTTGGCTTAATAAAAATTCGGATTTATTTGGACAATTTGCACGTCGTTGAGTAGAGGGCAATCTTTTGGTCATTTATTGTTGCGACGATAATAGTCCACTTGATCATTGTGTAAAACAGTAATTTAATTTTCTTCACATCATTGAGGGTTACTGATCCTTCACTTTGATGAGGTATATATGTAGTATAATCATCATACCTTTTCTTTTTGATTACAAGCTTCTTAAGGCCACTATTGATTCTAGTCCAGATTTAGTTAATTCGACTTGTTAGATAACTACAATCATATCGTTCATATCGAATAAACCGCTCAGAGTAAAATTAATAGTTATTTCTTCGGTGAGTTGATAAGTTAGGAATCCGATTTGATTTAACTTGTAATAATCGATTATCGATTTATGGTTGGCAATTTATGGTTGGCAATTTCTTGACACTGTAGACTTTTTCCGGCACCAGTTAATCTTACCCTTATTTTATTTTCAGAAACTTTTGCACTGATTAATAAATGTTTAACCTCATCGCCAGTCGTAAACATACCACCAAACAAGGTGAAGCAAAACGTGAGTTAGTACTACAATATTATTTGAAAAATTTTAAAACTGTTGAAATTGTGAGTGCATTAAAAAGTGAAAATGTGAATCGAAGATTTATTGATCGTTGCATTACACGATATAAGGACACCGGAAGTGTTCATATAAAAACAAAAATTGGGACGAAAATCATCAGTTATAACTACAGCAAATATAAAACTTGCACTAGAGAGAATTCATAGGAATCCCTGCCAATCAGAGAACAAATTGGCGCATGAGCTAAACATATACACCGTAGCTCCATACAACGTATCACGAAAATCAAACTAGGTCTCACAGCTTATAAGAAGAGCCGACGTCATGGCCTAACCACCAAACAAATAGAAGAAATGAAACGAAGATGTAAGTTTCTCATATTTTCGGATGAGAAACTATTCATGCTGCAACCCTCATTCTACATTCAAAGCAGAGACTGGAACCGAAATGTTTTTCGTTCCGGTTTTCGGTTACGTTCCTAATTTTTAAATTTCGGTTCGGTTCAGTTCCGGTTCGGCCATTAAATATCGGTTCGGTTAATAAAACATTTCTATTTATGATTCCAATATTTCAAAATATCGGTGTTTGTTGTTTTCCGAGGTGGAATAAAAGAATTTATTTGTGAAATCAAATTATTGATTTTTGTTGAAATTCATAGTCCTCAGTGGCATTTACATTTAAGTTTAGCAAGGATAACAAAAACTTGAACCAGAACGAAAATTAATTTCGATTGCAGTATCGGTTAAGGTTCAATTTTGTATTCTATTTCGGATCGGTTTCGGTTTTCGGTTCATTGAAAATAGCGGTTAATTACGGTTTTCGGTTCAGTTTCCGTTCCAGTCTCTGATTCAAAGTGTCCCTATTTACGTCGTATCGACTAGTGATAAACCGGCGACAACAAGGAACGTTCAATGGTTCTAAAATGTTACGCCAGTTATGGTATGGGGGGCTGTTTCTAAGCAAGGCATGCTATCCCTGTTGTTTATTGACAAAGGAATAAAAATAAACTATGTGGTGTACCTGAATGACGCTATCAAGAGCCACTTAGTTTCTCACGTCAAGACATTGTTTGGAAATGACTACTACTGCTTTTAACAGGACTCTGCGCCGGCCCATAAGGCAAAAATTATTTAAGACTGGATGGAACAAAATTTACCTGATTTTATCACAACGAAGTAATGGCCTCCTAGTTTCCCAGATTTAAACTCGATTAGATTATTATTAGATTTTTCCATATGGGGGATGACGGAGGCGAAACTCAAAGATTTACCAATCATGAGAATTGTGGAATTCAAAAATTATTTAGGTACGATATGGAACGAAATACCTGATGAAGCGGTGCGTGCCGCCTTTAGTGAATTTGTTCCACGTTTTAAAAAGATTATTGCTAATTAAGGACATTGAATTGAATAGTATTTAAAATATATATTAGTCTTAAGATAATTACTGCAATAAAAAATATTTCGTTCAAATACAATTAACACAGTCATTTTAATTCAATATTATGGATACGACAGTAATTCTGAACAACCCTGTACATCGTTTAAAATAATAAAAATATTAACTCTACAACGATAACATAAACTTAAGTTTTTTGGTCACTTCATTGTTTCAAAGAACCTAAAAAAACTGGTGCATGTAATGGACTTTATATCTTGTCAGAGACTTTATAATTGTCAGAGTAATAATGACCAAAATATATGTATAGGACTGTCCGTTAACAATTTTAATAAAATTATTCAATACAGCGGTTTTCTGACTGTGAGAATTTTAAAGTTTTTCATAGCTTTTATTAATATAGATTTACAACCGATATCAAATCATACTTATTGTTACAAGTGAATTCAAATATTGCACTGAAAAAGAAAACAATTTTGTTGACAAATTTAAAATTACCTCTGACAACACACGAATAGAAAAGTTCAGCTCAGGCTGTTTTAAATCGTTTATTAAGTTTATTCAAAAATCTTATGATGTATTGCACCAAAAATCGCATTTTGTAAAGGGAAAAAATGTTTCTGAACCGATTCTGAAATGTCTCTAATCTGGGATAATCACAACGCGGTGGTGATTCCAATTAAAAAGACTAATATTATCATGGGTTCTAACCGTTCATATCAGTTTATTAATTAGTTATACATTAAACCATTCGCTACTATTATTTATCAATTTTTTAGATAAATAAACGAATTTGAGCTTCGCAGTGCCAATATAACAATTTCAAATAATGATATAAATCCATCTTGCAATTCTGAATTTTAATCACTTAAATTGCTTTATTGAAACTCAGATTATGATATAAATAAGAAGCAATGAAAAATATTTCAGAATTTAATTAAATTTTTTATTTTTCAAAGAATTTAACTAATCTTAAAAGACAAGGTTTAATTGATTTAGATAAATGTGTGATAAATATTTGTTAGTACTAATTTTTGACATTTATTTGAAAAATATTCCCCTGCATTCACAACTTTTTATTATTCTGTCCGAATAGTGGAATAATTTTCTGGCAGATTCAATGTCTCGTATAAATACTTATTATGTTATTTGTAATTTTTGAGAAATGAAAAGATTTTTGAAAACAAAATTACTTCAATGGTACTCAGAAGTAAACTAGGTGGTTTCTGTTATGCTTGTATAAATAATAACTGTTAATGAAAATTAAATTAATTATGAATATAGCTATGTTTTTAAAAGATAGGCTAATATTTTATACAAGTAAAATAATTTATTGTTTATTATATTGATAATACTGAAAACGATTTTAATTATTTCTATTTCCTGAGGCCTTTTAGTGCAAATTGTAACAATAATTTATTGGAATTAATAAAGTGCCTGACCACACATAATATTTTTGGGTAGCCGCCATCGGCTGTATTTGTTTAAGGCAACAAAATTATATGGCACACTAACATGACCCAGTCATTAATGGGTCTATAAAACTTTCCCACTGGTTTGTTTGACAATTGGCCCAGTCACCTCACAATCTGTATTTTCTAATTTGACAGGCATTGGAAGGTAACTGTTCTTACGTTGATTTAATTATTTTTAATTGAAATATAATTTTGTGTAAAGTTGTCTGATCAAAATCCTCACGCAACACAATATCTTTAATAAGACTTTTACGATTTTTTCAAGCTAATCAACAAATAAATTACAAAATCAATTACCATCCCAATAAAACTGTCCCTCGCATATAAACTTTGACCTGGCTCAAATGTGAATATAAATAATCTTAAATATTCTCAAAACTTAATCAAATTATCTTAATATTTTTAATGAATCTGATAATTATTTCCACAATAAAATAATAATCATAAAAATCTAACTAACTATACAACCAATCGCGTGTCATCATCATCGTCATCGTCGTCGTCGTCGCATTAACTAAAACAACAACAATCGGAGAATAATAATAATACAAAATAAATAACTAACATGTAAAATGGTTATTAAACGTCATCTGTGTGTAAGATCAATTTCATAAAATGATTACAATAATAATAGTTTTTAACAATTTTTGTTCTTGTTGTTTTTTGTGTAGCTAAATTGCAGGTTTTGACATTTTGTGTTTAACATGAACAAAATATTTGTTTCTATACAACAATAATGAGGGTGGCTTTTGATTTTGTATACCTACCTCCATATAGATATTTGTTAATGCGTATTGGCTAATTAAAATGTACTGGTTTATTACTAGAACTCATTATATCTGACACATCTGGCCATTAAAATAATTATATACATAGGTACTCATCGAAATCGATACCAATATAACAATTTTGCTTTCAACTTCTAATCGTCTTCGTTTGTGATTTGTCTTCAACAAGTCAATATAGGTAAGATTATTTAAATTAAAACGTAAAAACATAATCGTACATAAGAAATAATAAAAAAAAATATTTAATTTAATTGGTTTTTTATTATTGTTATTATTATTATTACTATTATATGATTATTATTTGTTCATTTTCTTAACAAAACTAAAAAGTCATCATCATCAATAATGACCACAAACAACAACAACAACAACAAAAAACGAGATACTTACAAAACATAACACGAAATCCACCAAAAAATAATTTAAGAACTGTACACAAAAGATGAACGAATCCAATGCCGAGAAAAAAAAACAGAAGCTGTAAACTATAATTGATGATGACTTTCTGAAGTTCCGTATGGACGCACGGAGAAAGATCGACTAACAATAATAATTATTGGTTGTCTTAACAAAAAAAAAAAAAAATGAAGAAAATTAAAATTAAATCTACTTTATTGTGGTTTATGAATATTTAATGATGTGTAATAAAATTACCGATGGTATATATACAATAAATATACAGATGGATGTTGAATTTGAGTTCAATGAGTTTGGGTGCTATTAAAGCTTATATTAATTTATTTTTTTGGGTCTTATATATGGAGCAACCGGATTTAATCTTATTTATGGAGATCATTTTTAAAGTATTATAGATAAGAAGGCAGTAAAAAAAATATTTTGACCGTCCGCAAACATCATTTAAAAATATGTATAAATAATATCGAATATTGATGCAAGGGCATAACACAAACCGTTGCTTTATGCTGGCCCAAATTAAAACCGAGAATTAAATCTACACCAGTAGTTTTGTTGTGATGTAAGTTAATTGGAATAAAAAACTTTTCGTTACAGTAACAATGATTTAAAAAAAAGTGATTTTATTTAAAAATATATAGGTTGTTACATTAACAATTAACAATTAAAAATTTAAAATCAGAAATTAAAAATCAATAACTAAAAACTAATACACTAAAAATTAATTAATGAAAACTGAATACATTAAAAATTAATAAATTAAAAATTAATACATTAAAAATTAATACATTAAAAATTGATACAGTAAAACTTAATATATCAAAACTTACTACATTAAAAATTCAAAATTTAAAATAAAAAACAAAAAATTGTAAATTAAATATAAAAAATTAAAAATTAGAAATTGAATGTTAAAAATTAACAATTAATAATTAATACATTAAATATTAACATATTAACAATTAGTACATTAAAAATTAATACATTAAAAATTAATACATAAAAAAATTAACGCATACAAAATTCAAAATAAAACATTAAAAATTGAAAATTAAAAATTTAAAACTAATACATTAAAAATTAAAAAAGTAAACTGAAAATTAAAAATTAATAATAAAACATTTAAAATGAATATGTACATCAAAAATTAATACATGAAAAACTAAAAATTAATACATAAAAATTAAAAAATAAAATTGAAAAATTAAATATTAAAAATTAAAAATCAGAAATTAAAATCTAAAATTTAAAAATTAAAAATTATAATATATTAAAAATTATAAATTTCAAATTAGAAATTAAAAATTAACTATTAAAAATAAATACATTAAAAATTAATATATTAAAAATTAAAATATTAATAATTAATATATTAAAAGTAGACACATTCAAAACTAAAAATCTATTCATTAAAAATTAAAAATGTAAGCTTACAATTTGATATATTAAAAATTACTAAATTAAAATTTCAAAATTCAAAATTTAAAAATCAAAATTTAAAAAATAAATTATGAATTAAAAATTAAAGCATAAAAACAAAATATTAAAAACTAAAGATTAGAATTAAAAATTAACAATTAAAAATTAATACATATATTAATAATTAATACATTAAGAATTGACACATTAAAAATAAAAAATTGAAAATTAACAATTAAAAATTATTACATTAAAAATGAATAAATTAAAAATTGAAAATTAAAAATAAATACATTAAAAATTAATACACTAAAAATTGAAAAATTTTAAATAAAAAATAAAACATAAAAATTATAAATTAAATATTGAAAACTAGAAATTAATAATTCATAATTATTTTTTAATAATTAATAACTAGGTATGTTGTTAAATTAAAAATTAAATCTAAATTAAAAATTAGATGCTCATTAATTAAAAATTAAAAAATCAAAATTAATGATTAAAAATAAAACTTTAAAATTTATTTTTAATAATTAATAACAGGTATGTTTTTAAAATTAAAATCACAAATCTAAAATTAAAAATACTAAAATTAGATAATTAATAATTAATGAAAAATAATTAAAAATTAATAGATTCAAAATTTAATGTCAAAAACTCAAAATTCATATTAAAAACATAAAACTTAAAAATAAATGCATTACAAATTAAAATATTAATACATAAAAAATTCAAAATTCAAAATAAAAAATAAAAAATTAAAAATTAAAAATTAAAAATTAATACATTAAAAATCAAAAAATAAAATTGAAAAATGATAAATTAAAAATTAGAAATTAATAATTAACAATTACTATATGAAAAATTATTATTATATTAAAAATTGAAAATTAAAAATTAATATTTTAAAAATTAATACAAAAAAAATTAAAACTAAAAAATTAATTATTATAAATTAAAAATAATAAATAAAAATTAAAACTGATAAATTTAAAATTAAAATTTTAAATATAAAAATTCAAAATTATAAATTAAAAATTAAAAATTAGAAAGTAAAAATTAACAAATAACAATTATTATAAATTAAAAATTAACACATTAAAAATTAAAAATAAATAGATTGAAAATTAAACATTAAAAGTTTATAACTTCAAAATTAGAAATTAAAAAATAACAATGAAAATTTATTACAATAAAAATTAATTTAATAAAAATTAAAACATTGAAAATTAATACATTAAAAATTAAATATTAATATATTACAAATTCAAACTTTAAAAATTATTGCTTAAAAATGAATATATTAAATAATTAATAACTATGTATGTTGTTAAATTAAAATTTGAAAATCTAAAATTTCAAATTAGATAATTAATAAATAATAAAAAATTATAAATAATTAAAATTTCAAAATTTATGGAATAAAAATTCAAAATTCTAATTTGAAAATTACGAATCTATAATTAAATCTTAAAAAATAGATGTAAAAAATTAAAAATACAAAACTAAAAATTAAAACTTTAAAATTAATACATTAAAACTTAACAATGAATATATTAAAACTTAAAAATTGATACATTAAAAATTCAAAATTAAAAATGGAAAATTATACATTTACAATTAAAAATAAGAAATTGAAAAATAACAATTAAAAATTATTACATTGAAAATTAATATAATAAAAATTAAAACATTGAAAATTAATACATTAAAAATTACACACATTTTTAAAATTTTTTAAAAACACTTGTTAAATATTTCGCAAAATTACAAAAGGTTTAAAAAATCACTCGATCGATTTCGGCTTATTAGGCCATCATCAGGAGTATCTACTCGATCGAGTGATTTTTTAAACCTTTTGTAATTTTGCGAAATATTTAACAAGTGTTTTTAAAAAATTTTAAAAATGTGTGTATTAAGTGTGTTTCGCCAAGTGCCTACGGCAGAAAGTATAAGAAGCATTAAAAATTAATATGTACATTCAAAATCAAAAATTTAAAATTAATACATTATCAATTGAAACTTAAAAATTAATACATTAAAACTTAAATTTTAATATATTAGAAATTTATATATTAAAAATTCAAACTTCAAAAATTATTGCATTAAAATTGAATACATTAAAAATCATAAATTAAAAATAAATACTTTA
The DNA here is from genome assembly GCA_963556165.1 of Tipula helvola. Taxonomy (NCBI): domain Eukaryota; kingdom Metazoa; phylum Arthropoda; class Insecta; order Diptera; family Tipulidae; genus Tipula; species Tipula helvola. Next base: position 354,018,471 of record OY744481.1, on the reverse strand, counting down.
AAAGTAAAACTTTAAAATTAATACAATACAAATTCAAAATTCTAATTTAAAAATTAAAACTGAAAAATTAAAAATTCCAAAATCTAAACTCAAAATTAAAAATTACCCTTTAAAATAGAAATTTGAAAATTAAAAATTAATAAATAATAATTAAATTTTAATAATTAATAATTAGGTATGTTGTTAAATTAAAAATTAAAATAAAAAATTAAAAATTAGATGATTAATAATTAAACAATAATAATTAATAATTTAAAATTCAAAATTAATGATAAAAATTTAAAATTAATTCTTAATAATTAATAACAAGTAGGTTGTTAAATTAAAAATCAAAAACCTAAACTCAGAAATATTAAAATTAGATAATTAATAATTAATAAAAAATTATTAATAATTATAATTCAAAGTTAAAAATTCAAAATTCAAAGTTAAAAATTATTTTTGGAAATAAATGATTAATTTTAAATTAAAAATTAAAAATTAAGAACTAAAATTTAAAAGTTAAAAATTAAAAAAAAAACTTAAAAATTATTTTTAAATGATTAATGATTAATTTTTAATAACTAATAACTAGGTATGTAGTTAAATTAAGAATTAAAAACCTAAAATTTCAAATTAGATAATTAATAAATGATACAAAATTATAAATAATTAAAATTTCAAAATTAATGGAATAAACATTCAAAGTTGAAAATTCAAAATTTAAAATTCAAAATTCTAATTTGAAAATTACGAATTTATAATTAAATCTTAAAAATTAGAAATAAAAAATTAAAAATTAAAAATACAAAATTAAAAATTAAAACTTTAAAATTAATACATTAAAACTCAACAATGAATACATTAAAACTTAAAAATTAATACACTAACAATTAAAAATTAATACATTAAAAATTAAAATGGAAAATTAATATATTTACAATTTAAAATTAAATATACAAAATTAAAAATTAAAACTAAAAATTTGAAAATTAAAAATTAAAATTCAAAATTAAAAATTAATAATTTAAAATTGGAAAATAAAAAAAAAAATTAATACATTAAAACTTAAAAATTAATACCTACATTAAAAATTGTTACATTAAAATTAATACATTAAAAATTAATCCTTAAAAATAAATTCATTAAAAATTTAAAATTGAAAATTGAAAATTAAAAATACAAAATTAAAAATTAAAACTTTAAAATTATTACATTAAAACTCAACAATGAATACATTAAAACTAAAAAATTAATACACTAAAGATTAAAAATTAATACATTAAAAATTAAAAATTAAAAATGGAAAATTAATACATTTAAAATTCAAAATTAAATATACAAAATTAAAAATTAAAAATTAATAATTTAAAATTGGAAAATAAAAATAAAAAATTAATACCTACATTAAAAATTGTTACATAAAAAATTAATACATTAAAAATTAATCCTTAAAAATGAATTCATTAAAAATTTATACATTAAAAATTAAAAATTGACAATTGAAAATTGAAAATTAAAAATAAAAATAAAAATTGAAAAGAGGAAATTAAAAATTTAAAATTGAATATTAAAAAATAATAATTAATTGTTAATACTTAATAATTAATTTTTGATAATTAATAGCTAAATAAGTTATATTATTAGTAATTAATAATTAATAAAAAATGATTAATAATTAATTAAAACGTAAAAATTAAAAGTTGAAAATTAAAAACTAAAACTTGAAAATTAATTTTTAATAGTTAATTATAAAATGTTCGTAAATAATAACTGGGAATGTTGTTAAATTCAAAATTAAAATCGAAATTAGAAAATTAGATTATTAGTAATTAATTATTAATAAAAAATAATTAATAATTAATTCAAAATTCATAATTAAAAATTAAAAGTTAAAAAATAATAATTAATTTTTAATAATCAAAAACGGGGGTAGGTATGTTGTTAATTAACGGAAAAATTTGAAAAAGATGAACTGCTTGATCTTTTTTTTCATAAAGGTTGCACCATGTTGCTCAAAATTTGTAAAATCCTAGTAATATTTTGAAAGGAAAAAATAAAATTTTGAGTAAAAATCATTTTTATAATATATTAATAAAATGTATTTGCACTTTTCTTCGTGATTCTATTATTTTTAAAAAAAATGAAAAGATTGCATGTAAACCAATCATTACTCTCTGTACCACTAAGGGCAACTAACCGACTTGGTGATGCAACTGGAGTTGATATTGGTGAAATTTCTAAGAAAAAATTATATTAATATAACGGATCAAGAACAGTTTGATGAGTAAAGAGTTATGTTTTCTCTATATACTTATTTATGGCGTACATTGAGCACAAAAAAGGGGATCATATCCATTTTGATGTATGTTCCGTTCCTTCGTATTCGAAAGCTATACATCGACGATTTACATTTGCCATAAACGTTTTAAGGGTTAAAATAATTACTGTTTTGAAATATACCTCTCACGAAATAATGTCAAACAAAATTGCAAACAAACAAAAATTATAGGTGGAAATTTGAGAAGGCAATCGTTGGAAATTGTTGAATAATTACAAACAAGTGTTCATAAAAACTTAAAATTCAAAACGAATAGTAATTGTAAAGCCAAGTTCATCGCAGGTCGTCAATATTTTTAAATCAACTATAATTTCAATTTTGACCTTTTCTCCAAACGTGATACCTCGCTAAAGTGCTATAATTAAAAAAAAAAACTTCCTAGACACCATATACATACGCTACACACATGTACAACCCATATAAAAGAAAAGCCCTGCAGTTACACAACAACATTAAATACATTAATTCGATATACCCGTTAATATAATACAGTATAAGGAAGAAACCAATAAAAAAAATTGTATCTTCTATGTATGACGACGACGACAACGACGACGCAGCAGTGCATGATAGAAAAGAATAAAAATAAAAAACTGTCTTACGTTAAAACAAGATGCAACGAAAACAAAAACTTGACAGAATATAATAATAATAATAATAATAGTAATATAGTAACAACAACACAAAAAACAACATCAATTTACGATGCACGATTTAAACGAGAGAAGTTGAAGATCATTATGATCGTCGAGTATAAGTAGAAAAAAAAAATTGAACCGATGAAGAACGCAAGAATAAGAAAACCAGATAATTTATTTAAATTTGATCTTTAGTATAGAGAAGTTTTTTTTTTTGTATTTTACTACGATAGGGTGTCGTAAGATTTGTTGTTTTTGTATTACACTATATGTGTACAACTATAAAATACATATGATAGGAAAAAAGCGCGGGAAAGAAATACAACACTAACAAGTGTATAAAGTTGTTTTGTAGCAAGTTTTTTTTTTTGTATTTTACGTTTTTTATTTTATATTAACTATTCAAACCACATAGCGTATATGTATATTGATTTGTGATTTGAATTTTAAACAGCGCATTAGGATGGTGTATTAAGTTTGTTCTATAATATGTTGTCGTGGTTTGATTTAATTAATTGTACTGCCGTATTAGACTTTTTCTAGAAAGAAATAAAAAACGCGGGAATATTAATTATTTAGAGATTTATTAAAGAAATTAGAAATTGAAGGTTATTGCGTGATGTTTTTGTCCTGATATTGAATAGCCGCTATACATACATACGTACATAATACACAAATTAATAACCATCCATCCAGAAAGCACAGCAACGTTATTATCATCATCATAATTTCAAAGTGGTATAATGTTATGGTTGTATTGCCCTCTTTTAGTTGGGGTACCTGTATTTTAGGTCAAGAGTCCTTTTTTTTTTTATTTTAATTCGTCTTATTTTTTCTTTGCTTTTAACTTTTATTTATGTACACACAGATGGATGGATTTTAAGTGTTGATAAAAAAAATATTTTAGCTCAAACAGAAATATGACAAGACAATGATTATTTTTAATATTGGTATAGTAATCTGGGCAGTGATTTATAACCAGTGTTTTGTCGAACAGTGAAAATATTTGTAATTTTTGTGTGGACTCAACGAAACTTTAAGCATTGATGGTTTCTATGATGAGCTGGATGATTCTGTTGAGTACGACGGAGAAGAGAATATTTAGTAATTGAATAATTATAAAATTTTTAAGTTAAGTACTATTATATTAAAATTACTATTCGAAATTATAAATACTAGGATTTTTCCTTTATTTGTAGTGTTATAATATACATGGTTTAGCCATCTTGGTCACATAGCATCCGCGTTTTGTTTGTCGATTTTTAGACGTTCCTCAGCCAACTATATTTCATGCAGCATACGCTCATCTACTAACATAAATTTTTATCACATTCGCTCATGACTGTTGAGGATGAAATTTTTTCTCTTTCGAGTTGAAGCTTTATTTCTAATTGCGGTGGTTGGCGTTGGCTCCTCTTCCATCATCTCATAAATTTCCATCACAGTTGATAATTCATTGTTTTAGGGGAAAAAAAGTTTTAATTAAATTTTACCATATGTAAACTCATATAAAACAGATTAGACAGATTTACAACGGCAACAAATACTTACAGTAAATCCCATGACTGGTACGGAATCATCTCCCTGACCGCAATTACATCAAAAATTATCAGTGCCCTTTCTTCAAAGCACGATAGCTGTACTGTTGTGGTCTCACGCTCATCGCCACCAGTCATAAGTTGTTCCTACCCGTATTTTTCGTGATCTTGATTTTAGCTGGTTCTTCCAGAAATTCAGAGACTGGAAGGTATTTAAGAAATAATTAACTAAGTACAAAACTCCAGTAAAATCAAATAATACACTATACATATCGTCTTCTGCCGGTTAATTCATTCTATACCTCATCCAAATATTTCGGGTTTTCTGGAGTATTTTTCCCAGCTAAAAATTGGGTATTTTTCTCTAAAAAACTTAAAACATGTCTATTTCCTCGTGCAATATCCATTTATTAATTTAGCAATTTAAGGGTTTATTATTTATTAACAAAGAAAAACGATTTACAAAACAAACACAAAACTGAATAAATTTTTGAAAATTGGCAAAGACAAAAATTGTAGTTTGATGGGCCTACACAATCATTGTAGAGTTTTTAGTACTTAAGTTTAAGACTGTCACCGCGAGAATACCAATTAAGATTTTCGTATTAAGCCAAACAAAGTTTCAAAATGCGTCTTAGCTAAGAGAATCTTAAGAGTTTTAACGTCAGAATTGGCCTCTTAGTTTTACAAACCACCTCTAATGATTAACAACAAACTCAAGCACTATCGCCTGCAAAAGTAGGTTATGCAAAGAGAAACAATTAAGCATTTTTTCAAGCAAGCAGCCAAATAGCCACATCATCCACATAGCCCTGGACATCAAACCCATGGCTACTCTAAAGGACCTGTAGTAGTTTGTCAACGACCAATGACCATAAAAATGGAGACAGTACGTTTCTTTGGGGACAACCTTTTACGGCACTCAATATATTATGACAGTGGAGTGACCAGGAAGGACTCAGTGTCAATCCAAACAAAGTTGTCATTGTTTCTTTAACGGGGAGGAAAAAACTTACGCTATAGCTCCCTCGTTATACGGTACTACTGCTTTTTGTTCCAAAGAGGTTAAATAACTAGGGGTTATCCTCCAAAACTGAACTGGAAACAGCAACTATTAAATATTCAAAATAGAGCCACCAAGGCTTTCTGGGCCTGTCAGATTCTCTATAGGCGTGGGTTCTAAAACCAAAATCCGTGAAGTGAACCATTAAACCGTAAAGTGAATACATTTACCAAACTATTGAGGCAGTAATATACTGAAGCCAGTCATTTAGAACGCAGTTTTCTCGATAAATATTTCGCGACTAAATGTTTTGTGAGAGTATAAAAAATTTTTTTTTTTTTTAGAAGAAGAATTATCTAGAACATGCGAGCCGCAAGTAAACTGTAATTTCATTGAATTAGTATTAACGGTATAGTTTACAGTACCAAATTTAAGTGCTTTTCGGTAAACATAAAGTTGAGACGCTGTATTACGATAATTGCAATAGTTTGCGTTGTCCAAAAACAGAATTGTCGAGCCGAAAGTATACTGTAAACACTGTGAATTAGTGTTAACGGGAAAGTTTACGACACCAAGTTAAATGTTATCACTCAAAGCACTTACTATATGAATGCAACAAATTTAAGGAACTGATAATGGCAAATCATCTAGAGATCATGAGAAAGGAGGGAAGATGTTTTACTACTTAAACACCAACCATACCGTTTACCAGTGTAAATCGTTACAGAGGTATCCAAAGTGCAAGCGTAAGCATCAGAAGCTGCTACATTTTGAACCGAGTGCAAATGAAGCAAAAGCAGATTCATTCGATCACCAAATTCCGATTAACGAAGAAACTACCGTCGGTAGACATCAAGTACTTGCAATAATCAATCAATCAACGACTATCAACCATTTGCAACCTACCGTCTATCAGACGAAACTATGATTATGTGGTCTCGGCGAGAGTAAATAACAGTATTATACATCCATCAGATCGAAGATACTCCCCACTAAAATGGATTACTTATATGACCTCGAAAATCACCTCTCTAGTACCAAACGAGGAAGGAAAATCAGAGACCTACCAACATCTACAATGTCTTCAGCTGGCTCACCCTAGTTATTATACTCCAACGGAGATCAATGTGTTAATTGGAGCAGCACACTTATTAGATATTCTAACGAATAGCAGAGCCATACCAGCATTTAGTAGAGCCGCGTGACAAGGTTACTTCAATGTCTATGCTAAAATTGATATCGACCATACGTCAAGGCAATTTTAGAAGGTCGAATGTACTGTTAAACCACCACATTTGTCAGACGAGGAAACCCTATATGAGAGACATTTTACCGAAACCACTAATATTAACGAGAATAATAGATTCGTAGTGCGACTGCTATTTAAAACTCCAATAATTGAAATAGGCCGATCATACCACATATATAGCACAGAGTGGACTAGTGGCCGTGGAAAAGAAATTTAGTAAAAATGAACCCTTTAACCAACAATATCGGAACGTCATTAGGGAGTTTGAATCCATGGGTCATATGAAAAGAGTTTATAAACCGAATCTAAAACCGAATTGCTATATTTTACCACATGATGGGATAATTAAGGAAGCCAGTTCAACAACTAAGCTGAGATTCGTGTTCGACGCTTCAGCGATGATCAGCTTAGGTAATTCATTAAACGATACTCTTAAGGTCGGGCCGACTATACAGCCATCGCTATATAACATCTTATTAAGATTTTGCCAGCACCGTGTCATATAAACAGAATACGTCGAGAAAATGTACCGGTAAATAATAATAGCTCTACAAACAAAGGAGCAATTATTTCCGACGTTAAAGGAACATGGTTTGCATATAAGAAAATGGGCATCCAATCATAAGGAGTTTCCAATAAGTATACCGAACGTCGACAGGGAAATGTCACCAGTGCACTTTGACGAACATGGTAGCACAATCAAGGTATTTGGTATATAATAACATCTTTCACGTGACATTTTCAAATTGTTTGTAAGGTTGGATGAGACGTTCCTACCGACAAAGAGTAAGCTTCTGTCAGAAGCATCCCGAATCTATGGGGTGGCTGTCACCAGTTACCATTGTAATTAAAATATTATTTCAAAAGCAATGGTTACTCAAACTGGATTGGGATACCCAACTTCCAGACGATCTAAGAGAACAATGGTATACTCTAGGAAGTTCACTTAACCAATTAGAACAACTGGAAATTCAACAATGGTTTCAAACCACGAAACACGACGTTCAGAAGTATCATATGCCGCAGTCCTGTATTGTAGAACAGAGAGCGAGGACGAAGACATTAAAGTCAAATTAATTACTGCGAAGCCAAGGTCGCACCTTTGAAACAAATTTCTATTCCAAAATTAGAATTATGTACGGCTCATATATTGGCACGTCTATAAGCAAAAATAAAAAAAACAACAAAAGCAAAAAAAATGTGTGTACGTCTATAAACGTTAAGGCCGGTTTAAATATCGAATAAGTGTGTGCATCGACGAATTCGACCATTGTTTTGGACTGGTTGTCTCTTCATCCAAGAACATTGCATACTTCATGTCTCATCGGTTTCAAATCCGGCAGACTGCGCGTCAAGAAAGTTATCACCAAACCAACTAGTTATTCACCATTTATGGTGGACAGGGCCTAATTTGTAAAAAAAAAACAAATCCGATTGGACCCGATTGGCCACTTCAAAAACAAATTTACGAGACTGACCTATCATGCCACTTAAAGAAACAAAACATTCTAGCATTTTTGTATAAAGCTACAATAAGCTATATGTACATTAAAAGGTCCTGAACATATTTTTCTTTAGGAGAGCAGCTTCCTGAAAAATATCAAAAACCTAGATACACGTTTTTACATCGTCACCATCTGTATGTAAGATAGCTTTTCTCTGCGTTTCGAAAAGGATTTTAATTTTGGGACGATGGAAGTGCTCTTCGAGGCTAAAATAGCATATTTAGCAACGAGAAATACTGTCACCAAAATTCTACCCCAAACGATGCGTTTAATGTGAAAAACAGGGGAAAAACTGGATTTCAATAATTGTACGAACGGCACTAAATCGGAGTAGCAATTAAATGTTTGTTTTAAAATGTTCTCGATTTTTTTCACATTCTTTTTATAATGAGTGAGTAGGAAAATATTGTTTTTGTAAAATTGTGGAATTTACAAAGTTTAAAGAATCTGAATGAATGAAATTTATAAAATTTATCGATTTTATAAAATTTGCCGAGTTCAAAGAATTTATAGTATTTATAAAAATTGGGAAATTTTATAAAATAAAAATAGAAAAACAACTTAAGTTAGAGGAATTTATAGAACTTATAGATTCCACAAAATTTAAAAAATTGATGCAACCGGAAAGAGCAAATACTGTGAAAGTACATAAACTGGAAAGGTTGGACTGACAGCCTATCTTGAAATGAGGCAAAATATGTCTGGCCAAACCAAGACTTGGGGCACACCAGGAGTGCCCAGTTGAGGTAAATTACTTCTGTATTAACTGTTTGGACGAGGAGGAGGAAGGGACAAGGGTTCACTTCCGATGCTCATGTCCGGTATTAGCCAACAAAAAGATAGGTTCAAGATAGGGCCTGTTTGATAATTTGTACGGTACTGTACAGTGCATACTATTTTCCTTGTGATTTATTTTCTGATGGTAAAACAAAGAAAATGTTTACGCTGCACCGCACCGTGCGAATTACCAAACAGACCCATGGGCAACCTGTTAGATTTTGAAAACAATAAAGCCGCGATATTCTACGCTGCCTAAATAGTTCTAAATGGTTCCAGAAAGGCTGAAGGGGATACATTATGTGCCACTTCAACTAACCTAACCTATACTGAATTTTTAGGCTTTGTAGAATTTATTCGTTTCATAGAATTCAAAGAATTTCTTGAATTTGCAAAATTTATAAAAATTAAAGAATTTTTAGAACTACTAAAATTTGTAGAATTAACCGAATTTATTTAATTTAGAAAATTTTTAAAATAAACCAAATTTGAGTGTGTAGAACTTATAGAACTGACAGACTTCAACAATTTATAGAACCCCATTTGAATCTATACGATTGAATTTATATAATCCTTAATATTTATAGAATTTATGGGTTTTAAAAACATATTAAAATTTAGATAATTACAGTCTTTGAAGAATTTATAAACTACACAATTTATGAGATTTGCATAATTAAAAGCACTTCGTAGAAGCTACTAAATTTATAAAATTTATAGAAATTATTGAGTTTATATAATTATTTAAGCTCATATGATTTGTCGAAATTTCTGAATTTATGAAATATATAGAATTCAGAATTTTTAGAATAAGTAAAGTTTGAGTTTGTAGAATTTATAGAATTGACAATTTATAAAACCCATAGAATATATAAAATTTATAGAATTGATGGAATTTATAAAATTCTTATAAAAATATTAGAATTTATAATATTTATAGACTTTGTAGAATTTAGAGAATTTTTAAAATTTATAGAATTTATCGAATTTAAAGAATTTATAAGAACTAAAGAATTTATGACATTTGTAGAATTTAAACCACTTAGGCCCGATATTATGGACGAGAATAGTTGATTAATCGCCTGATTTATCGTAGTTTGCAATATATGAACGACGCTAATAAATAAAATTAATCGACGATTTTGGTTACCATCTGTTTTACCATCCCTTTTTGGTGACTAAATCAGAGAGTAAAATATTTTTTGTTGTTCTTTTTTTAACGTTTGAGTTTTAAACTTCATTCATAGCATTTTTAGAATTTATAAAATTTATAGAAATTATTGAATTTATAGAATTATTAAAGTTTATGGATTTATCGAAATTGTTGTACATATTAATAGAACTTAAAGTATCCACCAAATTTAAATAATTAATAGTTCTGGTATTATAATTAAGCCATTTTTGCTTTATTGAAAAGGAAATCACAATTAAGCAACCCGAACATAGGCAAAAGAATTGCTTTTGCTAAAGAGCATTTGGCAAAACCTGGGGCATTTTGTAATTTAATAATTTGGAGAGATGAGAGTAAATCCAACTTGGTTGGAGGTGACGAGAGACCATACGAAAGATGATTTGAAACCAGGAGATTAGCCATTGGATCATAGCAGTGCATCAGTAATGGTTCAATTATTTATGTTTCTGTATTTTGTACACTAAACTTGTTATTTTCAAAGTTTATGATGGTGAATTATTGCTATGTACCAAGTTATAAATCAAACGCAGCAAAAGGAAACAATATAGAATTTCATTTTTTTCCGAAAGATTCACATTTAATTAAAACATGGTTATTTAAGCTAAAAATAGGCAAAAAGTTATCACAACAAGCTATTGTGTGTAATAGACATTTTAACGAGAGCGACTACGAAATCAGTGATTTTCGAACCGGTATGAGTAATCTTATTATTGCTATACTTTACAGGACTATCTATTTTGCTGAAAAAAGGGAGCGGTGCCGACCAAAAATATACCAAAACAAAAATATACCCGTCTTAAGTCTGTCTTATGCCAAAATTATCCTTGGTTAAGTTAAACCCTGTCGAGGTCACTAGTTTGGTTCATATGTTAAATCGATTTTTGGTTATATAATTCCTAATTATCTTTCAAATTCAACCAGTTTTGAAATTAGCGACCAACGTACAGTAGCGTAACTACAAATGTCGGGCCCCTCCCTCGCAAACTTTTTGTGGGCCCCTAAAAATGCCTTACTGTACTATGAACAAGTCAAACTTTAAGTGAAAATCTTATTTCTTCCTATTGTCTAGTCTCGCATTAATTAAAAGTATCTGATTTCAAGGGTAGATGACACTACACGTCTTGCAACTCAATGATCTGACGATTTCTAAATATATCGATAAACCATCACAAATTTCGAATATAATTTGAAACATATCAAGAATTTCGAAATAATCTCAAAAATGTCGAATTTTTAATGTATCTTGAATATTCTTTAATGTTCTCAAATATTGAATTATCTGTAAGTTTTGTTAAAAAATGGTATAAGCATAAAATATGTATCTGCGAAAATTGTCAATTAGTTTTATGTTTGATAATTATTAATTAATTTAAATAAGTTTGGGTTATAACTTAACATTTAATGTTTAGCCTTTTAGGTTTTTGCTAAAATGTTTCATGTACGAGTATATGCAAAAATCGAGAACTTTTAATTTTATAGGCTTCCAACTATCAAAGCTTTTTTAACCAAACCATTTTACTCAAAAGTATGATTTTAGTAGCAGAATTTTGGCTAAAATTTAGAATATTTGATCTTAAAGTTAATCAACAATCATCAAGAGCTTTTAGTTTTAAAATGTTTTCAAACCAAACCATTTTACTACGAAACTTGACATTATAAAGGAAAGTGGTATTTTCAGATAAATTTAGAATATTTGTTTTCAATGAACTTTAAGCTTGATAATTCGTTTATACCTTTCGGGTTTGAACTTAATGTTTTGGAGAATTATCATAATTTGAAGATTTTGTTAAAATGTTTTATTTTGTATTTGCAAAAATTGTCGAATTTTTAGTTTTAGCAGCTTTCACGTATCGAAGCTTTTAACCCAGATCATTTATTTTTTATTCTGAAATTCGATAGTTTAAAGGAAGGGGAGATTTTAGAATACATTTAGAATATTTGTTTTAAATAAGCTTCAAGCTTGACAATTAATTTAAACTTTTTGGGTTTGAACTTAACATTTTTGAGCTTTTTAATAATTTCTGTTTTTTAATAAAATGTGTTATGAGCATAAATTACATATGTACATATTTCAAAAAATTATCCAGAGCTTTAGTGTTTAGAGTTTTAACTTATTGAATCATTTAAACAAATCATTTTACTTTGAAATTTAATAAAACAAGGGATGACGGAATTTTAGGTAGGATTTAGTATATTTGTGCTCATTGTAAATTATTAAGGGGTTTTAGTTTTAAGAGCTTTTCAAAGCAAACTACATATTTGACTTATAAATTTGATATTATAACGAAAGGTTGTATTTTGGGATTAACTTGTTTTTTGTTTTAAATGAGCTTTAAGTTTGATATTTTATTTATTTCTGTGTTTCGTTAAAATGTTTTAAGAGTTTTCACGTATCGAAGCTTTTCAACTCAAATCGTTTTACTCAGAAATGCAGGGTAATTTTTTGGAAAGATTCTGAATGTAAAAATATCCTTCATCCAAAATGTGTTTCCATTTTCTAGCTTTCCATGTGTAAGAAAATCAATTGGTTTACTCAAATTTAATTTTGTGGACATATACGGGCCATCGTTTAAAAGTAGATGAAACCGAACATGATATGACGAGTTCAAAATATATCGGTAAAGCATCACAAATTTCTAACATAATTTTAAATATCAAGTATTTCGAAATAATTAAAAATTTCGAATTTTTAATGTATCTTGAATATTTTTGAAAGTTTCAAATATCAAATTATCCGTTGTAATGTAAAACCAAAAGAAATCCTATACGTTCTAATCACCGCCGCGGGTACACCTACAGGAAATCGGTGAAATATCGAAATTTTGGCATAATCTCAAAAAATCTTTTAAATATCACCAGTTAGATTTATATGTGTAACTCTGCAAGTTCTTACAACTCAAAGCTAAACGCAGAACAATTCTTTACAAAATTCGAATAAATTGCCAAATCTTTAAAAATCTTGAATAGTCCTAGGGATGTTGAAAAACTTAAGAAATCTAGAATAAACCACGGAACAATTTCGATTACCACAGAAAAATCGGAAAAATTTTTATATTATGTGAATATCGATTGATTTCGAACAATTTTAGTAATACAGAAAAATCTGGATATTAATGAATAGTATCGGAAGGACTGTAAAAATCTAGCTAGCCTACGAAAATTGTGAAGGCTATAAGCTCAAAAAAACGATATGCAATAAGAATAGAACCCTTGGATCTTATCGGGTAATTTTTTAAATTTCAAATAGGGTATTCTTCGAATAGGCTCTAAAACTTTGGAATAACCTGACTGTTTCATAACACTGAATCACCAATTAAGTCTCAAATATAAACTCCACCAAAAACAACCAAAATAAAACACCATCACTAGTTGCAAAATTAAGATGGCATTTGCATTTTCCTTATATTTAAATTAGTTTTTCAAAATAAACCGGTAAATTTAGTTTTTATTTACGACTTACTAGTACTCAAAAGATTCGCTAAATAAGAAACTATAAGTTGAACGAATGCTAATTGATTATAGATATTGATTGGTTTGGCTTAAGGGAGGGAAACAAAAATTTATTTTCAGTTGCGGTTATGTGTTTTCTAGTTTCTTCTTGAGTTTTATGAACATCATCATAATATATCGCAAGAGAAAAGATAAATACTGTTTTGGATATACCGCCTTTTTTAAGAAATAAAAAGCATTTCTCAAAAGAGGAAATTATGGACTCAAGGCATATAGCCAACCTTCGAATTTTAGTTGAGCGAGTGGTTGGTCGAGCTAAAATAAATCGAATTAACGATGGGGCCTGTTTAGGCCCAGCATTGCATCAATGGGCACATTCTCTAAACTACGCTCGACGGTCTGTACCACTTTTGAAGCTGCGATGTGGAGCTGGAATATTCCGGTACTTTTTCTAAAAATTTGGAAACAGTTAAAAAATTTTAAATCCTAACAAATAAGTACAGCAGATATCTTTACCTGATACTGCAAAACATTCAATAGCATATAAAAGTGCCGAAATATGCTTACAAGCGGCGTTTAATCCGCCACCAGCCGGGCAGCTACAAGAAGCCTTCATTATTTGATCCATAACAAAATTAAGTTGAAATTGCACGGCATAGTTTACATTCTTTTTTATCTCAGCGCTACAAGCTCCTTTAAAATAAACATCATTAAGATTGAAAGAAAAGACAATTTTTCGTACGAAACCATTGAAAAATAAATTTCGCCCTTTCCTTTCCCCAGCGGTTACTTTTCTTTCGCCGAACCAATTAAAAATCACTGGAGCACACAGCCACTGTAATTTAAGCCTACGCCACTCCAGAATTTAATTCATCATAAATAATGTCTGCCTGAAAATTTGTCGGGTCAACTGCTGGCACAATATCAGGCGTGTACAATTTCCGACTAAGATTGCCAGTAAAATTTTGATTTTTAATTTTTAATCAGGGATTATTTAATAAAAAATTAATTCCGGAATGGAGAACATTGAAATTCGATAGTTTCGGAATTACTTTTTGGCCAAAAATTGGATGTCCTAATACTCATGCAACTTGATTTTATTCGGCAAAATTTAATAATATTCTAACATTACGCATAAAAGTGCTTCTGTATTTTAATAAAAACAAAGCTACCATTTTTATAAAGCCGATAGCAAATGTTAAATCGACTAAGCCCTAAATAATCACCATAAATCATTTTTATTAGTTAAAGGTGGAAAATTCATTTGAACTGGATAGTTTGTGTGTTGCTCTTCAAATAATCACTACCCACTGCCATTTAAACATTTTTGCCTATAGATATGTGTGTATAGTATATAAGTTTTATTTGTATTTATTTTTATTTTTTATCTAAAATAAAATTGAACTCTCCAAAGTGTACATGCATATACAACAACAACAACAAAATGTATTATAAATAAATAAACTAACTTTTAAACGAGATGATAAATAAAAAATAAAAAACTCTATATATAAGAAAATAAACAAAGATAAAACCAGTTTCTTATTTCTTTTATTCTTTCTTGCAAAAAAAAAAAAAATCGTAAGATACAATTGCAAGGTCAACATCTGAATGTAATTTCTTGTTGTTGTATACATTATGTACGTTGTACGTTTTTGTATGCACGATATAAACGATATTCAATGCATTTGCTGTGTGTATGATCGAGAACGAACACGCTCTTATGAAAAGAACGAGACAAAATATTAAACCTATATTGACATATCCGAAGAAATATGACTTATGTTCGTTTGTTAAATTGGGGGTTTTATACATACATGTATGTACGTATTTAGTACACAAAAACTTGTTAAGCTGAATTAAATTCATATAATCCACATCAAGCCACACATAGTGCGAGATATCAACTTAGTCAACCGCAGTTATAAACTCGTCTCTTAATTAGTAAAATAATTATTTAATTACGCAAACTTAAGCACATTATTATTTGCTTTCAATTTACATTTTGTGTCTGGGACCGATCTAAGTAAATATATGTATACGTATAATTGTATACTTATGTGCAATACTGTTTGACGACAGATATACATTTTATAAATTGATTATTGTGATAATAAAATTACAGTAAAAAAAACACAACAACAATTAATATCTTAGCCTTGAATGTTAGAAAGAGAAAAAACAATAACAAAACACAAAAAACAGGTCATTGCCTTGCCTTTTTCTATATTCTCTTTACATACATATACTATACACTTTGGTTTAAAAGAAGTTTTTTTTTCATGTCTTTAAGAATACAACAACACCAAGAAGAAGTAAAAAAAATATATATACGATTTGTAAAAATGAATAAGAAGTCGAATAAGAAACTTAAAAAGTTAACAAAAAAAAAAAAATTACGATTAAGAACGAATTGGAGAGGATAATATTAAGACTTAACTCTGCGCGCTTATGCATTTGGAATATATTGTCCGTATTTATTGAGCTCATATATATGTACAGTATGTGTAACATGATATTCAAAAATAACAACAATAAATTATGAACCATCAATTTTCTGCATGCACAATCCGTATCCCAACCTAATTACATACAATAGAAGTTATTGCGATATAAATAAATATGTACATAAAAAAAGAATCGATTAATCATGTTGATTCTTGTCCTAACAATTAAAATTTTAAATATATCCCTGAATGTTTTACTACCATGTGAGCTCTAAAATAATCATCTGTATTCCAATTGAATTTGAGAATAATTGGGAATGCGTTTTAAAATTTTAGTGTTCGGAGTGTTATGGTAACTTATTTGTTAAATACAGCAACAAAATCTGAAAGTCGACACCATCGGCCAAATAGGAAACTCAGTGAATCAGTGAGAAAGTCAGTTTGTATTTCTGTTGTGACCCCGACTCCGGTTGTTTTAATGTTGGATCATATTGTCATGCTTTTATTAATTTACAATATATTTTTTTTTGTGTGCTGGCCAGGTGCGAATTACGCACCGGCCAGTGGGTGAATAATTACATTTTTGTTTTTATTAAAAAGAAAGAAGCGCGGTGCTAAGAGAGACCATATTTTTTTTCTTTCATTTAAACGCACAACACACCACGCGGAGACATGCCCACACTCACATAAACAACGGGTCATGCAGCAACACACACGTGGTTGTACGCCGTTACATATTCGGAATCCCGTACACCAGTAATTATCACCTGCAGCGAAAGCAACAAAAAACAAAATTAATTAATGACAACATGATCCAACATTAAAACAACCGGAGGAACACACACATTACACTCATAAAATGGAGTCAAAGAACGTCATCACCACCATAACTGCCGTCGCTTTCATCACCACCGTCGCCGCCATCACTACAGCTGGCAGAAACATCATCGTCATCGTCGTTCTTTTTATTGTGATCCTCCAGCAGCTCCAGCAACGGAAAACGGGACCAGTTGCAGCTTTACCAACATCATTACCGGTATCGCCATAATCACACAGACGACAACAATAGAACGTGATTTTTTTTATTTTCTTTTTATTTTGTCTATGCAATAAAAATTTCATTGTGTTTCATTGAAATAGCTCCGCAAAATCTCGCATGGCAAAGCGACCACCCAGCCATTCCCACTGCACTCCCCACCACTTTTTATACGGCCACAGTCGAGACTCACTTCGACAGCCGCAGTATACCTTTCCATGTCACTGGGACACAGTCGAGACTCACTTCGACCGTCCCACTCTCAGAGACTGGCCTCAGAGCGGCCACTGCCAACACCTCTTGGCAGGCTCTGAAGCTGACTCCAGACTTCAGAATTCATTTTTAGGTCTGGCATGTCACAGCATTGACTTGACATGGAAACTCGGTCAATGCGCCAGTCTTGTGTCGATCTGGTACGGTGGACAGTGAGAGAAGACTAGTGGTGCACATCAGATATTGGTTGAAGCCACTGCTGTCAACCTACCTGGTGTGTGCTTCAACACTTCCTTTTCACCGCTGCCCACCTGCCTAGTGCTGCACAAACTGCACATTCATTCGCTTACGTCACAGACATCTTAATCCAGCTCTGTCTGCAACACAGCACATTTCAGTAAAGGATAATAAGAGGTACCCACCGATATTTGGTCGACGCCTCTTGCTCCCATCATATCAGGTGTGGGCCTCGACGAACATCTTTCTTCACCGCTACTGACGCAGACAACGACCGACAACATAACACTGACCACATCACCTCCCTTTCACTCCATCTCGGCATAGCACCTTAATTAATGTCCAATAGATGGGTCATTTTAATTGAGCATCGCCACCTCTATTCAGCGCATCTGAAACACACAGACAGATCGAAATCAACCACGTTTCACAGGGAGGGGGAATTACTCGAGGAGGAGTCCGGTAGCTGCTCACTCATTCGTTCTCCGCCACAATGAGTTCACCCAATCACCGCTTCAACGTTGTCCGTTCAACAACAAACAGCTCTGGTTAATTGGGTCATTTTCCCCCTTATTCAATCTGCTGCACCAATCACAGCATGCCAATTGGTAAAAACAACACAATAGAACTTTGTTTCTTCCTTTGTCGTCTGATTTTACTGAAGATGACAACGAATATAAATATCAATACTTCTATGGTCGTGTAGGAGACTGTTTATTGGAATACTGTGTGCTTGCTGCTGAATCCTGCTCTTTTTATTTTGTTGGTTTATGAATCTTCCAATCCTTGGAAATGGTATAATATAAAATAATTTGCCTTAAAAAACGCTTCTGATTTCGTTTTGTTACATTAAATTTAGTTTCATCTGTTAAAGAGAATATCAAGGCGAATTCGTAACGATAGTTGATTCTATTCGACACCTTAACCTTAACCTATTGCTTCTTCTTGATAAAGATGCACTCCTTAAAATAATCTGCAGTAAGTGGAGCGTAACGATTTTTGTTTCTTTTATTCCGAAATATTTTGTGGATGGTTTAATATATTGTAAAGTTTTTTTCTTGATTACTGAAACCGCCAATTGGTTGAAGATTTGAAATAATGCCACTTGTTCTAAAGGTCATTATGTAATAACACAAGATTTATTTGAAATTCGTAGATCTCAAACAATTGAATTTTATCGCGACAAAGATTGACCATTATGAGTGTGTTGCTTTTATTGCTTATTATCTGGTAATTCTTTTGAAGTAATTTAAACTATTTCGTGCTGATTTCACGACCATGTTTAATAATATTGATGGTAGCATCAATAATTTTTGCTGAAGTTCATTAAGTGTTCTCTATTTGATGTGTTATTACTTTTTTAGTTATGTTGAGTTTGAAGTCAGAGTTTAAAATGTTGAAGATTTCCTTCCAATAACTGCTCAGGCCATTGTTTCTAAAATATGTATTGTTGAATGAAATATAGGTTATTGGATAGGAGGGTTATAAATTGCTCTAAGTTCAATAAGATTTCTTCGAAGGCAGTGCTTTGTAGACTTAATAATCTGTTTCTGGACGTAAATTCAGATATGTATATCGCTTACCAGTTTTTACTGGACTTTACTTACTTACTATGTAAAGTTATTCCAAGAAAAAGAAAAATGCTCATCAGGCAATACTATTTCCATCTAATACCTTTTTACTTTTCCCACTAAAACGAAGTTAGATTACAAGTTAATAAATGAATTTACCTTCGTCGTTACCATATTTTGTAAATAAAAATCCCGAAAAATTTTTTTCTGAAAAATAAAATCTCGAAAAATAAAATATTGAAAAATAATGTAATCATCTATTGGAGTTGGGGTCGTTACCCAAAATAAAAAAATCCCAAAAAAAACAAAAATCCCAAAAAACCAAGTTTTTTAAAAATAATTTTTTTTTGAAATATTATTTTAATTCGTTTTATACCTTGGAGGATGGGGGCTGCCGCCCCAAACCCCCGCGCTGACGATTTTTTGAAATCTAATATTCATAGTTATTGAACCATTTTTGAAAAATTTCTATTTTTTTTAAATAATTCACATACTAAAATAGAGAACTCCCCAAAGCCGCTTAGCATTGGACCCTTTGCGCAAGGATGACAGGAAAACGTCAGAAAAATTTCAAAAATATTAACATTTGTAAAAATATTTACGTTTGTATTTCACATACTAAAATAAAAAACTCCTCAAAGCCGCTTAGCATTGGTCTTTTCCGTCCAAGGATTCCTTTTGTTTTCATATTTTAGTTATCAAAAATTGATTGGAGTCTTCCCTTTCGATGGGGCAGTTTATTTTGTATTTTTTGGTATTTTTTGGGGGTTTTTTACATTATTTTTCAGTATTTTTTCGATATTTTTCAGGATTATATTTTCCGTATTTTATTTTTCGTGATTTTATTTTTCAGAATTAAAATTTTCGGGATTTAGAATTTTCGTTAATTTAGATTTTCAGTATACCTATACCAACACGCTTTGTGTATAGTGTTTTAATGGAATAGGGCCGAAAGGCCAAATGTCGAAAGACCGATCGCCGAAGGCCGAATGTCGAAAGTCCGAATGTGTCGAAAGGCCGAATGGATCAAAGGCCGAATGTTGAAAGGCCGTAATATCGAAAATCCGAATGTCGAAAAACCGATTGTGTAGAAAGGCCGAATGTCGAAAGGACTTTTGTGCCGAAATTCATTTTAATTTTTCATCTTTTTATGAATGAAAATTGGGTAGCACCTTATCTAGAAAAAAATAATACAGAAACTGAAAATCCTGAAAAAAAAATCCAGAAAAAAAATCCAGAAACAAAAAAATTCAGAAAAACAAAAATCCAGAAAACTAAAATCCAGAAACGCAATTATCAAAGTGCGAACCAAATTAAAATTAAAATGTCTATCGAATTTTACTTTTTCCGTAAAGTTCTTAATATTTACAAGATCAAAGGTATCCTATCGCTCATATCGCTTCTAATGATAGTTCTACCACAAATGTTTCAAGTTATTTTGTGGTTAGCTTAATTCGTAGGGTTAGTACGGCATCAACGAATGTATTGGAGCGAATTGCGGATTTAATGCTTCGTCAACTTTGCAGACACAGATCAAAGGAATTGTATCGCTCGTTTCGCTTCTACTGATAGATGTACCACAAATGTTTTAAGTGAAGTCAAAAATCTAAAAATGCCTATAAAATTGAATTTTTTTTCATTTATTTTGAACAAAATATTTTTTCTGGATTTTTTTCTGGATTGTTTTTCCGGTAATTTCTACACTGAAAAAAAAATGTCACATAAATTTAATAAGATAACCATATGAATATAAAAATATGATTTCATATTATAGATTCTTAGAATTAAATGAAAATTCCTCTTAATTTTACATTTCAATCTTATTATTTTAAATAGAAAAAACTACTTATTATTTTAATAGTTTTCCTTTTTGAAAAAAAATGACTTCTGATTAACCATTTATCAAAATATGGTTTTCTTATTATATTAATTCAGAAATCCTATTAATAATTTCGGTACTGCGTAATATTTTCATAGTTAATAGATTTCCGTATAAATTTAAATAGACTTGCATATAATAAATGTGCATTGGTACGAAAAAAAAAATAATTCGTAGATTCGGAGATAATCGGAATATGATCGTACAACAAAAAATAAAAAATCATAAATCATTCATTACAGAAATTTTTCTAAAGTGGTTTGAACGTGGTTCGAACGTGGTTAATTGTGTATATGTGAATTTGTGTTTAAAAAATTTGTTAACTCAATAATAATTTAAAAAACTACAAGGGTACAATTAATACAAGTTTATTTTATTGTAATAACGATGGATGATGATAATTCCACAATCATTTTTATCAATGGTGCCGAAATGGACCCCGATTTAAAAGAGTTGCTGGAACAATGGGAAATCACAGAAGGGTTATGTATGATTTTTATTTCTTTTGGTATAACTAAATTAAATCATTTACGAGCAATGGAGTTATCAGATATCGATGAACTTTTTGGAAAAATAAGTAATGACTGTTTTGGCGAGAAATTAATTTTTAAATCAAAATTACGGAAATGGCGCAAAGAACAGGTACAAATATATACATATAACAAATTCAGTGATACAATTGTGTAATATCGTGTAGTAAAATTAACAGTTTCATCCGTTGTTGCTTGTTAATTTTTTCTTTATTTACTGTATTTACATTAGTATATTTAGTAACAAACATTCTATGATTTAGCAAATTCCTATGATGTGTGATGACGATACGGCATCAACAACTTCTAATAGTAGAATACTTGAATGGCTTGAAAAAGTTTCAAATGAATTATCCAATCAAGGCTCGTCGTCCCGGGGTAGTACGCCCAATATACGAATTAGTAATGCCGCATCAAAAGAAACCATGGACGCTTTATTGAAATCAACAATCAAAGGAAAGAACATTGTAGAGTATTATGCAGAGCACAATAGTTTAAATAAAAAAAACAAAATGATTTAGCTCATTGTATAGTCGATTCATTCGTTGAGAATAAACAGAAAATGTGCTATAGCGACATGCAGCAGTGGGCTTATTTAATTGAAGATTATTTTCCTGCTGAAAAATCAGTAAGATAATTAGATTATACAATTTTCTTCAATAACGTTATGTAACTATTTATGCTACATTTAGATAACCTATTATCTACCAAGAAAAAAAGGAGCAAGAAACCCAACAGGAAAATTGCATTCCGGATGGTGTAACGTAGTGCATCCAAAACAAACAGCCCCATTAGATTCTATGGGTGGGCTGAGTTCATCAGAAGTCGAAAATTCAGAGTATTCTAATGAAGGTATGAAATTTGAATCCAACCAACAAAATTGTTTTGTTAGTTTTATTTAAATTATTGTACTCTGTACAGATTGCGATGATGGCAATTAAAATATCGAACTTAAAATATGTAAATTATTTGTTCGATCCGCTTTTAATGTAAAGTGGATTTGAACATCAATTTATGCAAAACAATTTTGGGTGTTATCTAAATGTTGTTTAAAAATGATTACTCCATTGTGTTAAATGATATGATTTTACTACACCCAGACGAAAATCATGCAATAATATTTCTGATATTTCCAATATTATATAAATAAATGAATATATATATATATATATATGTATATATATATATATATATATATATATATATATATATATATATATATATATTTATATATATATATATATATATATATATATATATATATATATATATATATATATATATATATATATATATAATATTGTTTATATATTTTCATTATTTAAGATTTAATTACGACAAAAACATGGCTGAAGTATAATTTTAGTCCATGGAATACAATAATTGAGAATTGGACGAAAACATCTTTGCTAAGAATCACTGAATTAAAATGTATGGGAACGATGAGTGAGATTTTAGCGGATTGGCCCTTGTATAAACATCATGATGGCAACCAGTTGGTAAGATAATACTTAATAATAATGAATAATGAAATTTCTAATATTATATTTTTCTAATTGGTTTTATTAGATCGATATTGATTTTGAAACACTTTTTCCTAAAAAGCAACTTCTGTTGCTAAATGGCTTTGACGCATTATTCCCAAATATTTTAAAATATTATGCAGAAGAAATAAAGGACAAAAAAGCACTTGAGCATCTTGATGCTATTAATGCCAATAAATTAAATTCAGGTAAAAATTATAAATGAACTTTAAACATACATTTTATACAAAACAATTTAATTTCAGAATCACGTAACTGTATGATAATTCTTCTACTTCATGCCGTTCTTCAACCGTTAAGAATTAATCGGAAACACAAACCAACAATTTTAGATGCGCAAGAAGATTTCTTAATTCACATCATAACAATTAATGATTTATTACCGACGATTGCACTACTAACAGGTAATATTCAACCCAAAATTATTGCTGTTGGCTCTGATCTGCAAAACTTAACTGAATTTTATATTTACTGCGATGGTGTACGATACAAAACATTAAGTTTCATTCGTTGTATTGATATAATAATTAAATTAAGTTATATTTTTAATATTAAATATTCGGAAAAAAGCAAATTAGCATACATTTTTTTGGAACAATACTTTTTCGATCTAAAATCTGAAGAATTTTCTGCCGTTGCTAATATTATTAATAAACTAAAACAACCAATAAATTAATATGGTTATGCTAATTTGCTTTTTATGTGAATATGCAACTCATTCGCTTAACCAACTAATACAGCACCTACAAGTATTCCATGGAGTACCTAATATTTATAAATTTGAATGTAAACAGCTAAATTGCAGACAGAAGTTTCAAAATATTCATTCTTTTAAAAAACATTTAAAAAAACACGAGTCTGATTTTACATACAGCAGCAAAGATACAAATATTGTTTTGGAAAATTATTCACCGTCACTGTCAAAAATTTCTTATAATCAATTGTCAAGTGTTATTACCGAATCTCTTGAGCCGCATACTAATGATATTCAAAACTTAATTAGTGAATTTAAACTGTCAGTTACAACATTTATTTTAAAATTACATGAACATCCCCAATTCTCACGTAAAGTTGTTATTGAAATTGAGGATATGGTTTTACAGTATATTATGAAACCTATACATACTTTATTGGAGCAATCACTATCGTGTAATAATATTAACGAAAATATTTCCAAACTAATTCTAAATCCGTTTATTGATATAAAATCTGAATATAAATTTCTTAAATATTTGGAAGAAAGTGATGTGTATCGTCCACCTAAAACTTTTATTATCGATGATGAAATCTCAGAAGTAATTTTCAACTATACCCCCACCTTAGAAATTTGCAAAACAGAAGGATGTCTCACTGATATTCCTTTTCAAATTCAAAAATATTTTGAGTCACCATTAGTTTTCGAAGAAACCATTCAAAATTATAACAATATGTTAAAATCAAATAAAATTTGTAATTTTATTAATGGTGAATATTGGCCATTTTTAAATTCTGAAGAAGAAAAACAAATGCTGCCCATATTTTTATACACGGATGACTTCGAAATAAATGACCCTCTAGGGTCCAAATCAGGTTGCCATAAAATATGTGGCATGTATTACAGTTTCCCGGTGATTCCAAATTTCCAAATTGGAAAATTAAATAACATATTTGTAGCAGGATTTATTAAAACATCCGATTTTAATCAATATGGGTGCAAACTGGCTCTAAAACCGCTTATCGATGTTTTCACATTACTCGAATCAGAGGGAATCAAAATTCAAACCAATAGTGGACCAAAAGTTTTACAATTTAAATTAGCTCAGATCTTAGGAGATAATTTAGGACTCAACACCATTTTAGGGTATGTAAAATCATTTTCATCAAAATTTTCTTGCAGAATATGCAAAAGGAACAAATCTCAGATTAGGCAAGATTGTATTCAGTTTAATGAATTTATGCGTAACGAGGAAAATTATACAGTCGATAGTTTACAAAACAACTTACAGGAAACTGGAATAAATGAAGTGTGTGTATTCAATTCATTAAAATATTTCCACGCCACAAAAAATATTGCCTGCGATATAATGCATGACGTGTATTTAGGAATATGTAAATATGATTTGTCTAATATTTTAAATTACTTAATTTACAAAAAAAAAATAATAACTTTGGAGGTATTCAATTACCGGAAACAAATGTTTGCATATGGGGATATTGAAATTAAAAATATTTGTTTACCCATACAAAAAAATCATATTCTAAATACTACTTTTAAAATTAATGCTAGACAAATGAAAACCCTGATGCATTTTATACTCTTGATTATTGGTGATTTAATTGACCATGACGATGAAGTCTATAAATTTTTGATACTTCTTGTTAAATTAATTGATATTTTACTTTTACCGAAATTCGACGAAGAAAATCTTTCGCAATTAGAATCTCTCGTACAAACACACAATGAAATGTATCAAAATTTATTTGATGAAAAATTAAAACCAAAATTTCATAATTTGGTACATTATTCAACGGTGATTAGACAGCTTGGACCGCTAAAATATTTATGGTGCTTTCGCTTTGAAGCGGAACACCAAAATCACAAAAAATATGCCAGAAACATTACATCGAGAGTTAACATTCCTCTTACATTAGCGACTAAAGCATCTCTCAAATTTTCAAATCAAATATTTTGTAACAATTTTTTTCAAAAAGAGTTTGTAGTCATTAGTCCAACTGAAAATTTTGAATTTAATCAGTGCTCATATTTTGATAAATTACAAAACAATGATTTAGCCACAAATAATTTTCCAAAATTACGAACTAAGATAATTTCTTTTAGAGGAACTGTATGTAAAATTGGACAAATTTTTACTATTACAAACAATATTAAAATTACTGAAATATTTGAACTTATTGATATAATTTTATTAGAAGATAAAATGCCTATAGCTGTTTGCGTTGAATGGCAAAACCTTAGAATTTCTGAACACTTTCAATCGTTGGTAGTTGGAAATGTAACAGACAAATTTAAATTATTGAAGTTTGAAAATTTTGATGGCCCTCCTGTACATTTTAACTTAATAAATAATGGCATTAAGCTATTACGATTAAAATTATATTGGTAAATGTTGAATTAATGTATATAATAATTTTAAATTTTAGTGTTTAAGAAATTTATGTATTAATAATAAAAATGGGAACTCTAAATGAATAATAATGAAATACATATTATTGATTTGACTCGATATTACGATTTTTTATTTTTACCTCAGAACATCGATGAAAATAAGAAGAGAACTTTATTAAAAATAAACAGATAGGTCCAATCAATCTAATAAGATATCCTTTTAATTTGAATAGTTCATCGTTTTAAAATAATAAGAATTCCATTTATTTATAATATGTATAAATAAATGGAATTCTTATTATTTTAAAACGATGTCAAATGAAATTATTAAAAAGAAATCATTTTGCTTTAATGTGGATTTCATATTAAATATTTAAATAGATTTTCCTTTTTGTTTTAATATGCTTGTCTTTTTGGATGAAAACCATAAAGAAATCTTCTTGAACTTCTTCGAAATAATGTGACAAATTTTTCTGTGTGATTTTGGTTTTCGGGATTTTATTTTTCTGGATTTTTACTTTTTAACTATTCGGGATTTTAAAATTTCTGGATTTTTTTTTTCAGGCAAATGTAGTGATCCCATGAAAATTTTCAAAATTTTTATTTTTATGAATTTTTATGATTTTAATTTTTATATAAAAATGTTTAATAGTAAATCGGCCTTAAATATTAAAATCTTCTTTCGTTTTTTGTGGCACATAATTAAAAATTAATTAATTATATTTATTAAAAAAAGGAAAAGATATGAAGTTTTTATGAGTTGGCTACCTCATTTAGAAAAATAATACTACAGAAACTGATAATCCCGAAAAAAAAAATCCAGAAACAAAAAAATTCAGAAAAACAAAAATCCGGAAAACTAAAATCCAGAACCACAATTTTGCGGAAAAATATCAAAGTGCGGACCAAATTAAAATTAAAATTTATAAAAAAATGTTTATCGAATTTGACTTATTCAGTAAAGTCCTTAATATTTACGATAATGGAAATTGCTTTGTCAACCTTTCAGATACAGATCAAACGAATTGTACCGCTCATATCGCTTCTACTAATAGTTCTACCACTAATGTTTCAAGTTATTTTGGGTTGGCTTCTAATGCTTCATAAATGCTTCGTTAACCTTGCAGACAAAGATCAAAGGAATTGTATCGCTCGTATCGCTTCTACTGACAGATGGACCACGAATATGTGTCGGCCTTTTGACTCATTCGGCTTTTCGACATTCAGCCTTTCGACACATTCGGCCATTCGACATTCGGCTTTTCCACATACGGCCTTCCGACCCATTCTGCCTTTTGGCATTCGGCCTTTCTGCGTTCGGCCTTTCGAAATTGGGCTTAGACTAAAAAGACAAAACGCACGCATTCCAATCAGTGGTTTAGGCCTATCTGGATGTGGAATTTCCAGAGGACTAGTTTTAATAAATATCGAACCAGAATCGCTACCTGAATTCACCATTGAGGCGCTCGTAATGCCAAAAATTACTAATGTACTACCACCACGAAGATTGTCAGTTTATTTAACCTCGTACACCAAACTCCAATTGGCTGTACTCATTGGCGCTGACCGTTTTTTCAACATTATCCATTTCTCAAATCAAAAGTAGCCAGAACGAACCTATTCTTCAAAACGCGATATTCGGCTGAGTTGTTTCTGGTCAAATTAACCATTCCAACGATCATCAGCTTGCATCATTTCAAGCCTCATCGACGGAGGAAAGCGAAATGGTAAACATAGATCAAAGCTTGCGCAAGTTCTGGGAACTAGAAACACTCAATTTCTCTCCCCGGAAGAATCTTTCTGTGAAGACCATTTCATTTAAAATCTAAAACGAAGCGCTCAAGGACGACCATCTGTTCGACTTTTACTTAAGTAAAAACAGCTTTAAACGTAGGTTGAAGCAACATTTTGCTCCAACCTAAAAATATTTTTATGTCAATTTTTATTCTTTTTTTGTTTAATTTAATTTTTATTCTACCATGTTCAGTATGTTATAAATTCAAGTCATATTTGTAGACTTTTCTCAGTATAAATAACTGTAAAGCATCCCTTTAAAAAATCACCAGCCGATTTGGGCGAATCACTACCACTAGCAATCCAACGACTTAGAGCAATGGAGCGCCATTTCACTCGTGATCCATACTTTGCTAAGTTGTACCCCAAGTTTATGGATGAATATCAACGGCTAAATCATATGGTGGAAATTCCTCCGAATAGAGAAACCGGAAACGAATTTTATTTGCCGCATCATGGGGTGCTCAAATCCACTGGTGTCACCAGCAAGATTCGAGTAGTTTTCGATGGATCAGCCAAATCTAGCACCGGTCTATCACTCAATTATTGTTTAGCAATCGGACCCACGGTACAATCAAGCTTGTATTCCGTCATCCTGCGTTTCCGAGAGCGTAAGATTGCCTTTTCCGCCGATGTGGAAAAGATGTATCGCCAGATCGACGTATAACCAGAGGACACAAACTTTGAAAAAATTGTCTGGCGATCTAATTCATCAGATCCCAACCGCCATTTCAGTCTGTCAACCGTAACATACGGGTTCACTTCCGCATCATTCCTCGCCATCAGAGCTCTTCAGCAAATATCATAGGAAAACGAAAATTCCTCACCTGCAGCTGCTCATGTCATAAACACAGACATATACATATGTGGATGATGTCATGACCGGGGCAGTCAACCTCAACTGAATGTTTTGAGCATTAAATGGAATCCTGATTCCGATCGCTTTTTGTTTACATCGCAGCTGCTAGACGCAACCAACTTCACAAAACGAACAGTTCTATCGGAAGCCAGCAAGCTATTTGATCCGTTGGGTTGGCTATCGCCTGTAGTCATAACTTTTAAAATTTTCATCCAAATGCTCTGGGCAGACAATCTGGGCTGGGACGATTCGCTCCCACACGACAAAGGCGTGATTTGGTCGAAGATAAGATCTAATCTCAAATTAATAAGTTCTATATCAATTCCCAGATTCGTGCAGTCTTATCAGTACGTACATTTTGTTCGCAAACCGAGACACGAGAATTGAGAATTTTGTATTCGTTCACGATGTATAGTATACATTTTTATGGTTGTGTTGTATTATTTTTGTTTGTTGTATTTGTGCGTTTTTTAGGACAGTAAACATCAAAAATAATTAAATCGGGAGAAATCGGTTGAATTTTTTGGGGCTTATGTTCGTTTCTCTTCTCGTGTTTACTTATCTCTTGCTTTCGAGTTGAGATTTGTCATTCTACAAACAAAATAATTCATATAATGTGAAATTCAAGCCAAAACGAATATTTATTTGTGCAATAATTTCTAATTATGAAATGTAGCCACACAGTTAGAAACATCAAATTCTTATATAAACAAATCACTCGATAATTTTTCAACCTCTAGCTACTCGACGCTATAAATTATTTTTTTCTAACAATGAAACGTAATGATCTAGATCGACCTAATTATAGCTATATTATGTCTACACTGTGTATACCATAAATATTTACCAAAACTATCAATTTAGTATAGAATTGCAATAGCAATCAAGCAGCAAACGCATATGTTAAATCATTACCAACGACATTCCATTTTTTGTTTGTTTTATTTATGTTACATTAATGAGTGGCGCTATAATATACTGATGATTTAGCTCTCTG
Organism: Tipula helvola; assembly: GCA_963556165.1. Classification (NCBI taxonomy): domain Eukaryota; kingdom Metazoa; phylum Arthropoda; class Insecta; order Diptera; family Tipulidae; genus Tipula; species Tipula helvola. Next base: position 353,988,586 of record OY744481.1, on the reverse strand, counting down.
TGCCTGACTCCATGCTGATATTTTATGAAAAATAAATAATACAATAATTGTAATTCAATCCTCGTATTTTGTGGTTTTGCTTTTATTTTTAAATTAAATTAAATTGAATTGAAACTACATGTACATAGTATTACAAACTCGATCATACATAATATTGTCACACTTCAAAATAAGTACAAAACCAGAAAACATAATGTATGACAAGGTCAAAATCATTAAACCATTTCAATCATAAATTTCATGATTTTATTGCGTTTTGATGAAGTGTCAATTTATTGATTCCTGGTATTTGTTGTGGAAAAGGTGCAAATAGTTACACATCATTACATATCGGCACCGTATGTGGTCTCGACGCTTTTTTATTATATTTATTGATTTTTGATTGTTTGGCGCAGAAACAAACAAAACGTGAAATCAACAAAATTAATATTTTTGTCACGATTTTGTCGTGTGCGCTAAATGTACATACATACAAGAGACCAAAAAAAAATAAAAAATTAAATCGAAATCACATCTGGATTACCACAAACCACTTAAATGTTAAATAAATCCCCTTTCAATGTTTTTTTTTTCGTTTGTATTCTGTTCTATATAAGCACGATACTTTCCTCTTAATCGATCTGATGAGTCTTTTAAAGTCTCATAATTTATCTCGAAAAAAAAAAAAAAATCTGTTGGGTTTTCACAAAAAATATAAAAAAGGGACTGTGAGATAGATAAATTTTAAGAGAAATGATCCTTGAAAAATTCCTCTATTATCAAATTGAATTGAATTTTTGTTTTGGATGTTGTTATCAAGCGGATTACATTTGTATATATAAAGAACAGGGACTACTGTGTGTAAGGGTTGAATGAAATATGTATTAATTCATCATCCACGATTTTGTAATGTCCGATAATAAATTTTTTGGCGATTTTATATGCGATGCTGTACACAATAAAACAATTTGAAACGGAAAGGATTACAATACAGAGTATAAAAGGGTTCCACCACTAAATAGATAATAAAGGGAAAGTTTTTATGTTATTATTGTATTTATGGACAAAAGTCATCTCAAGGGTTCAATTTATCATAATATCGATAGTTATATGTATCTCTAAATAAGGATACTTTGCCAAACATCGATTAACTTAAATTAGAAAATAATTCAAAAAAATTATTACACTTTGCTGTTGTCTTTTTTATTTTTATAAAAGAATATTTTTACCCCCTTTTACAATAAAAAAAAAATATTTTATCAGATAAACTAACAATAGGAAACAGATATCCAACCGAACTGTAATTGTAAAAAAAAAATGTTTTTGTAAATAAAATAAAAAATCGGCAATTTGGGACAGAGCAAAAAACAGCAATGTTTTCAGTCTTGTTTGGGTCTATTGATTATGTTGACATTTATTAGCGATAATTTAGATTTTAAAATTTTAGAAAAATGATAAACGGCAATTATATACAAGGGATAGTTTCCCTTGGCTATTTATATCGCAATATTGAGTATATTTGCGCGATTTTGTTAAGAACTACGAAGTAACAATTTTTTTGATGAACTAAACTATTTAAAGATTTTCTATATTTTTCTGTCTCACTCCTGAAGAATTAAGGATTCTAATCACACGTTATTTCTGGTACCATGTTAAGTTGCTGGTGTGATTTTATCTTATAATTCTTGTTACCTAGCACAATGGTTATAAGATATTCGTGTCGGAGCAAAGTAGCTTACAGATGTGAAACCCATTTTTGTGTGAGCCACTTCGTACAAGTGAACTTGGAATAATCAACGGTTTTGTGAATTTTACCACACTTTCCAGTTGACTAATAAATTTCGATAAAGTACATATACTTTGAAATTTCAACTGCGCATCTGCTTAGAAGAACTTCTGAACGCTCAATAATGCTTTTAAAAATCATCAAAAACTCAATCTAAGCCATAATTTTTATAGTAGAAACCTATTCTGAAACGTATTTAAATAAGTTTTAGAGAACGTCCAAAATAAATTAATTTGGCAACATCCTCCAAAGAACTGCTACGCATAAACTTGTTCTTGAAAAGTTTTAAGTAATTTTTAAAAATTCGTATGGAGTGGTCGTTTTATTGAAGTAAAAACTAGAAAATTAATTTTTCCCAGAGTCACCTTTATGGGACTATACATAATAGCTTCGAGCGCTCTGGTATTAATATTTAGGAAACTGAACTTACCGTTTTATATTAATTGTATTTAATGTAAACAAAGTAAACCAAAGTACCAAAGTAAAAATATCGGTAATGCAGATAGTGTCTTGGCTATCTCAGCCGAAAGCTATCTACCGACTATAAACTGGTATTATCATAAGGTGATTGGCTGGAGACGACTGCATAGGGTCATTTTGGTGTGTCTCTGCTTACCATACGTTAAGTTTTATGAGAAGAGCCAAATATAAAATGTAAACATTTTATTTTTCTCTCTATATTAAAAAATAGCACAACTGTACTTCTTGGTTATTAAAAAATTGTTCGATTAAATTAAAGGAAAGGACCAGTTAATTTTGCGCAAAGAATTAAAATCACATGGCATAAAGGTAGTAGTAGGTAACTTTGAATGACTGTATCTTAGCCAATGTAAATCAAAAATACTTTTGACGGACACCATTTTGACGGGAATTATGTCAGCTTCTTTTTTGTGAACCAATGCCTCTACCTAAACCCACTCAGAAAAAAGCGCTATACAATAACCTAAAAAAAAACAAAAAATTGAAATTTTTCGGTTTTTTGACTTTCTTTGTTTAAAACAAAAGTTTTTTGACTTTTTAAAGCGCCATTTCGGTAGAAAATTTGATTTTCTACAAAAAATCGTACTGTACCTACTAAAAATGCATAGTTTTTGAGTTATAGTTAAAAAACTATAAGGTGTCCAAATTTACTCAAATTTACTCAGTTCTCAAAAGTCCAATCCTAAATTTACTAGCACTTTGTGGATTTATAATTGTTCGGGTACCATCCAACATATGAAATAATAAAATACCTTTAAAAAATTAGTCCCTTATTGAATGACATAGACAATAACCTACATGTATAAAATTCGATACGAATTTCGAATTTACTTGCTTGTCTTGGATTTATTGGAGCAACTTTTATAGTGATGGATTTTGATCACTATAGCCATTGTTACATTACAAATAAATATTATAGCGAGGTTTATAAATACGAAAACTGTTACTATAACAGTAGTTATAGTTGTAGCAACGACTATAAATTCGGGTCAAGTGTTTTCTTAGCCTAGGCTCAATCCAAAATGTATATAGCTTACCTTAATTTCACATTTTAAAAAATGGCGTTTGCAAAAATTGCGCATGCGCGAAAAATGGTATGCTCTGCTAAATCTTAATTAGCTCATTGCTAAATTTTCTTGCATCGCATTTGTGACAAATGTCATTTTATCAGGTGCATCATTTTAACTTTTTTCCTCGAGAGGTGCTTTTTCTACTTTTACAATCGTCAATAGGTATTCAATGTTTTCCGATCAACAGTTATTTTGTTTTAGTAAGAATACTCATTTTAAAATAATTTTGCCAATATCGGGGTAAATTTTCCTTCCCGATTGCGACAATTTACGTTTGGATATTTCTTACTTAAACCGCCTTACTCACTGCCAAACTAAACTTCCTCATCATCTATGCATTAGATCTAGTTTGGTCTTTATTTCTGTTTGTATCAACACTTGTGTGTCGCATTAAATTTATTCTCTTTAAAATATTGCCATTCGAATTGTTTCTTTTTTTTGCTAAAATTTGTATATTGACGGTGTTGTTGATTATCAATACACTCTGCTTAATGCTTAATATTTCCGATGAGGCGTCGACAATTTTTTTTTTACTCTTTCTTAATCTTTAAATTCTATTTATAAACATACAATTTATTGTTTTGTATTTTATGTCGCCGTATACATACATATATCCCGGAGTCATGTTGGCGGAGTCAAAATTTTACTTGTACATAATATTAAAACCAACAACAACAACAAAAATATCACGGGGATTTCAAATTTTTAAATTAAGACAAATTTACGTTTTGACCAATAATTCTTGTTTGCTTGTAAAATAAAAATAAAAAGCGCGCGCCTGGCAAAAAAAAAAAAGTGCCAATATTTTATTTATTGTTTGTTGTACATAAATCTTAATCAGTCGAGTACGCGCAATTAATCAATATGCAATATATAAATTATAGATACAAGTAATTATTAATTTTTAATTATGTTTTCGTAATTAATTGTATGTAATTTATTTAATTATATGTATACATTTTACTGTAATCATATTCATACAATATTTAAACGAGTTGTTTAATGTTGTTACACCACTAGTGTGCGGTATAATTAAATGGGACTGACTTATTATAGTCCACAAGTGGGGAAGTTTAAGTGGTCATTATTGTTTTACTATTTAGAATTTGTACCGTATTATTAGGTACACCCGTTCAGTTTTTGTTAATTTTTGCATCATTTGACTTGTTAACTGCGCATTTAAAATCCCAACGTTAATACAAACCTTTTCTTTTTTTTTTTACCACTGTCTTATCTTTTGATTTAACTTTTGTCAAAAAAAAAAAAAAAAAAGAACAAAAAAATATTTATGGTTTCTTCTAGGTTTACCTAAAAATAAAATAAATAAATAAACGAGACATGAATATGAAAATTTAGATTTCGTTTTTATTTTTATAATTATTATTGTATTTTTGTTGATTTTTTTATCATGTTCAGACATGTTTAGGACAGGTCTTAAAACTGTGTCTGTACATCAGCAGCGTAGTAGACAGACAGACAAAATTTAAAAAAAAAATCAAAATAAGATAACACATACAACAAAAAAAAAACCTTATAAAATTGTACAAAAAAAACGCAAGCAAGAAATGATCTTCAATAAAAGAAGGAAGGTTCTCTTTGTCTCAAATAACCCAAAAAAAGAAAAAAAAAACTGTACAAAGACCAAAGGAAGATAATAAAGAAGGAATATAATTTACGTCTTCCACTTGTTTTATTGTTTTCGTATACATACATCTCACATATATCCTTAAACTACTTACTACACACGGTTCGCTATTGTTCACTTTTAAACTGGAACATATTATCTTTTTCTTCCACCTACTCCCTTCATCCAATATGTTCCCTTGTTATCCAATTTTGGTTTTTGTGTGTTAATGCATTTTTTTTGTTTTGTTTCTTAAAGCAATAGAATATTTACGATTTTTTTTTTGTGTAAATTTCTAATTTTTGGGATAAGTTTGACCATGAAACAATGGATATCAAGTTTTGTATACATATAGTATTATGTGATCGGAGAATAGCCGTGTCTAATTTTCTTTTCTATAGATACATATGTTATAGGTAGGTATATGGGAATTGATTGATTTTTAGAATTTGTGCACAGACAAAAATAAAAGGTTAATTAATGATTTCAAAGGAATCGTTATTGTTTTAGGTTCCAAGGGCAAAGTTTTGTTTGTCTCTTCTAGACAATAAGAGGATTTGAATGCTTTAAAAATTGTTAATTATACTTTATTTTAAGACGATAATTCTCCGAATATTATTAATGTCCACGGCGTTAATTAGTTCTTTGTTTTAGAGATATTGGCAGATTCCAGGAAAATTAATTTTTGTTTGCAACATAATAGATAGTCTAAGATTTATAGGCATCCGTCTTTTTATGTTACTAAATTTTTATGTTTATTAACAAAAGGGTTCCGAGAATCCCGGCATTTATTTATTTACATATTTTAATACGATTCATTGATTTATTAACAAGAGAGGCTTACATTTTCCGAAACAAATATAATATCGATAGCTTAGAGCACACAAGTGCTTTGTCCATTTTTACAATTTGTGGTAAATATAAATTTAGGCTTTCAGAAAAGTCAGTGAAATTGGCACGAACCCGAATTGCTTAGGTATGTGTCGTAACTTTTTTTATAGCTATCCAGAAAAAGTGTATATATTTTTTAAAATGTAGCACTGTCCCAAAGAGAAATACATATTGTTAAAAGAAAAAAAAAAAAGTAAATTAAAAGAAAACGTTTTTCAAAATAATTTAGAAAATAAAGTTTATTAAAAATAATTTTTTTGAATAAAATGAAATTTTGTAAATTCTTAAATTGAATACTCGGAGCCAATACTAGAGATAAATCTAATAAGAATTTTATTTGGCCAGCTAGGCAATAACAATATCAAGAGACCATGAGCCCCATCAGGCATAAAACCATTTTGTAAATTAAACGAAACTATTTGCAAACCAAGTGAAACTTTTTACCAAATTAAACAATTTGCAAATAAATTGAAGTTTAATTTTTAATCATTAATTTTGAAATATGAATTATTAATTATTTTTTTTTAATTATTAATCATAACAATTATTAATTTTTAATTTGGTATTTTAATTTTTAATTTAACAACATACCTAATTATTAATTATTAAAATTTAATCATTATTTATTAATTTTTATTTTCAATATTCTATTTTAAATGCCTAATTTTTAATTTTAAGTTTTGTTTGAATTTTAAATTTTTTAGTTTGAATTTAGAATTTTGAATTTTGAATTTTTATTATATTAATTTTTAAGTTTTAATTTTCAAAGTATTCAGTTTTAATTTTTGATTTGTAATGTATTCATTTTTAATGCAATAATTTTTAAAGTTTGAATTTTTAATATATAATTTTTAATATCATATATTAATATTTAAGTTTTAATGTATTAATTTTCAATGTTTCAATTTTTATTGTATTAATTTTTTATGTATTGATTTTTAATGTATTAATTATTAATTGTTAATTTTTAAATTTTAATTTTTAATTTTTAATTTTTAATTTTTAATTTTTAATTTTTAATTTTTAATTTTTAATTTTTAATTTTTAATTTTTAATTTTTAATTTTTAATTTTTAATTTTTAATTTTTAATTTTTAATTTTTAATTTTTAATTTTTAATTTTTAATTTTTAATTTTTAATTTTTAATTTTTAATTTTTAATTTTTAATTTTTAATTTTTAATTTTTAATTTTTAATTTTTAATTTTTAATTTTTAATTTTTAATTTTTAATTTTTAATTTTTAATTTTTTAGTTCTAATTTTTAATTTTTAATGTTATAATTTTTCATGAATTAATTTTAATGTGTTAATTTTTAATTGTTATTATTTAATTGTTAATTCTTAATTTTTAACTGTAAATTTTTAATTTTTTATATATTAATTTTTAATGTATCAATTTTTAACGTATTAATCTTTAATGTATTAAGTTCAAATGTATTAATTTATAATTTTTAATGTTTAATTTTTAATGTAATTATTTTTAATGTGTTAATTTTTAATATTTTATTTTTTATTGTAATAATTTTTATTTGTTAATTTTTAATTTCTAATTTTTAATTTTTAATATTTAATTTATAATTTTTAGTTTTTATATTAAAAATTTTAATTTTTAGTTTATGAGTTTTAATTTTTATTTATCATTTTTAATTTTGAATAGTTAACTTTTAATTTATAATTTTATATTAAAATAATTAATTTTTTAGTTTTAATTTTTTTTGTATTAATTTTTAATTTTCAATTTTTAATGTAATAATTAATTTTTGATATAGCAATTTTTTGTTGTTAATTATTAATTTCTAATTTTTCAAATTTTTTTTTTGGTTTTTAATGTATTAATTTTTAGTGTATTCATTTTTAGTTTTAAATTTTTAACGTAATAATTTTGATTGTATTGATTTTGAATGTATTAAGTTTTAATTGTTAATTTTTAATTTTCAATTTTAAATTTTTAATTTTAAATTTTGAATTTTAAATTTTTAATTTTTAATTTCAAAATTTTTAATTTTTAATGTACTAATGTATTAATTTTTAATGCATTCATTTTTAAGTTTTAAATTTTGAATTTTAACTTTTTACATTAAATTTTTAATCTATTAATTTTTAATTATTTTTTATTAATTATTAATTATCTAATTTTAGTATTAGATTTGTGACTTTTAATCTAAAAACACACCTGTTACTAATTATTAAAAATTAATTTTAAAGTTTTATTTTTAATCATTAATTTTGATTTTTTAATTTTTAATTATTAACCATATAATTTTTAATTTTAGATTTTAATTTTTAATTTACCAACATACCTAGTTATTAATTATTAAAAAATAATTATGAATTTTTAATTTTTAGCTTTCAATACTCTTTTTATTTAAAATTTTTAATTTTTATTTATAATTTTTTATTTTGAATTGCAAATTTTTAATTTCTAATTTTTGAATATTCTGGTTTACAATTTTAATTTTTAGTGTATTAATTAATGTGTTTATTTTTAATTTTAAATTTTTAATGTTATAATTTTTAATGTAATAGTTTTTAATTGTTAATTTTCAATTTTTTATTTTTTATTTCTAATTATTAATTTTTTAGTTTTAATTTTTAATGTAATAATTTATAATTTTCGATTTTTAATCTAATACATTATTTCATAAGTAATTAATTTTTTCATAATTTTTAATTATTAGTTTTTAATTGTTAATTTTGAATTTTGAATTTTTATTTTACAATGTATTAATTTTTAAGTTTTAATTTTCAATGAATTATTTTTTAATTTTAAATGTATTAATTTTTAATGTATATATAAATTTTTAATGTATTAATTTTTAATTGTTAATTTTCAATTTCTAACTTTTTATTTTAGAGTAAACACTAGAGAAGAGACGCAACAACTTCAACAGCGATGTCAATCAAAATTTGCAATAGTTAGCATCAATTTGGGTGACCGCTTGGGAACAACATGATTAAACGAAATCTCGCCTTTCCCTTCACCCAACCGCCGATGAGCAAAACAGAGGAGACCCTTAATGAAACAAGACAAATCAACAACAACAGTTAATTAATTTTTATAATTAATAATTAAGTAAGGCTTTTCAGATCTTGCAGTTGCAACAGGGGGACGCTTTCCTTTCCTTTCCTTCGATCTTGTTATTCGTAAAATGGTGTACGCCCGGCGTATCCGGTAACTTGCTTTAGGCTTCGCCGTATTAATGTGTCAAATCTTAATGTATTAATTTTTAATTGTTAATTTTTAATTTCTAATTTTTAGTTTTTAATATTTAATTTTTATGTTTTAATTTTTAATTTATAATTTTCATTTTAAATTTTAATTTTTAATTGAACAACATATCTTGTTATTAATTATTAAAAAATAATTATGAATTATTAATTTTTGGTTTTCATTTTCAATTTTTAATGTATTAATTTTTAATTGTTAATTTTCAATTTTTTATTTTTAATATTAGGTTTTCAATTTATTTTGCTTAAACAAAACGAGAACCTGATACTTCATTTCATTTATAAATGTCAAGCTGAAACTATTTAAAGTGGGATCGATATGAGGAGTTAAAATTTCCTGGTAAAGAAACCCAGTTCAATTTTGTGCGAGTTTAGTTTTTGTTCCCACAAACATTGGCCCATATGAGTTTTGGTTTACTAAGGGTACTGGTCATTAATGATTGAATTCTTAAGTAAGGGGGACAGTAAGCCACCGTGGATACGAAAGAGCTCGCGATGTAGTCCCCACCAGAGCGTTAGTAAAGGCCACCTCGACACCAAGAAAGGTTACCAGTGCTTAGTTACCATCGTGTGGAGCCCGGGAAAATTCGTTTGAATTAAAATCCATACAAAATTTAAAAACTTGTTGCAAATTCAACCCTTAAAGTGTTATGTCTGGAAATAAGTTCAATTAGTGCGTCTATCCAACTGTTGTTTCTAGAAAAATTATCAGGTCGAGTTGTATGTCGGGAGCCCGAGAAATCTCGTTTGAAAGAAAGGCCCAAATTAAAAAAAAAAAAAATTTAACATTGAAAGTGTTATATCTGGAAAGTATTTCAATAAGTGTAACTAGCCAATAGTTATCCCTATAGAAAAATTATCAGAGCAATTTCATGTGTGGGAAGCGCTACCTACGAAATATCCGTGATATTCAATGCGATGGCTTTAAATTAGACTTCTAATTTGATCTCCATCAAGTTGAAGTTGGTTTATTAAGATTTAGGTCCGGGCTATGTGATGGCCAGGTCAGAGCACCAATATGAATCTTCTAAATACTCCATCACAATAGTTCTGCAGAGTGTTTTTATGTGTGAGAAAAAAAAATTTGTTGTCTGTATACATAGCAATTCATAAGTGGTTTCATGATACACGTTTTGCACACAATTTAAAGAGAATGCAGTTACTATATCCAGTAACTAGATCCGCCACAAAATAAAGTTGTTTCACGAATATTGCAATGTGCTATAACTCAGATTAGGCTGTCGAAAGAGTTTTGGTTTTTGATTTAAAGAATACAGCGAGAATCTCTACTCGTCTGTGAACAAAACGCCTTTTCAATTATCGAGAGTCCAATTTAGTCCAATTTCTTTATAAGAGTATAAACATTTTTATAAAACCATCTTATGTGTCACTATAAGGTTTCAAAAGAGAAATTGTTATTTGTGAAAAATTTACACACAACAATCTGATGTGACCATCATTATTCATCCAAAATAACCTCTACATCGCGGCTTGAATTACTTGTCGTTTGTTCCATTATAAGCTAAACAATATGGTAAATTGAAATTGGATAGAATTTAAACAAAATTTTAAATTTTATATGAGCCTTTCATTCAAACGAATTTTCCTGCTGTATTTTCCCCACGAATTATACGTTAAGTTTCATGAGAAGAGCCAAAATTGCACATCACTCAACACACAATTAACGTTGTGCTGACTATCACCATACTATGTACACATGCTTGCACGTTAACCTTTAAATTTTCAAAGTTTATTATTATTATTGTTTAAAAGACCTTTTGTACTTGGTGCCTGCTTAATTATCAGTGCGGTCAATATTCAGGCTGTTAATGAACCTGATAATACTGCCGGCCGGTACGCGATACATACTATCTGGGCTCATTGCTCTCCCTTCTAGACGTTTACTATAGTATTTACTTCTGCTATAGTAAGACGGTAGCATTGGGACCCAAGGACTTCCAGAGGGCAGTCCCGCTCCCGTATATTCCTACTCGAGGACCGTCTACCATTTTTATTTTACTTTTACGAGGTGTTGAGATTGGTAAGTTCTCTGTAGGGCACGCAGCTTTACTACAGAAAGGCTAAATAAAACTGGAGGGTTCTATAGGCCATTCATCCATCCAGGTTACTTCTTACACAATTGCACCCATCAAGCAACTGCCTAATATACACGACCAGAACAACTCACGTGATGAGCACCCTACTGGAAGGTTACGGAGCTGGTAGATTAATCTACTGATCTTTGGTCCGCCCTCCAATAGACGCCAAACCAGAATTTTCAAAGTTTATTCAATACCGTAATTTTATTGATCGTAATATTTAACAAATTTGAAATGCTACACAAAATCAAACAGTCACTTTTAATTTTTGTTTTTGTTGTTTTAGATAATGCAACCATATTCTCGTATTCATGCAATACGACCAAAATCATAAGACGAATAATACAATCAAGAATGGAAAGCATTGTAAAGATGATCTGCATTTTATTTTCAGTTTTATTTGTCATTGTCTTATTATTTTTCCTCGGCTGTTTGCATATAGCGTAAAATAATAATAAAAAAGAAAATTATCGTTTGTAAAACTGACCTTGAACGTAGAGAGGTAAACACCCTGTGAATATGTATTAGACGAATAATTTACTGATGCTTTTTTTTTACTATGTTTAACAGTTGAAACAATTTTAAAACTTAGGAGTTCATTATAATTTTAATATAAGTGATCGCGATGTTCCAATCTAAGATTATGAGTACTATAAAGACGTGCTTTGAAAATTAAATACAAAAATGGTGATGGCATACGTAAGACCAGTATGAATTAAGACTTTAATCTGTTTAATACTTAATAATTTTAATTAAATCGAATCCCGCACCCAAATCTTACAATTTACTGCTCATCTACAACCGATTCATGTTTTATGTATACAAAACAATAACAACAAAATTCAGTTTGAACTCTATTATAATTTTTTTACAAACAAGTGTTTTTTTTAGGTTTGTGTTTTATGTGCGTATATGTCTTAAGTTTCTAGTTCTTCTTCTTCTTATTACTACTATTTTATTATTATTATTATTATTATTGTTGTTTTCTTATTCCATCCATGATACTACACATTTTACACATAAACAGAGGCACAAATAAAATTATAATAAATCTTAAATAAATTTTACTTTCATAACAAAAAAAAAAAAAATAAAAACACTCCAACAACAATTTCAATAGATTCATTTACAATAATCATAAAACCATCAAAAAAATAAAATTAATTTTGGGTTGATTGTTGTAAAGTTTTTTTTTCTTTTTCGAAAATAAAATTATAAGACTTCATGTTGTCTTTTCAGGTTCAGGTGACCTTTTTTTGTTGTTGTTGTGTGTATTTTGTTATGTGCATTTTGATGGACTAAGATTTATATTTTATACATACATAAAAAATACTCGAATAATAAACTCTGATTAATTTTGGATGGATTTGTTTTGGTTTTGAGTGAAAAATAATGACAAATGTAGATTTGATTGGTTTGGGGCAAAGTTTCAGGTAAAATTATTAATATTGCAGGCTAATGTACATACATATGTAAAACTCAAATTGTGTTCAAATTTTAACCTTGGATTTGAGATGTCCTTTTATGTGTTTGAATTACGGATAATAATAATTTAGACTTTTATGCAGACAAATTAGACTAGCACAGCATATTTGCAATTTGGCAAATTGGACAGAACCTTTGGTCATTTTCCATTATCATAGGATACAAATTTCTTAATTCACAACTTTTTTATCTAATCCACTGGAATTTTGTCGTAACCTTTTGTCCTAAATCGTTCTTCACCTGTTGTTCAGTACAGACGTATTTTATTCTATTTAATTTAATTCATTAAAAAGTCACGTTTTTTATTGCTATGTATTTATTGTGTGCAATATTTTGGCTTGTTTAAGTTATATGGTTTTCCGTCTAATGTGATAATATGTATATAGTCCTAGGCAACTATTCTTTTTTTTTTTTTAAATATCTGTTTAGCCAGCAATTATTATTTTAGTATAGTTTCAGAAAAAACAATGATTCCTAGCAGATTATGCAATTCCAAATATTTGCGACCAAAGTATTTATCTCTGTTAGCCATTTACCGGTTCTAATCGGCACTATACATCCTAAAAATTGTCGCTTAAATATTGCAAAATAGTTTCCACGTTTTTTTAAATATATTATTAAAAATTATCTCTCTCCTTAAGGGAAATGGAGTACACCAGTAAGTAATTAATAAATGGCATGACCTGACGGAATAGTTTTTTTGTTTACAGAAAGTTCAGTAATATATTTTATGAGGTAAATCCAGTAAACCAGTAACCTAGTTATTACTAGTTATAAATAAAGAGATTAAACACTAGTAAACATTAACAAATTTATTTTATATACATAATACAAATATAAAAAACAAAACTGCATAATAAAAAGGAAAAGTTGAAACGTAATTTTTTAAATTATTCCCGTTGAATTCTAAAATCTTTTAAATTCTTAAAATTATTGAGATTCTCCTCTTTAAGTTCTTCTACCATTTAGTAAGGCATTTAAATATCATAACGAAAATAAAAAATGTAAAGAGAAGAATTTAATTAATTTAAATATTTTACAGCTAATCTTAAATTTTCAAAATTTTTCTATTTTACAGAATTTAAATAATATTTAAGTTTTTTAAATTATTCTCTTTAAACTCTTTTTATTTTTCTCTTTAAATTATTTATAATTTTAAAAAAAATTTAAATCTTTAATTATTTAAATTATTTTTAAATATTTTAAATTCTTAAATTTTTTAAAATTTTTTAGATTTTTTCATTTCTATAAATTACATAAATCTTTAAATTGTTTGAATTTTTAAAATCATCAAAATATATTTTTCCAAACCTGTTCCAATTCTTTAAATCTTAAAACTCATCTCTAACTTTTTCTAAATTCTTTAAATAATTATTTTAAAGTTCTTTGAAATTTATAAGTTAATAAATTGATAAATTTTCTAAATCGTTTCATTTTTTTTTTTTTTAATTCTTTAAATTCTCTAAATTTTAAACAAACTTTAATCCCTTTAAATTTGTTGAGTTCTTTATATCTTTAAATTCCTTAATTTTCTAAACTTTTAAATTGTTTATCTGAAAATTCTTAAGTTTCTCTAAATTCTTCAAATTTTACGCGATGTTATACTTTATAAAATTCTTTCTAGAAAGAAAGAATCCATTAATCTGCATATTCAATAAATTACAGAATTTAAAAATGTAAAGACACTTTTAAAAATTAAAGAATTTAAAGAGCGAATTTAACTTTCTATATTCCTTAAATTGAATCGTTTAGTCTTGAAAGGGCTGTCCACTTTTTCAAATTATTCAGGAAATAAAAAAACTTTATATTGGCAGCAAAAATCAGTTTAGAAGGGAATTTGAGATGGTTGATGAAAATGTGAGTCGCTATGAAATTTTAAGCTGGATTTTGGGGTTATTTGCCAATTATTTCAGCTGGTATGCTCATTTTTGAAGCATGGACATGAGCCCTTTCAATAATAAATACAAAAAATATATTTCAATTTCATTTATTAAAATTAAACGTAGGTGAAGTTTGTCCTAAATATGTCCTAAAAAGCAACAACAACCAATCGTGCGTAGTTGTGTTAGTGTAAAAGATGAAAGTCCCGTTATAACGAATTTTATTTCTAATAAATAGAAAATATATAATAACAATTTTAGAAAAAGTAGGGACCAGGGTGTTTAGAACAACAAAGTTTGGTCATACCTCATATAACATAACGATTGTTAGTAAAAGTAATTTTCCGAATTTTCTCGAGAAAATCCCAGAAAGCACGCATCAAAACGACCTATATACAAAAATGTCACTGGACCTAAGCTATCCGAATAGCATTCCTGTTTTGGAAAAAGTAGGGGACCAGGGTGTTTAGGACAACAAAGTTTAATGACATCACATATAACATAACGAATGTTAGTAAAAGTCATTTTCCGAATTTTCTTAAGAAAATCCTGAGAAACACACATCAAAACGACCTACATACATACAAAAATGTCACTGGACCTAAGCCATCCGAAAATGATTCCAGTTTTGGGAAAAGTAGGGGACCAGGGTGTTTAGGACAACAAAGTTTGATAACATCTCATATAAGAGAAAATTTGGAAAATGAATTTTACTAACATTCGTTAAACACCCTGGTCCCCTACTTTTTCCAAAACTGAAATATTTACTGTTAGATTTTGGTCAGGTTTTTTTTCAATACAAAAAGCCATTAGAAATCGTAATACCGTGTTATGCATCAGAAAAAAATATGTTCGGTAGTCTCTGGTGGTAAATATTTTTCTACGAAATCACTGAACAAAGAGCATACTTCATTTATCCCTTTTTTGCTATTCCTTCGTGATAAAGGTACATTTCGTTACATTTCCTCTTTAAATCATAGATACAAAAAGTATTCATTCAATAGTAAAAAATTCTCTGGCGGTATGTCCTGGACATGTGCCCTTTCTAGAATAAATGATTTTTATTTTGCAAGGTAGATGCCGTTCCATTAACCATATGGTAATGTCGTCTTGTCATAAAACGTATATACATGTCTGTCATACAAAACCGTCATAATACTAATTTTGACAAAAAGTGGACATGGGCCCTTTCAATACTAAACGATTCAATTCAGTATTTTTAAATTTTTCCGAATTTTTTAAAGTCTTTAAACTGCTTAGATAAATTTAATTTATTTAAATCTTTTATTTTTGTAGAATCGTTAGTTTCCTTAAATCATTATTTTAATAAAAATTTTTAAGTTCTGTAAACTCTTTGAATTTGAAGAATTTAAAGAATTCAAAAATTCACTAAATTGTTTTATTAATTTAAATTGTTTAATTTTCTAAATTTTTTCATCCGTTGATTCTTTAAAATTCTTTGAATTTTTCTTATATTCCGAAACATTTTTAAGAATTCATATTTCAAATTCTTAACATTGTATACAAAGTTTCAATTTAATAACTAAATGTTTAATTTATCTAAAACTATAAAATAATTAAATTCTTTAAATTTTTTAAATTCTTTAAATTTCCGAAACTTTTTGAAAGTCTAGTTAATGCCCGAATATTTTTTATAATTAAAAATGTTATAACGACAAAGCAACATGGTTTCTATAAAGGTCGATATACGGTTACAAATCTGTTTAATAATCATGTTTCAGAGGCGCTTGAGTTAGGTTTCCTAACGGATATATTGTATACAGATTTCAGTAAGGCCTTTAATAAGGTACACCACGATTTATAATTAATTGATTCCGAAATTCGGAATATTATATGTATAGCTATAACTTGTCAAGGTTTTGTTTTTTTTTTCGGATGAAAATGATATTTTCGTTAAAATCTTTGCAACAAATATAGTAGTAATTTGAATTAAATTTATTTTGATTGCCTAGCTTACATCAAAAGAAGACTTAAATTCTTCGATGCAATGCTTGCGTCAAAATTCGTCGCCAAATTTTCAACTGTGTACCTGTTCTGTTAAGTGCTAAGTTTTTGACTGAAAAATTCAATCACACGCTCATTTGATCCTTCGCCTAGCGTTAAGGCTGCAACAATCCATCACATTGGAAGACGCATCTGCCTGAATGATAAATTTTAATGAAAAGTTTGAATTAGCCAAAACTGAGGGAGCAATCAGTAAATATTTGAATTCAAGAAAGGCCACATTTGCCGATTCCGTCCATAAAAACTTTTATTCTTTTTAAGTGTGTCTGAAATTGGTGTAGTCAAAGCAGCAAAATCCCGAATAAACCGTCTATACTACTCCGCCATTTCCAAAAATCGACGGATAACCTTCGTTGAATTTGGGACAAGGTAGTTGAGAACAGCTTCTATTTTTCCGTGATCCGTACGTAGCCCTTTTTGGAATATAATATATCTAAGATACTTGATTGTATTTAATTTGCAAGAATTGCGATTTTTCGAAATTGAAGGTCAAACCCGCATTTCTTAGCCTCTGAGCTACTATTTTAGTAATCGAATTTGTTCATAAAATGTTTCTGGGGAAACGATGATATCACCCAAAAATATAAAAACATGTGGTCCTAAGTCTACACTTAACACCAAATCCATTAAGCGAGATTGAATCTGAGGAGCTTTGTGAAGACTAAAGAACATCACGATGAACTGAAAATGACCCCTTGACTTGGAAGATTCTTCAAGGGGCATCGGCCAAAAGGCTCTTTAATTCATAATATTTTTTTTTATTTTACTTTAACGACACACGCCGTGCCCAACTGGCTTTCCACGGTTTTTTTTCCTACACTCCAAATGTCACTCGGAAAAAATTTAAATACCAAACAAAAAAATTATTAATACACTGCTAAAAAACTAATTAAACAACAGAAGTTTTCTTCGAAAAAATACCCAGATGCATATACCCTAGACCCAAGCGTTCAACTTGCGTTTTGGTAAAAAACACCTTTCAAAACAAAATTTTGTCTTCTTTTCTAAGATTATACAATTAATAAATTTATTAGTTGAATTAATTAATTCGGAATATTGACAATTTGACATGTTAAGAAATGGATGTGATTAGTGATAATTAATAAAAATAAGTATAGAAATAATATAATTAATTTTGAAATTAGAAGCTTATAATAATAATTTAATTTTAGGTTAAGTCAATTATGGCGTTTGGATTGCAAGCGGACTATGCCGATCTTTGGCTATCGGTGCTGTCCGCAGACCTCTATTCCAGACAAGCAAAATACTTTTTACCAAAGACTTACATACACTGAAATAAATAATTGCTTAAAGTAAGAAAAGCACTTCTTAATCCAAGCATTATTCAAAATTTAAATATAAATCAGTTTTTGCATCGATCACAAAAACTATTGAATTAAATGTATTTTTCATAAAATATGATCTGGTACCATTTGTCAAATCAAGAATACGATATTTAAATCAAGCAATTCAATGATTTATTAATACAATCAAAAACTGACTTAATTACAAAAAAAAACTTTTTACAAATAACTCACTTTTTAAAATATTTCGTAAACTTTACAAATAATTTGGGTACTACTTCATATAAAGAAAGCTTTTGCTAAAATTATAAATTTTATGTTTAGTAATGCACACTCATCATTGAAGAATTTTTTAGAAATTGATTATAGCGGAACTATTGCTTAAAACGACACAATACTTTATTGAATTAAAAAATTGCTTGTTAACATTCAGCAAGTTTCTTAATATTACAATCATATTGGTGTTTTGAGAATTTCAGTAATTTTAATTCATCCTAAACTCGTGGGCATCTACCTATACTTTGATATCTGTACCCTATAGGAAATATAAAAACCACAATTTTTCTTTTCCTAGAAAAGAAAATATTTCATCTAATTATTGCCTTCAACAGTTCAACACATTTTCAAGCAACAATGTAAATTTACTTGTAGAGTTACAAAAATATGAATTAGAAAATAAGTAAGAGAAAATAAATAAATAATATGAAAATAAATAGAGCAATGAGACTCCGATTAGAAAAGAAAAGTCAACTGGGTGTAGACATATAATTAGTGTATTAGATAGTGTAGACATATAATTAGATTATTAAATATTAAAGCTTAACTATAATAGACATATATTCGGCATTTTTACAAAAAAAAAAAAAAAAATGAGCAAGGAAGTAAAGTTGACAAAACTTCAGAAGTTAACTAAACTTCTTGACCAATTGAAAACTTTAAAAGACTTAAAAGAAAGCCGCCGATCAAAGCGGTCATGTAGTGTTCGCCCAATAAACCGCACCAGAAATGTGAACGGTTATTATAAGGTAACCTTTCTAAAAATTAAGGAGCTGGACCCTGGCGAATTTTTTATTCATACGAGGATGAATCAAAATACTTTTGGTTTGCTGCTAAATTTAGTAAAGCCTGAAATGGAGACATCGAATAACATTAGAATAAACACGGAATGCCGCTTGGCACTCACCTTATTATAAGTTAATATTAAAGTGTCATTTCAATTTAACATAATATACCTACACCTTCAAATTCGTCATTTCAGATATCTTTCTCAAGGAGCGACCATACAAAGCTTAGCATGGAGTTGGAAACTCGGAAAAGAAACTGTCCGACTCACAATATTAGAGACATGCGAAGCGATATGGACAAGTATTGGTCCGTTATACGTCACCTAACCATCCCAATAAGATTATTGCGATATAGCAAAAGATTTTTGGGAAATGTGGAATTTCCCAAATTGCATTGGGGCCATAGACGGAATGCATATCGCTTTAACTTGCCCACCTCAGGCAGCCAATACTTTAATTATAAAAATTTTTTTAGTATTGTTCTTATGGCTGCCTGTGATGCAAGATATATATATTTACTCACATCGACGTTGGTGTATATGGCTCACAGAGTGACGGAGGTAATTTTTAAACCATTAATTAAAAGTGTAATTTGTTTTCGATAAAGTATGCTTTATTTTGTAGGCATTTTTAACATAAGCGATTTTGGGAAAAAAATTTACGCCGGTGAGTTGGATGTACCACCAGAAAAAAATTTGCCGGGGACGAATTTAAAACTACTACATTTTTTCGTTGGGGATGCAGCATTTATACTGACCAAACAATTAATGAAGCCTTATCCCGGAGTTAGCCTACCCAAAGCCAAGGAAATCTATAACAGACGATTATCTCGAGCGAGACGCGTTATAGAAAATTCTTTGGGAATTCTGGTTAGTAGATGGAGAATATTACTAACCACTCTCAACATGCTGCCACAAAACGCCGAAAAGGTTATTCTGAGTTGTGTAACTCTGCACAATTTTCTCAGATTGACTAAAGAAAGTTCGCAACTTTATTTGCCGTTAAACTACGTAGACTGAGAAGATGCCGATCACAATGTGCATGATGGGTCTTGGCGAAGCGAAGTACAAACTTCAATTAGGTCGATTATTCCATCGCAAAATCGGCATATTTTAGGAGGGAAACAGGCGCTGCAAATGCGTGATCAGCTCTGTTCGTTCGTCAATAACGAGGGCAGTCTTCATTGGATGATAGGGTGACAAATAATAAAAATAATTTGTGTTTAATAGTTATTTATTGTTATATAAAAAAGAAAAAAAAATATTTTAATTTTATTATGTAAGACGATAAATATTTAATTTTTTAAATTATTATTTTATTAAAATGTAAATAAAATATATTTTTAATTTCATAAATGTATAAAGGTTAAAATAATAATGTGTAATAAATTTTAAAAATATTATAAAATTTTTTTTTTTAACTTAATTTCATATTTTATTATCAGGTTACAATTTCACATCAAATCGTTAAATTTATCTAAGACTAATTTTTAGTAATGTTTATGATGACTGATTCCAGAGCGTCAAATTGATTTAATATTAACCTGCTCTGTATATTTATTGAATATTATCCTAATACCACAGTATGATCACAGGTCGACATATTAACTTTATGAAGTCAGATTTAAGTTATTTTAAACTATTCTATGCATTTAGTGAATCTTATGCTTATTCTAATTTCACTATTAAATCACAGATTGTCAAATTAAACCTATGCTTTATATTATTTGTTAATATGTCTATATTAAATCTTATCCTATACCCTATCACTGTTAAATCACAGATCGTCAAATTAACTAAAACTAAAAACTAAACTAAAACTATCTTAATGCTTACCTAAAGTGCTAAACCCACTGAAAAATGAAAATAAAAACCACATTTAGTTTCACTAGTGCCTTCCTCGGTTCCGGCATTCACCTGCTCAGCAGCCGATTTAACAGCTTCACAAGCTTCGTCAAATTTATTGAGCTTCCTCTTTTTGGAAGGCTGGCAGACTTCAATATCGGTGCTGTCCGATTGAGAGAAGAAATCATCATTTGTTGTATCAGAAGAAGCATCAAAGTTATTTTTTCTCGTTCTATAACAAAAGAAAATTTAAAATTAAATCATGAAAATAAACTGTAATTAAACAAATCTTAATTTCTTAGCTGAACAATTTTTTTTTTAAAATGTCATACTTTGATAGTATGCCCATTCTGGTTCCTTACAGTTTCCATCTCCTGATCGTTCGTCCTGTTTCCGCTCCTCTTTGCTGAGTCTTTCTCCTAGCATCGTCCATTTTGTTCTGCAGTCTTCACCTCTAGAATAAAATAAATAATCTTGTATAGTATCTAAATAATTTTCTAACAAATCTATCTACAAATTGTTTCTTACTTGATCTTCCACAAGTGGCAGCAACTTCTTCCCAAGCCTTTTGTTTAGCCACGATATTTTTAAAATCTACGTGACCTTTGTCGTATATATAATGACGTAATCAGACGCTCTCGATTAGTTGATCTAAAAAATCGTCCATTCTAAAAAGAAAAACATAAGATAAATATTCTGCGGTTCAAGTTCTCATTACTGTTTGTGCTTAAATAAATAAATTTTATACACTTATAATTGTGTTTACTATTTTTGTATAATTTCGTGGCAATGAGTCTTCTTACATACGGTAGCATTATTGGGCTGAAGAGCAAATTGAGGACCAACTAATTTATCGTCGACTGAGAATGTTACCTAATTCAATAAACCGAAATTGAACTATGGCCTTGAACCGTCGTAGTTTAGAGAGCATACACAAACGGAATATGGGCTACTGTCATAAAATAAAACGATAACGGCATCATGAAATAAGCCCATTGAACTATGGAGAACTGTTGTGTGCCTAAATTAATGCGTTTTTGGCTTAATTTGATACTATCGGAAATATTTTTATTATTTGATAAACATAGAGCATCAATTAGTGTGGATACTGCCTCGGTTAGTTTCCCTTGAGCAACAAATAAAAGGTTACACATCGGCACAAACTGAAATATTTAAGGTGATTGCTCAATTACGGTTTAATTCATGAAGTAACATTCCTGCTTGATGATAAACTAGTCAAGTCAGTAAGAAAATTATTATCGCTTGAAAATTGAATTTTACACATACATACATATTTAACTCATCAGCTGTACGTAAAAAAAAAAATCAAAATGGCGTAAATAACTATACATAACTTTTATTCTTATGTATATGATCTATTTGATTAATTTATAAATTGTATTTTTGATTTATTTCTCAATTATGGTATTACGCATTTAATTGTGATGAATGAGTGAATAAATGTATGAGTAAATGAGTGAGCAAATGAGTAATCCGCCACAATGAGGGACTTTCCCAATATTGATATTAGAAGTATACTCTAGACGGGATATCGAACCAAGAAACAACGATTTCTATTGTAGATCTAATTGTGACACATCTGGTATGTAATTATTTATTTATATTTTGTTAAATCATCCTATTTTACCAATGTACAATTCCTGCATTATTAAAATAGTTTTTAAAATGTTCACGTATTTGTTTTGCATCATCTGTCGGATGTCTATTGTGAGAAATCTGCAAAGACAGTAAGTGGTTCATTGAATGGCGCCATTTTCCTGCGCCATTTCCCTGGCGCCATGTATACGATTGTCTTATTACTTGACGCAAAATATTGTGGAGAACGCAACTAGCTAAGAAATCTGGAGCTTAATATACCAAATGCATTTTCCATAACTCGCCTTGCACGGGACGATCGATAATTAAATATAATCTCGCCTTGAAACAATATTTTTTTTTTGAAAATGGTTTCATTGTATTCCTTGATAATCCAAAAGCATCGTAAGCTACAAAAATTGTAATCGCCTGGTAAAAAAAGTTCGTTTGCAATTAAGTTTTTAGAAAATTTGGTGTTTTGAATTACACCACCATTTAAACTCTTCCGTTTGTGCCGACATCAACCATTATAAATTCATAATTGGCATTTACAATTGCCATCATTACAACACTAAAAAACCCCTTATAGTTGTAATAGTAACTTCCACTATGAGGAGGCGGAGATATTCTAATATGCCTGCCATCTATGGCTCCACAGCAATGGGGAAAATTCCCCGCTTGCCCAAAATCTCGTTCTTGTCGACGCCATTCACTTTCAACATTTGGAAATTAAAATATGTAATGAACAAAAAAAAATTTATTTGTGAAATGAAACAGTTTTAGGGACGAGCTCTACTACAAAATCTGTTGAAAATAATTCGGGAATAAATATTAATACAGAACGAAAGAAAAAACCACCAATTTTTACGGTAACGGTACTTGATATGGCTTTCAAAGGTTTAAGCTTAATAAATTAAGGAAAATCAGTAATATGCAAAGAATTATAACAGAAAAAATGATAAACTAAGTGTTATTCTAATTTCAATTACACAACAGGATTTGCTAATTGGATTAATAGATTAGAATCACATAATACATTATAAAATGCATATTTAAATTCATCTACACCATCAACAACTAATCACACGCCTGTCCCACTTTCAAATTTTGATGTTTGGGTATTCAACAGTGACATAGAAGACAATGCGACAATATGAAAATGTGTGCACTTAGTAAATTGGGCTGGATGTGGTCAAAACAAAAAATGTGCGTTTTTGAAATGAATGAAAAAAACTATTATGTTTATTTAATTATAATTTGTACTGAAATAAAATTTTCTTTTCACATACCTTTATATATTCAGTTTTAAGTGTTTCATAAATTGCGATACACGTTTCAGGAATAATAATTCGTAAAGATTGTGGTGATATAGGGCAGCTGAATTTTAAATCTTCAAACGACCGTTCTGTGGCAAGAAATCGCAAAGTTATCGGCAGCCTCTTTTCCGGACTAATGTCTTCACGCCTTATAGTGCTTCGTTTGGTTCTCAATGGTTTTATTTTATCCAACAAAATCTTAAATTGTGTATAGTCCATACGAGGAAAGTTTTTTAAGTCTGATGTAGATGAAACTTTTAGTTTAATGAAAATTCTTAATCAAAGTAAAAATCGCTTAAAAGAAGAAAGGAATAGTTTCTTTAGTATTTAATAAAGAAATCAGTTGCTAAAGTTAATAAATAATTTTGTTAAATTAAGAACTATTTTTTTTTAGTCGAGCGAAAATATTATTAAATTTTTGTTTTGTATTTTCATACACAGCGAGTACTCTTTTAAAAAAAAATTCTTCATTAAAGCAAAATCTTTCCCTAGTATAAGAAATCCATAAGCTTGATTTTATGTTGAGACGTATTCAATTAATTAATTTATTTAATTACCTCAAGCAAGCCGCTTTCTTTGTTTTAATCATTTTGTTATATTGTTTTAGACCTAAATTTAATCAAATAATTGCTAGATTTAATACTACTTTCCTTTCTTAGATCTAACAATTATTTCTTAAACGAAGAAAACCGAAATTTCATTATCCTATCCAAGCCGATTCTCAATTCAAGAAACGGCCTATATAGGTTGCAAATCATTGTACCAAAATGATTAAATGAACCAAGCTTCCTTTCATAAAAGTAATCTTTTCTCTCTATGTAAATCAGGGGATTATGATAATTTGAATACCGGTAGTAGAAAATTTCAAATATTTTGCGTGAGTCAAAATTCCCACGAAATGTTCACGGGTTAAATTTGTACAATAAGTAATTGAATGGCTTCGGCTCTAAAATGCTTGAGAGTTTAATTGAAAAGTATGATATCTATATAATTAAATTTTCACCTCTTTATATATTTGTAAGTAAGAATACAAAAATTTTGATGTTGAACGTAATCAACTGGAACATTGAACAAATATCAATAAATCAAATGTACAAAAACTCATCAATTAATTATAAATAATTAAATATTTTCGGAGATGATATAATTTTTATTTTTTATTTTTGTTAATTTCCCATGAATTTTAATTTCTTTTTAATTAATTTTTTATGAAGATTCATGCACGATCATTAAATTATTCAAAGTTGATTTAAAATTTTCTCGCTTTTATTCTTAAATGGTGAGAATTATAAAAAAAATTAAAAATTGGGACAACCCTTTTAGTATACTAAATATCAACATAAGTAA
Organism: Tipula helvola; assembly: GCA_963556165.1. NCBI lineage: Eukaryota > Metazoa > Arthropoda > Insecta > Diptera > Tipulidae > Tipula > Tipula helvola. Next base: position 353,963,569 of record OY744481.1, on the reverse strand, counting down.
TGTTAAAGAGTTATACAATAAGATATATTCAATTTTTTCCAAACAAAGATACATTCGTTATTATTTTTGGTAGACCAATAATTCATTGATAATTTCCTTCATAATTCTTTACTTCCACAAAAAAAAAAAAATGAGGAGCAAAAGGGTTGATCACATAAAAATACCAAAAAATATTTCCATTAAAATTTAAACGGACGAATGAATTTTCCAAACATTTTTATTTCTGTATTCATATACACACTTACAAACAGAGCAAGTTTGAGTATTTTTGCATAATTTTTCGATTAAAATCCACAGCACAAAGTGTTAATATGAATAATTTGAACATTAAATTTTGAAATACGTGGTGAAAATGAATAACAAATACACAAAAAGCGGCAGGATGGAGAGATCCATCCGATTTTTTTTTTCGAATTCTGAGTATACAAAGATATTTTATGGTAATGGATGAATGACTAAATACTGTACGGAGTAGTGCTACGATATATTTATACGTAGTGAGATGGACAAGTAAATGTTTTGGAAATTTTTGTATTGTTTTGATAATTTAATGATGATGAATTTATTTCTGTAATAAATTCTAAATATGATGTGTATGGTTATGGGTGGCCGTTTGTGGACAAAAAATGTATATTTGTTTATAGAGCTATGTACGAAAGCTGGTCCATTAACAAATTAATTTGTTACGCTCGTTTCGTTATTTATCAAAATATAAGCGGGAAATAGATTACGTGATGAATAAGGTTAAACATAGAAATAATTTTTATACTACAAACAAGTGTAGTGTTAATTATTAATATAAACGTATATACCTTTAATATAAACGTATACCGTCCACTCAAAGTGAGTAAAGAAAAATTATGTATGCGTATTTTTGCATCCAATCTCCAAACTAAAGAATTAAATTTCAAATCGAAATAAATCTTTGATGCTGTATGAGATACCGTGCCAGTTGATAAAAACGAAAATTCATATGACATTTAATTTTATTGTCGACAGAATATTTTATAGAGCCTTACGGGCAGCCCTAACGAACATTTCGACAATAGAAACAAAATTATAAACTCAATTAAATTGTTGAAATTAATTAAAGTAACTCCAATTTTAACGCTTATGTTCATAAAAAGGTCTGAATAAAAATAATTTTAGGCACCAGGTTGGAATTATTTTCAGTTTAACTCTTTAGGGTACTTATAGGTATGTGCGAACGAGTCAAAATCAAATTAATGGCTTTAATGTACTGCAGATGTGAGTTTTCCACCGAAAGTGAAGCAACCCAAATTAACGAAAAGTATAATTATATTGGAAAAATAGACCTAATAGATAATTTTCATAAAATCGATGCCAGATTCTTTTCATAAAGAGGATTGGTCAAGCTTTCCGATAACATTTTATTAATGTTATCATCATAAATGATTTCAAAATGGCTTAATTCCATTTGTTTATATTCCGGAACCAAAATACATTAAAATCGGTTTAGAAACTGAGAAGTTCTACTATTTTTGGCTGTATTCAGGAGTTTAATCCGCAAATTAGTTTTGGGGCTTCCATTTACCTACATCATAAAAATCAAATTTCATCTTAATTTGTAAAGAAATAGGCTTTGACCATTTTCCAACGTGCCCACACTATTTTATCTTTTTAACAAAAATTGTTTAGAAAAGCTTGATTTGTCCACTTTAAAAATACACTCGGTAATTTCTCTAAATTTATGGATTTCAACGTCGCATTAGGGGGTGATGCTATAGTGCATATGTACGATATTTTGCCATAACCGAGATAAACTCTATTAACCCTCTAATGCATGAATTTTTAATCATTTTCAGGGTCTGCTGAAATACTCTGGTAATAATTTTGTTGTAGTTGTTGACGTAAAACGCAACATAAAACGCATTTCTCTGAATTACTGCTATCTTACACAATAGTAGAATTTGAAAGTAAGGAAAGATTTGACCGGTGGCACAGTGGTTAGCATGCGTGCTTTAAGCTCCAGGGGTCCCGGAGGATCAATGGGGCATTTATCAGAGATATTAAACTATGCGTGGTTTTCAAAACACTACAATAACTACTGTAGTCAAATAGTTTATGTCATTAATGTAGTTTTTGTAGTTAATGTAGTTTTTAGGAGCTCTCAAAGTATCAGAAATTAAACTATGTGGATTTAAGCTGTGTTTGTTATTTCCGATCTAATTCGATCTGAATATTAAAAAAATAATTTTTTAACCGCTCAGTTCTATCAATTTTATTGCTGTTTCTTATATGATTTCAAATTGATCAGCAATAAGATACAATGTTCTAATGAATGTCAATAAGCAATATAATATTATATGCCTGAGGACTTATAATGATACCTCAAATAACAGAGTGCTATAAGCAACAGCATACAAATTTAAACAATCTTCTTGTCGCTGAAACTATAAAAGCACAGCGATAACAATTAATTATGATTACTTGTTTATTATTACAACACATTGAATATGATTAGCATAAAACAATCCTCATTAGTTATGTAGTTAAATTGAGGCCTTTGGTGATATAAATTCAAAGCTAAAACGTAAATTATTCATCATAATCGTATGTGTACTGTACTTGTATATTTCATATACATTGACACTATAAAAGTTTATTACGTTACATACTCGAAAAAATTTGTCGAAATAAATTTTAAGAATTCAATTAGTTTTAAATTAGAAGAAAAATTATTTTATAATTTCGATCTTACTTCAATTAGGTTACTACATTCTTATTTAAATGATCATAGGCAATATGTTAGTTCGAATGGAATGGTATCGTATCTGGGTAAAGTTAATGACGGTGTTCCACAGGGTTTTCGTTGTTTTTGAATGACATTTCCACGTGTATTAATAATTTTTATTTTATTTACCAACTACTCTACAGTAACATAACCTAATAACTGAAACTAGGACTCTAGTTTCTAACAACATAACCTATAAATGAATATCAGAAGTTTATGCTCTTCCACCAAATTTAAGCAAGCATCATTTAAATTTATTAGCAACACGATCAAGCCGTACTCATATTAATTTTTATTTTTAAATTTAATTAATATAATTTGATTTATTTGACTAATATTTATTTTAATCATTCTTATTAATTTTAATAAGCCCCTGTGGCACAGTTGTTAGCATGCTTGCTTTAAGCACCGGAGGTCCCGGGTTCGATTGCCGGCGGGTGATGAAAAAATCACGGCTGGTTAATGTAGGATCAATGAATTAATCACTCATTATCCGTTAAAAAAATGATTACGAAACTTCAATATGAAGCGGCCAAATCCCTCTATGGGATGTAGCGCCAGCGAAAAAAAAAAAAAAATTTTAGAAGAACCTGAATGTGAACTCACTCCCTCCGGTTCAGAGAGTTTTTTATATTTATTGGAATTCAAACCTGAACCAAATCAGAATTTGAATTCGGGTTCAAATTTTTTTTTTTTTTTTTTAAATTGAAACAATTAAAAGTAAACTAGAAAAAAATTTAATAACACTAAGGTTCGTAAGTTAGAACGATGATTAATCCACAACCGAGGATTTAACCACTGTTTGGTCATAGTAATCGGTGGATGAATCCTCGGTTTTTGATTATTATTCGTTCAAACTTACGGGCCTAAAGTTTGTTTTACACGATGCTATTTACATGCAATTTGTTGTACAATATTTTGCAGTATGGACATCACATAGTGTAAACGGCAAAAAATTATTTTTTATAAGAATTGCATTAAAATAGCAGCAACCTACATTTTATTAAAATGTATTTATGCAATATTTTTGACAACTACAAGAGAAGTACAAACATGCGCGATAGGATTCCCTGGTACTCTGGTAAGTAGTGTATAGTTTTTTTTAATTTGATTTAATATTTTATTATATATTTGTTATCTTCTTTTTAGGGAAAGAATGTACCGACACCGATCCAAACAATTCATTGTAAAAGAACAGGTTAGTCAACTAGAGAGCGAAATACAACATTTCGCAAACGGAACAGTTAAAAGAAGCTTACCATCTATTGCAACTACGTTAAAAAGCCGTGGGGAAAACCGCCGAAATGTATCAAAATTATATGATAATGAAGAAGCTAACGTGTTTAAGAAGCACCCACATTTATTAAATTTAGCGATTGATAAAATGGCAAGCGGGCCTCCCAACTCGGGAAATTCCATCCGATATCAGAAATTTCGGTAGATTCACAGTGACTGAAATGGCTGAATATTGAAAGATAAACAAAATTTACTTGAAGTTAAGAAAGATGTAACACAAACAATCATTTAGGTCAGGGCAAAGGTGCGGAATTGCTGGTTCCCCGAAAATTGCTCAAAACACAATTTTTCTAAAAACAACTTATCGCAAAGCAATTCTTCGAAAAACAATTAATCGTAAAATATTTTATATTGCATACATTAAGGAAACTGAATCCGTGTTAATCAATTTTAGATTCAATTTTTTTACGCAACTATTGGGCCCGATTTTTGTTAAAATTCATGTTATGTTATTTCATTTCACCGCTTTCTATTTGAGTTTGTATTGAAGAAACAAAAATAACATAACATAACATTTAATTTTGAAAGGCAGAATCAGGCCTATTATACATATTGAAACCAAGTAAAATTCGTCTACGGTTTAACTGAAACTGACCGAATTATTATTTTAGTGAGATTTTAACAAGCTTTACTTTATCTCATTTCGTCATATCGTGTTTTGGTATATCGCGTTTCATATAAGAGGAACAAGAAATTATGAATGAAAATACATTATATGCCACACAGAAATGTGGTTGTGTGGTGGAGTAAATGGAACCATATTTCGTGAACGCCTAACGGCGAAATTTGAAAATTGTGTTGAGAAAATTGTTTTTCTGTCCATGGCCTGCGGATTGTTTAATATGTTGATGAACGTTTCCCAAATAAAACTCACAGGATTACTTTTAAAAACACTATATATATATATATATTTCACATAAGTTTTCTACATTTTTTTTATTGCTGGTACTTTGTAATTTCCATTTGTCTCCTGTCAACCTAAAATTACAAAAAAAATGCAATAAATTAATATTTACGTACTTACCAGTCAATTTAAGAAATCCTATTTGTAATTGTAATCTAAAATAGAAAAATAGAATCTAATTAATATCTGTATCATTATAATTTAACATCATTAGCATTATTCAATATTTATTAAAGTTAAAATTAATTAATTAATTTAATTACTTACTGTGCCAATTCAATATTCACTATACAATACATCATTACACAAGCAGTTCAATCGTGGGAATTTTGCTATCATCGGAAAATTCATCTGTAAATTCATACGTCTACATATTCCATAATCATTTTTTTTGGTGCCGAAACCCGGGAATTCGCAGATAAGTATACAAACCTTTATACTTTATTAAATTCTATCTGCGATATTAAAATAAATTTAACTACTAATTATATTATAAAACAAAAAGTGTGTGGTGTTAAATTTCCAAAGTGACAATTTTTTATTTAACCGCGTGGTCATAATATTGTGTGAAGTGCTTGGTCAAAATGGCTGATAATTTTCCAAAATTATTGAAGTTACGGGATTTAGCTCATACGCAAATCAAACTTATTTTGCGATTTGCCAAAACGATAAATGAGGAAACCAATTTCGAAGCAATAACAGTTCGTCGCGATTTGCTTGAAACTCGATATCGCACCTTTAGTGAAATTGAACATCAGTTATTTGATGATCCAAATTATGTGTCGATCAGTGAAGCCGGAAGCGGTAGATGAAATTTATTGTGAAACACAAGTACTACTAACGCGGGTCTGCGCTGGTCATGAACTACGGGAACGGACTGACACACATAATTTGAACATTACTCTGGAACAATTTGTTGAGCAACAAAAGTCATTTTACGAGGGAGTCAATAATACCTCACACAACGTGCGCCTGCCGAAAATTCTTATCGAACCATTTTCCGGCGACTATAAAAATTGGGCCTCATTTCATGACTTATTCACAACATCAATTCATGATAACCAAAAAATTAGTAAAGTGCACAAATACTTAAAGGATTATTAACGGGGGAAGCTGCTGCCTTAATAAGACACATACCAATAACCGATATGAGTTATTCAGAAGCATGGGAGAAGTTGTGCAACCGTTATGATAAGAAGACACCTATTATTTCATCAGTCATCTACACATTTTTTGATCAAAAACCATGTGCTAATGCCAACGGAAGAGAGTTACGCCGCATTTGTGAAACTTCTGATGAGATAATTCGCGGACTGCGGGCATTGGGACCAAATGCTGAAAGTCGTGATCCATGGCTGATTCACATTTTGTTGGGAAAAATTGACCATGAATCTAAACAGCTGTGGGCAACCGAATCTGTGGGTAAAGACTATCCTACATGGAGTGACCTGGTAGAGTTTTTGAATAAGCGGTGCGACGCGCTTGAAATTTGTGACGCAACGAAGGGTACTACAAAATCCATTACCAAATCTTTTCTAGCCGCACATTCAAATTTCACCTTTGAATGCGTACTCTGTAGACAACCACATCCATTATTTAGATGTCCAGAGTTCAAAAATAAACATGTAGAAGCTAGATTAAAAGTAGCAACGGAAAAGAATTTATGCCATAACTGTTTGAAGAAAGGACATTTAAGTGCATCGTGTTTCAACAAGGCCTCATGTCAAATATGTAATAAGCGTCATCACACGTTACTTCATCAAAGTCAGAGCGAGCGTCAACTAGATTCCAGTCAACAAACAGCAAGTCATCATGTTTCTATTAACCAACACTCAGTTGATAAACCATCACAATCGAATAACCAAACCACCATTGAACCAAAACTATCAAGTAATAGCCAAACTAACACCGTACTACACACACACTATTCATCGACATCCACGGTACTACCAACTTCAATTATTTACATTAAGGTACGTACCGGTGAACTCCAGCCATTCAGAGCGTTACTAGATTCAGGATCACAAATATCCTTTGTCACTGAATCTTGCGCACAACGCCTAGGTCTACACCGAAACCATGCATCTATAACCGTTTACGGCCTAGCATCTTGCCCAGCTGGAGAAACCAAAGGCAAAATTGATATGACCATCCACTCACGCTTAGACACAAATTATAAGCTCACCGTCATGGCTCATATCATAAGTAAAATAGCCAGTTTATTGCCAACACAGCCAGTAATATTTTCTGCGCCAATTGAAGGATTGGAACTAGCCGACTCAAAATTCTTTCAGCCAAATAAAATCGATGTACTACTTGGAGCGGACGTATTCTTTGAAATACTCAATCCAGAGAAACAAATAATCAAAGGGCTTCCACCACTACAATCATCAAAATTCGGATGGTTGATTGCAGGCACAATCGAAAATCAATGTTCAAATGTCATCAATCTGCACACGTCCACTGATCAATGTATTCATCCAATTCACGATGATTTGCACCACGACCTAAAGAGATTTTGGGAAATGGAAGAAACCGTACCAGAAACTAATCCGCAGGTTCCCGCACACGAATGCGAAACCTTCTATCAGCAAACAACATCGAGAAATGCCAGTGGCCAATTTATTGTTAAACTTCCGTTTGAGAAATCCAGACCAGAGTTAGTCAGTTCATTTGAAGTAGCACGACAACGATTATTTGCTATGGAAAGGAAGTTTTTGAGATCACCAGAATTCTGTGCAGAGTACAAAGCGTTCATAAATGAATATATTGCATTAGGACATATGACACAGTTATCATCAAATCTGATTCCCGAAGACAACAAGGAAAAATACTATTTGCCACACCACGCAGTAGTAAAACCAACGAGTAGTACCACCAAATTAAGAGTCGTCTTTGACGCATCAAGTAAGACCACTACTCAAATATCGCTGAATGATATACTACAAACTGGGCCAAATATTCAAACTGATCTTTCCACAATTGTCTTGCAATTTAGAAAACACGCAATTGCTCTGGTCGCAGATATAGAGAAAATGTATAGGCAGATTCTCGTAAGTCCTGAAGATACAAGGTTTCAAATGATTTTGTGGCGTGAACATCCAAATGAGCCGATAAAAACGTACAAGCTAAACACAGTCACCTATGGAACCGCTTGTGCCGCAACCGTACCTCGCGATTAAATCGTTTAAAGAGTCAGCTGAAGGTTTTCACCAAATATATCCGAAAGCAGCCCAAGTGATTCAAAATAACTTTTACATAGATGATCTGCTAACCGGGAGTGACAGCGTTCAAGACGCCATAGCATTAAAGGACCAAATAAGCCGGATTTTACGTGAGAGCGGATTTAGCTTACGCAAATGGAAGTCCAACAGGCGCGAGTTTCTGGATTCATTCTCTCAATTGGAAGTTCAAAATGTTCCAAAACTCATCGAAGAGGATACAACAGTTAAAACGCCAGGAATTATTTGGAATGCAGAAACGGACGAGTTCTCTTTCAAGGTCCATCGAGAACATAATGACACGGTTTGGACCAAGAGAAAGATTCTGTCGACAGCATCTAGAGCATATGATCCATTGGGATGGCTTGCACCATCAATTGTACTTTTTAAGCTGTTGTTTCAAAAATTATGGCTGCTAAAGTTAGAGTGGGACGCCAGTTTACCAAACAACATAATCCAATCATGGATAAGTATTTACAATTCTCTACCAGAACTAGAAACCATCCGCATTCCGAGACGATTGACAGCATTAATAAACCCAACACAACTTCAATTGCATGCATTTTGTGACGCGTCTGAAGCAGCATATGGCAGTGTTGTTTATCTACGAGCGATTAATGAGAGTGGGGATATCACAGTAAATATTATCTACGCTAAAAGTAAAGTCGCGCCACTCAAGCAAATTTCACTACCAAGATTAGAACTGTGCGGAGCGGCGTTATTGTGCAAGCTAGTGAAATTTTGTAGCCAATCTCTAACCTACGATAATATGGAAATTTTTGCATGGACTGACTCCATGATCGTCCTGCATTGGCTGTCAGATGTTCCACGAAGATGGAAAACTTTTGTGGGTAACCGAACAGCAACAATTCTCGAAACCATTCCTCGAAACAACTGGCATCATGTTGATTCGAAATCCAATCCTGCTGACGTAATATCTAGAGGAGTCAAACCCCAAGCGTTATCTAAACTAAATCTCTGGTGGCACGGGCCAACATGGCTAAACGAATCTGAATGCAACTGGCCAAAATCATCAATTGTCACAAAAATGGACGGTGCCAACGCAAATGCAGAAGCACGATCAAAATATTTTCACGTAATGACCGAGACTATGAGTACAGATGATACAACACAAGATTTATTAGCAAAGTTTTCGTCGTGGTTCAAAATTCGTAAGATAATGGCGTATACTCTCGTTTTTGGAAGTCCCAAAAGAAGAATACGGTTTCAAAATCAAAACAAACTAATAACTGCAGTCGATATGCATGATGCAGAAATTATGTTCCTTCGAAATGTGCAACGAGCAGAATTTAAGCCAGAATTCTCCCTTATCAGCAAACGGACACCATTGTCTCCTAAGCATCCACTATCGTCACTAGATCCAATTATTGATGCTGATGGCATCCTTCGAGTCGGCGGGCGATTAAGCAGATCGTCATTACCGTATGCCACGAAACACCCTATCATACTTCCCAAAAACCATAAAGTTTGCGAGTTAGTAGTGCGTGATATTCATTTCGTGAAATTCGCTAACATTAAGCATCGTACTACAGCGCTATTGGATAATCGGAGCAAGATACGTCATCAAAAGATGTATCAAAGAATGTACGGTTTGTATCCGGTACCGAGTAACCAAAAGCGAACAGAAGATGGCTGATTTACCGGCAGTTCGATGCAACCAAAGTCGACCATTTTTAAGAACAGGGCTATACTATGCCGGACCATTATACATCAAAACCAGCCAACGTAAAAATGCCCCGGTGAGAAAGGCGTATGTGGCAGTATTTGTATGCCTTGCGGTAAAAGCCGTACACTTAGAAGTTGTGAGTAGTTTGGAAACCGAGACATTTTTGGCAGCACTCAGGCGGTTTATTGCACGTCGCGGAAGCCCAGAACAGATATGGTGCGACAACGGATCCAACTTCATTGGGGCCAACAGAGAATTGACACAACTCAAACAACAAATTATAACTCAATCAAACAATTCATTAACCTCGGAATTTTTCTTGCAGAAAGGTATTGTCTTCCATTTTAATCCACCTCACGCTCCACATTTTGGCGGATTGTGGGAGTCATCAGTGAAATCATTTAAGTATCACTTGAAAAGAGTAGCGAACACCAACCTGAATTTTGAGGAATTGACAACGCTGATATCACAAATTGAATCTCTACTTAATTCAAGACCGCTATGCACCATCAACGACGACGCTACCGATGTACAAATTCTAACTCCTGCGCATTTCCTAGTTGGAGAATCGTTGACCGTCATCCCGGAACCAAGCTTAGCCCATATTCCACTAAACAAGTTATCAAGATGGCAGAATTTGCAACAGCGGCTGCAAGGGTTTTGGAAGCGGTGGCACAGAGACTACCTTACATCACTCCAGCAAAGGCACAAGTGGAAGTCAAGAACTACTTAACTTGAAGTCCACGATGTGGTGCTAATAAAAGAGGACAATTTATATCCGAGCCAATGGGTTCTTGGCAAAATCACAGCACTTCACCCGGGTAGCGATGGTGTTACACGAGTAGTAACACTTAAGACATCAAAAAACGAAATAAAACGTCCAGTACATAAACTGGTTAAATTACTTGTTAAGCAATAAAATTCCTTAAGGTGGTGGAGTATGTTGATGAACGTTTCCCAAATAAAACTCACAGGATTACTTTTAAAAACACTATATATATATATATATATATATATATATATTTCACATAAGTTTTCTACATTTTTTTTATTGCTGGTACTTTGTAATTTTCATTTGTCTCCTGTCAACCTAAAATTACAAAAAAAATGCAATAAATTAATATTTACGTACTTACCAGTCAATTTAAGAAATCCTATTTGTAATTGTAATCTAAAATAGAAAAATAGAATCTTATTAATATCTGTATCATTATAATTTAACATCATTAGCATTATTCAATATTTATTAAAGTTAAAATTAATTAATTAATTTAATTACTTACTGTGCCAATTCAATATTCACTATTTGTAAACAAATACTGTCAAATCATGCTATCATATTTTCTGTAAATTCACAATCAAGCGGTTCCGATCGGTTAATTCACAAAACAATATGCAAAGCGCTATAATTTTTAGACGCCTTAATATTTTGCGAACTCATGAAGTTTGCCATAAAGCTTACCAAATGATTTACCATAAAATATGATAGCCATGATGTAAAACAAAAAAAATTGTAAAATCATTTTCTATTCACTTATAATCTGGCAAAGAAAAAAGATCATTATAAACAGATATTATATGTATAATACAGTGTGTTATTCAATTTGAAAAACGAAATAAAAATAATTCAATTAACAGTTTGGCTACAAAGGTTTTTTAATTACAATACATCATTACACAAGCAGTTCAATCGTGGGAATTTTGCTATCATCGGAAAATTCATCTGTAAATTCATACGTCTACATATTCCATAATCATAATACTCGCCGTTTATATTAGAGACATGAAGAAAGCTTGTCTGGATAAGAAAAATCGAACCATCTAATGAAGGGGCATTCCCCTTCCTAGAGAAATATCCTATAAATTAACAAAAATTCATAAAATGTTTCGGCAGAGGTATGTGTATTTTAGGTAAAAAAAAATAATCACGTCGATTATAGAATTCGCGGTTGCGGATCTATCGCCGATCGTAAACTACATATAAAAAAAATTGGAAACAATAATTTTTTATCATAGTTTCATTGAAATTCCTTAGGATATTTTTACAATTCGTCAAAAAAAAATTGTTTTAGATCCGCAATAAAAATATTGCGTTTGTACGGGGAATCAAAAAATATAAATCACATGTAAATCAATAGAAGTTTTCCAGGATACTTGGATTTACACCAATTGTTTCCAATTTTTTTTATATGTAGTTTACGATCCGCGATAGATCCGCAACCGCGAATTCTATAATCGACGTGAATGGATAATTCATGGCAAAACGGCTTTTAAAGCTGCTTATAAAGGCTCACTATTTAAAAAAAAATCTAGAGAAAGCGCTCTTTCATATTTTTGTATAACATCGATAAAACATTTTTATAAAAGTAAAGTATGTTTCCGAGATTGGCAAGTCTCAATTCGCGCGATAATGATTCCTTTTGAAGATTTATGCATCTTAATGAATATTGCTTAGAAAATTCAATTTTTTAGAGCAATTAAAGATATTTTGTTCTCAATTTCTAAATTTTTTAAGCTTGGAAATTGTAAAACATTACCCTTCCGTCGCTATAAATACTTAAGAAATCTCTAATTTTACCTGGCCTTCGGTTAATTTATTTACCTTTATGGGTATTATAATACCCATACAAATTATTCCGTTTCCCACTCTAATGACTAGCGTATTTTCAGTTGTTTTATTTTTAACAAGTGCTTGGAAATCTACGATTTCTTCCTTTGTTGGCCACAAATTAGGGATTTTGGATATAAATGATGAAAATAGATTTGTACTTTTAAAGCATATTCGAGCGAACGTGGAGCTTTCGATAGCTTCCCAAAATAATTAATACCAGAAATGGACAAATTATGTAAACTAATGCGTATATTAATAATAACCGTAACAACTTCTTCAAACTCTATTACATTTGACAAAAAAATAAATCAGCATACAAATCATAGGCTTTTGCCAAAAATTTAGAATGTTGTTATAGGTACAACATAATAATATTGATGAAAGTTCAGCTAGTGAGGATAGTGAGATTTTAAAATTTACTGAAATTGCAGCAATTAATTTTGATTTAATTATTGATCAAAATAATACCGAAACTCATGATGGAATTTTATTGGAGTTCGTTGACCAAAGAAAAACACCGTTTTTGAAAAATCATCAAAATTCAAACCATAATGTTGAACTTATTATTCCAAGCATAGTAGCTGAAATTAAAGACGTGGCACAGGTATTTAAAAATACTGATAATAAAAAACGCATGCACTGAGAATGGACCCTTAAATTATCTGTTCAATTTTCTGAAGATCTTGATTTACTTAGTAAATTCGAGAATCAAACTGTCGCCTATTATTACTAAACAACAATCCACGCGTACCCTTGTGCCAAACAATTCACTAGATTTCTAAGATTATTGTGTACGGCTCATGCAAGGATAGTTTGCATAATCAAAAATACAAATTTGAATTAGTGAACAAATTAAAAGAAATGCGGGTGTACATCCAAGCGGCTGATTGTGAAATTATTCATTCTTCCCAAAAAGTGTTCCGCCAGTATCATGGCGAGGAAAAATTAAACTCGCTTCTGGAAATAAAAGTGCTCCACATATGTAGATTTGGTGAGTGCAACTGAATTGGAATTATATCAAAAAGGTAACACACAGAATATGACCACACCTGATGTTTTACGAAAATTAAAATCAGAGTTTTATAAAAAAGACGATCTAGTAGATATATATTTTCAATTCTGCATGCAGCCTCCAGATAATAGATATATCTATTCGGTCACTGAACCATTACAGGTGATGCTAATAAGAAATCATCAAATTGCATTTTTGCAACACGATGAAATTAGGGCGATTAATTTCGAAGCAACTGGTGGTATTGTGAAAATTCCTACGTGTCACAACCAACATAAATATAAACGTATTTTATATTACGCTTGCGTTGTAAAAATTATTTATAATATTATTCCCATAGCAGAGTTTATTACTTGGCAACACGACGCCTGGTCGTGAATTTGAAAAAGGAGTCGGATAATACAAAGAGATCAATGAAAGGACGGTATTTTAACGTTGATTGGTCATGGGCCCTAATAAATGCTATTACGCATACATTTAACCCTCTTGGTATTACTGAGTATATTAAGATACATTTTAAATTTTTAGAAAACGGTATATCTTTGGAGAAACCAGTTGTCCCAATTTGTATCTGATTTTAGCATTTTATTAATATAATAACAATTCAAATAAAAAGGAAACTCCCAAATAAAGATGCTGAACTTAGAAATCTAATTTTAGATTTTTTTTGTGCAATTCTATGTACTAAATCTGGACGGGCTATTCCGGCAGCTATGCCTTATAATGTGTTCGCCTTATGTTACAAGAAATACGAAACATTTTCAACAACACTGGGAAAAATTTACAGCAATAATTATGCTGACTATGAGAATAGCAAGCCTCTAGAAATTATAAAGTTCAATATTAACGTGTGGCCAGAAGACACGGCAAATCCCTTCTTTTTAAAATATAGACGAATTTATCTAGAGGTTGTAAATAAAATAGAAAAAGATCGTGGATCAAAGCCAAACAAATTTTGTTGTGACAATTTCATCCAATTTGTTATAAAAAAAATATTTTTCTTACATAATTTTGTGGGCAAATTTTTATTCTGATAAGTTTGGTGTACACGGCAATATTTCGAATGCGATAATTGAAAACTGGCCCTTTTTGCAGAATATTGCCCCATTTTCCATAATATATTTAAGGAATTTATTTATTTAAATTTTTTTTTTAGCATATTGCATTAGGCCAGCTTTTTGTTATTTTAAACGTGTTTATGATATTTGGCCAGAATTAACCGATTTCAAAAATTTGATCAATGCGGATTACCGTATCCTTTATTTCCAACAATTTCGTTTAAACTATTTTCTAAATTCAACTTGAATTATCTCAATGTTCATATTTTGAAACCATTTACCTGATTTATTTCTTACAAAAACTATTAATCTAGAAGATTAACCACCGCACATTAAAATCATATATACACACACTTAACCTGCCACAATTACATAAAAATAAATTCTAACAAAAAATAAAATAAAAAACTTAAGAAATTAAAGAGACAATAACAATAAACATTGCAAATGTGAAATGTTTAATTGAATTAAAAAAGAATCTTACAAAACTACCAAGAGTATTACTTGTTGGCGCCACAACAGAAACATGCACACACGGAATACGACGTATAACATAAAAACCAGTTTCTTCAACTTACATAGTAAAGATAATTTGTAAAAAAAAAAAAAACTCTGTAATAAAATTTATATTTATTATTATTATTTAATATAAATAAATTTAAATCATGATAAAAAATAATTAAAAACAAAGAACAAATATATACGTTTACACACAGATATATAGTAAGTTAATTTCTAAGAGGAGATTCTATCACATGCAGAGAATTTTTCGTTTTGTTTTGTTGTAAGATGAAATTAGTATGTATTTGAAAAATTGACACCTTATCAATTAGAAATCACTTACCACAATTATTTTTATTTTTGTATATTTTCGAAACTCATGCTCAAGTATTTTGTTCTGGTGTTATGGTTAAGACAAATTAAATTAAACGAAAACACATAATACTGACTGCGCGCTCTAATCTTATAAATGTTATCTCATATACAAAAACAAAAAAACGTTAACCCAAGAAAGATTTAATTTGGGTTACTTACATTGACGTATAGTCGAATTTTTATAGTTCAATGTTCCCGTGGATGGGTTAAAAAATATCTGTATACACATGAAAAAGGCGCCATATATTCAATTGCACGATTGTTATTTTCGGATTATTATTATATCAATTTTCTAATTAATTAACTTCTAAGAATTACGGACAAAAAAAAAATAAATAAAACGTAAGATCGCGTATTTATGAGACAATGTTGTTATCTTACGGAAAATAAAGACAAGACGATCCATTATTATACAAATCAATTACTCATTCAGAGAATTTTCTTTTTGGTTTGTGTCACTGGCTGGTATAATATGGTTTGTGTTCTGCCAAATGTAAAAAAAAATAAGCAGCGACACGTCGACGCAAGCTCAAGCAAATTAAAATCAAATAGCAAAGAAAAACGTCTTTTAAGTGCGGTAAGACAAATAATAATAATAATAATAAATACTTTGCACAACAACAATTGTTATATGGTATACATATAAACAATAACTATAGTAAAGGGGAAATATAATAAGAAGTAAAGTAAGAAATTGGTATAAAGTACGTACACAATATAAATTGCACGCGACCAACATGCTTAAGTGTATCACCCACAGTTTTGTTTTTTATACACAGAAACATAGAAAGTTGTTATGTTATGTATATGGTGTTTTGTATAGTTGGTATCCACACACCACACTAGACATTATGTGGGCACACAATATGTACTATACAATTAAACACTACTTTTGATTTATCAGGTGTTATTTGTGACAATGCGAACATTTAAGTTCTATAAACATGGTTTGTAACGGTCAATTTCATTGTTAGATATAACATTTATGATACAGAGAAGTTAATTTATATTATTTGTGTTTAGTGTAGGCACGAAACATTATGTTATGATTAAACTAGTGATTACACGATTTTTTTTTAATGAGGTGGCTTTTATTTTATTTATTTATATTTGTAAAAACATCGAATAAATTTTTGAATCTGATTTTCTGGTTTTAATTCGCCAGGTATATTAAAGCCATTTGTTTATCAAATTTTCGAGTTAAATATAAAGAGGATACATTCAAAACCGATCTAGTTTTGTCTCAACAAACTAATTGAGTTAATTAATTTTAGTTCAGACGTCAATATAGTTCGGTGAGGATTTCCCATAAATTTTTCGACGTCAATATAAATCGCATATCTCACTAAACCGAATACACGGAAACAAGGTGAAATTTGAAATTTTATAAAGCATTTTAGCAGATAAATATTTTGAAAATTTAGAAATTTGAAATTTATCAACCTCGGAATGTCTCCTCAAATTAGGCGTAACTGGGTTCAACAATTTTGTAGTTTGGGAATTTTAAAATTTCGAAAAGTTTGAATTTTTGCTGCAAATTAGAAAATAAGGCTTCTATAAAGTTTAACATATTTTAGAAATTTTAGAATTAAACAAATATATGTACGAGCGTAAAATTTAGAAATGTATTGTAATAGGAATATTTAGGAATTTAGAAAATTATATGGAAACCGTTAATTATTGAAATTTCAGTTTCATTTAGTAATTTGAGGTTTTTGGAAAATATTAAGCTAAAAACTCGATAACTTAGAGAAACGAAAATTTCAACACTTTTCACACTATCTGCCGTGGGCACTTTCAAAAGGTTTAAAAAATCACTCGATCGATTTCTGCTTGTTAGGCCATCATCAGGAGTTTACAACAAGCCGAATTCGATCGAGTGATTTTTTAATTTTTTGAAATTTTGCGAAACATTTAACAAGTGTTTTTTAAAAAAATGTGTGTGGAAAATTTAAACTATAGTTTTAAACTGAAATATAGGGTCTCGAAACACACCCATTTTCTTTGCGTTCTTTACTTAAACCCAAATATTTTATTTTTTTTAAAAGCATACAAATATTACGAGCAATCTCTGAAATTAAACTATAAATAATAAAAATAACTAATTGCAAAAGCTATGAACTTATTTATCAAAAAGTCTGAAATATTTTCCAAAAAGTCGAAAAAGTATTGCAAACAGATTAAAATCAAAAATAATTTGTGTAAAGCGTTCAGAGGTAAATTGTTTGGTAAGTGGGGGGAGGGGGGGGGAGGAGAGGGGAGGGGGAGGGGAGTGGTAAAGAGGTTCAGAAGTAAATTGTGACCTGGATTAACAATCTAACAGAACAAGCGGTCCTATTTTCACGTGTTTTCCCATTCTTCAGATGTTTTAATTTTGTCAACTGTTGACCGTAGAGCGATAAGAACCCTTGGTTTCTTTATTACTGAAATTGGTGGATCTCATGATTATCACAATTTTTCACTTTGCAATTTACTCAATGGGTTTTGAGCCAATTTATATCAACTTCTTTGTGACTGGATACAAGAGAACAGAATTCATAGACAGAAAAATTATCGAACGTACATGGTTCTCATAACTTGTAACTAATACCTTGACAATATGGCCATATCACGCTTTTTTTAGTTGTTACTCTCTAATTCATACAACTGAAGAAATTTTAAGAATATCTGTATTGTTCAGCAAACGGTTTTCTCTTGATTCGTAGGGTATACAATTCTGAGGCTTAATTGGAGGTTGCCGCTGAAAGGTTTTAATATATTTATAAGTTATCGTTTTGGCTCTTTATGTAATATCTGTTATAAAATCAAGATTTGTGATCCGAAGTTGTTTCACTAGCTGCTATTCTACCGATTTTAATAATGATTGGTTAACGATGTTCATTCTTTTATTATTGAATATTCCTTTTGTTCTACGAGATGGTGGAATGTATATCATACAGTTGGTTTTTGATTGCCCATCCTGCTGGTCCCTTTTACATCGGTTAACTTAAGCAAAATTTTATTACAACTCAGAAAAACAGATCACGCCCAC
Organism: Tipula helvola; assembly: GCA_963556165.1. NCBI lineage: Eukaryota > Metazoa > Arthropoda > Insecta > Diptera > Tipulidae > Tipula > Tipula helvola. Next base: position 353,945,118 of record OY744481.1, on the reverse strand, counting down.
AGACCTTTAGAAAAAGAATAGATGACAAAATCAATCTCGTTGTTCTCTAATCTTAAAAATTTAAAATTTAATTAAACCTAAACCTAATTCGCAACTTAATATAAAATATATGACAAATGCTTGTAGAGCCAAATTGTAAAATTTAAGTTGCGCAAACTTTAAAATTCTATCAGTTTTTTGCTGTTTTAATTGTACAACAAAAATGACAATTAGTTTATACAAATGAACTCCAATGGATTTAAGCAGGGCAGAAATATTATTAGAATATTGTTAAATACTCGGAACTCTATTTCTAATTAGGTCTTTATTTGAGACAATGGTTTTGTTACTAAATCCAGCGACTGCGCTTAAACACATTTCCATTATTCTCATTAGTTAGGGCCTAAAGAATGTAGAAATTTTAATTTATTTGAATACCAATGCGGCAATAAAACAAAGTGCATTTGAGTTTTTTAATTGAAAAAAGCTTAACCCGTGTACGAGCTTTTTGCTTAACTCCAAGAACGATTAAATTTGTTTAATAACTAAATATCTAATAATAATTAATGATTCTAATGCCCGATTTCAGAACAAAACAACAATTCGTCAGTTAAATAATATTTCCTCTCTTTCTTCTTTTATGAAATTGCAATTTGTTTCATAATTCAAAATCAATGCTATCTAGATCATATTTCTTTTTTATATGAACATCTTAAAGGGAGAATTAAATTTTTATTTTAGCGACATTGAAAAGTCAAATATTTAAATCTCCCTTTAAAATTCTCATGTAAAAAAGAATTATGATCTAGATAGCATTGATTTTGAATTATGAAACAAGTTGCAATTTCATAAAAGAAGAAAGAGAGGAAATATTACTTAACAGACGAATTGCTGTTTTGTTCTAAAATCGGGCATTAGTATCTTAAGAAATATAATTTCATATTCTAGCATTTTTTTATTAGGTCATCATTTTTCATCAAACTTTCAACGGAAACGTTGTTGTTTTCAAATTTATTAACTTTTAGCACTTGGGATTTTAGTGGCTAAGCTTCATTTTTATCACATATGTGATGTGAACGACAATTTTAGATTCTAGAAATGTTTTGTATTAACCGTTTCACATCAAATTTTCAATGAAACAAGCATGCTGTTTTGTTGTTGTCACTGCGAGTTCACGAAAATATTGTGTGGAAAAATGTTCAGCAAGCAACCAAACAAAGAATAAAATATTTTTAAATATTTTATTCTTTCCGAATAAAATATTTTTAAATCGCATCCAATCCTGCGGAAAATTTTTCCGCAGAATATTGTCGCGAACTTGCACTCAAATCCTAAAGAAACGTTCTTGTTATCAAATTAATTAAAATATTTTAAATACTCGTGGGTTTAGTATTTGAGCTTCATTTTTGTGACATATTGAGTAAAGGACAAAATAATATTTACGTACAGAATATGGTGAAGAGCTTTAATAGCTTTCATTTTATGAAAAAGCGTTACCCAAATAATTATTAAATTAGTTCAAGTAACATCTTTAGTAATACGGTTTCAGATTCTAACATTCCAGACTAGAATCCTTACCAGACGTCGTTGTTGTCAAATTTATTAAAAAAATATAAACTTCGATTTTGGTGGCTTTTTTGTGGCTAGTATATATATGCAGAGAGCTTTGCGAGCTTTTCAGTCAAGAGTAAGCTTAACTCAAACAACGATTAAATTAGTTTAAGTAAGCATAAAAGTTAATCAACGCGAGATTCTAGCAAATTTTAATAATAAATTTTCATTAAATTTTCAACGAAATGTTATGATATTTTGTTGTTGTCAAAATCCTTACCAGAAGTTATTGTTGTCAAATTTAATAAAATTTTACATATTCGTGATTTTGGTGGATGCACTTTATTTGTGTGGCATAATTGTGAGTAACAATAATATTGTTTTAGTAAAGAACATGCTGAAGAGCTATACGAGCTATTGTGTTAAGCAAACGCTAAGCCTAAACAAAGCTTAAATTAGTTTAAGTAACATTTATTGAAGTCATTTAGTTTCATAGTCCAGCATTTTTTGCAATTGTACATCAAATTTTTATTGAAACAAGTGTAATATTTTGTTGTTATAAAAATCCTAAAGAGACAGTGATGATGTTTTTGTCGTGTGATGGGACTTAGTTTAAGGAGCCAATTCTAAGTAAAATAAAATAAGAAAAAGATCTTCGTTTTTGTGGGCTATTTTATGATAAGAATAGTTTAATTTTAGTAAAATCATTGTAAACAGCTTTGCAAACTTAGGGTTTATATAAAGGATATGCTTATATATAAACGTGGAACAGTCATAGTAACTTTAGCAGCTTCCGTTTTCAATCTTGAATTTACCTGGAGCTGCTACCCCAACTCATATTATCTCCTACCACTACTAAGGAAATTAAACAAAGCTACCCTTTTGTAGTCTCCCAGAAATTGTACCCAGCATTATGCAGAGGAAGAGCCAGCATGTCGCTGTGTCCAAATTGAAGCTAACGTCGTTCGACCTCGAACCGGCGGTTAAAACTGGGTATAAGCCGAAAAGTCATGTATATTTAGGGTTTCGTCATCAATTCAGTAGTAATTTAAATGTCAGATATTAGTAACGGAGTTTACATATGTATTAAGTGTTGGAAACTAAAACGGGTTTTCATTTGGAAAAGTTTATAATTGTTGATGTGGATTCGCGCCCTATCCTAGGTTTGCCCACTATTGAACAGTTAGGTTTAATTAAAAGAGTAGATTCAATTGATAATGATAAAGCAATATTTTATTGAAAAATAAAGAAACATTTACTGGGTTAGGACGTTTTTCACATAAATGTACGATTAATTTGAACGGGGGCGCAGAACCTAATTCGAAACCACCACATAGAGTTGCATTTAAAATAATGGACAAAGTTAAATTCAAGTTAGATGAAATGGAACAAAATAATATTATCGAGAAAGTGGATCAACCGCCCTTTTGGGTTAGTTAGATGGTAGTTGTTGAAAAAGAGAATGGTACTATTAGATTATATTTAATCCTAGACATCTTAATAAGAATATAATTAACAATTATTTCTCAATACCTACATTAAATGATTTCTGTTCTCAGTTGAAAATTTTTGATAGGTTAAATTAGATGAACCATCTAGGAATATATGTACGTTTAGTGCACATTTTGGTTGCTCTAGATTTAAACTTTTACCATTTGGGCTGAATATATCTGCAGAAATATTTCAAAAATTCAATTTTAACTGTTCTGGGGACATAAGTGGCGTATTTATTTATATAGATGATATTCTTGATAATATTCGATCGAACATCACAACGAAATACTACAAAAAGTAGTATCACGGGCTAAGATGCTTAACATTAAGTTCAATGAATAAAAGTTACAATTTTGTGTGGATGGAGTAAAATATGTTGGACATATATTTTCAGAAAAGGGAATGAGCCCTGATCCAAAGGGAATTCGGCCAATAGAGGAATATGATATTCCAACTAATAGAAAAGAGCTTCAGAGATACTTGGGTATGTTTAATTATCAACGAAGCTTCATAAAACAATTTTTTGACATTTCTCTCCCACTGCGGATATTATTGAAAAAAGACACCGAGTGGTGCTGGTTACCGATTCATATGGACGTCATTAATCAGTTTCGTGATATTATCACACAACTTACTGTTTTAGAAACTTTCCGTGAAACGAAGAAGATTGTTATTCAAGCGGATGTATTCAAAAGGGGACTTGGGTGTTGTTTATTATAGGATGGCCAACCCGTATATTTTGCATCTAGAAGTTTGACGAACTATGTAACTTACTATGGTCAAACAGAAAAAGAGTTCATAGCTGTACTATTTGCTTGCAAAAAATTTTATTTATACATTTTTGGGAGAAAACTTACGGTTTTCACCGATAACCGATCTTAAATGAGTATTATGAAAAAGGAAGTAAAATTAATTCCTGTTGTTTACAAAGGATGAGACTTAAAATATTAAATTATGATTTGGATGTTGTTTATACTCCAGGAAAATATATGCGTGTTGCTGATGATTGCTGATGATGCCAGAAAACTTGAATTTGAGACCGAAACTAGTAAGGATCCCGTTTTAAAAGAATTAATTCACGCGTACAAAAATGGTTGTGAAAATTCCAAAAATGAAATTCCGAGTGAAATAAGAATATATTGGGATAAGAAAAATGACATGCATCAAACCTGTTTTATGCGGCATAATTCATATACCGCTTAAAAAAAATCGCACAAAAAATATCGCATAAACAAAAAATTGCATAAAAAACGACCGCGCAAAAACAGGTTTTACTGTATTTTATAACGTTTTTATTAACTCGCTTTCTTGTATGTCTGTCTGTCCGGTACAAATTTTGAAATCGATTTTAGACGAACTTCCCGCTAACCTAGAGACTTGAAATTTTGAACATAGCTCAGAACTCGATGACAATGCAATATTCAATAGATTGTGATATATTTCGGCTCCAGGTAATGCTGTAAATTACGTTTTTCGAGATCGTTACAATAAACCGACGTCATATAGTAGGCTGTTTTTTTATGCGTACAAAATTATAGTATGGAAAAATTTAAAGTGTATTTCAATGAAGACCTGATAAAAATTCAGAAGAAAATAATTCGATCAATAACTATACTTGGCGCCTCCAAGTTATATTAATTATTTGGCGACAGGTTCGATAAGTTGCCGAACAAAAGTTGATTCTAAGTTTGTTATCCTCCAAGTAACCGAATACATAATCATAAAATATTCAAGTATTCGAATACATCAATACAAAATAACCGAGTATTAGAAAATACACCAGCACCCTTGTTGGCAACACTAAAAAAGCAGAAAATAAATTAAATAAACATTTATTTTTAATATATAACGTTTTTAAAATGGACTAAAAAGAAGAAAATAATTTTTCCTGGCCTCACAGTACAGAAAATTCTGAGAATTTACGATTGTAAGTTTTCAGCAACTATGAGAATATTTGGAAAATTTAAAACATAAAACGTGGAGCGTATATAATGGTATAATACAGTTCTGATAATACTAAAGAAAGCTAACTATTGTATTAAAAGAATTATTCTTCTCAGGGAGCATAATTAAATTGTTAATGAACCATGTATCGAAACTTCGTTAGATGCGCTCCACGTTTTTCGTTTTAAATTTTCCAAATATTCTCATAGTTGCTGAAAACTTACAATTGTAAATTCTCAGAATTTTCTGTACTGTGAGGCAAGGGAAAATTATTTTGTTCTTTTTAGTGCATTTTAAAAACGTGATATATTAAAAAGTTTTTTTTATTTAATTTTTTTAAGAAAAAACGAGTCCTTAAATTTGAAACAGCAAATCTTTTAAAGCAATGGACCAAAATTTTCTCAATATATGGAAACCGTTAATTATTGAAATTTCAGTTTCATTTAGTGATTTGAGGTTTTTGGAAACTATAAAGCTAAAACTTGATAACTTAAATTAAAAATTTAGGATATAAAAAAATCAAAATTAACAAATTTGGACGCTTTACGAATTCAGGAGTATTAAAGAAGTAAATAGAATATGAGGAAGTAACATACATATTTTACAAATTAGACATTTAGAGTCGAGGCTTCTGGAAAGTTTGGAATTGACGTGTTTGTTGAATCTTCAATCTGACGGTTGTAACTCCTTAATCCTTCAGTGGATTCACCGTGAAAATATCCAATATTTTTCTGAAGCAATCTATAGGCCAAAGTATAGTTTTAAACTGAAATAGGGTCTCGAAACACACCCATTTTCTTTGCGTTCTTTACGGAAACCCAAATATTTTTTTTAAAAGCTTTCAAATATTACGAGCAATCTCTGAAATCAAACTAAAAAATTCACGTTAAATATAATAAAGGAAGTCAATCCTAATTGAAAACGCTCTGAACTTATTTACCAAAAAGTCTGAAATATTTTCCAAAAAGTCGAAATAGTATTGCAAACAGATTAAAATCAAAAATTAGTTGGGCGAAACCATCTAAAAGCGACACTATTGAATTAATTATCATTTATCTTTGTACAAAATGTTCAGAGATAAATTGTGTCCTGGACCAACAATCTAACAGCACAAGCGACCCTTTTTCCACGTGTTTTCCCATTCTAACTTATTACATTTCTTTCAATTAGTATGAGGTGCTTCAATTTTGTCATCTGTAGACTGTAGAGAGATAGGAGCCCTTGGTTTACTTGGATGCCTTCATCACTAAAATTGTTGGATATCATGATTTAATCGGCCAACACGGTCTGGTGCTGATTCATACAATATTTATCACAATTTTTGACTTTGCAATTTACTCAATGGTTTTGAGTCAATTTATATCAACTTCTTTGTGACTGAATACAAGAGGATATAATTCATGGATAGAAAAATTATCGAACGTGTTCAACTTAGAAAAGCATATCAAGGCCACAAACCTATAGAAAAAGAAGAGATGACAAAATTAATCTCGTTGTTCTCTAAACTTGAAAGATTGAAAAATTTAGAATTTAATTAAATCCAAACCTAAATCGCAACCTTATTTAAAATAGCTCAATGGCAAACAACATTTTTAAGACAAAAGCTGGTAGAACAAAATTGTAAAATTTAAGTTGCGCCAACTTTAACATTCCATCAGATTTTTGCTATTTTAATTGTTCACCAATAAGGACAATTAGTTTATACAAATGAACTCCGGTTTATTTAAGAAGGACAAAATGATTGTTGAAATATTTTTAAATACTCGCAACACCTATCTCTATAATGTGGGCTTTATTTGAGACAATGATTTTGTTACTAAACCCAGTGACTGCGCGCTTGAACACATTTCCATGATTCTCATTAGTTATTGCCTCCAGAATGTGTTCTTGATAGAAACTTTGGTTTATTTGAGTACCAATGCGGCAATAAAAAACTTAACCCGCTTTACGAGCTTTTTCTGTCAAAAAAGCTTAACCGAAACAATGCTTAAATTAGTTTAAGTAACGTCTTAAAAAATCCAGTTTCATATTGTAGCATTTTTTGGCTGATCATTTTTCATCAAATTTTTAACGAAAACGTTGTTGCTCCAAATTTATTAAATTTTGACACTTGGGATTTTGGTAGTTAAGCTTCATTTTTACAGCGTATGTGATGGTAACAACAACATCATTTCAGTTATAGAATGTTTGACAGAGCTTTACGAGTTTTTAATCCGGTTTTTATCCGATTTTAGATTCTAGCAATTTTTTGTATTAACCGTTTCACATCAAATTTTCAATGAAACCAGCATGCTGTTTTGTTGTTGTCAAATTAATTAAAATATTTTAAATACTCGTGGTTTTAGTTGTTGAGCTTCATTTTTATGACATATTTGAGTAAAGGACAAAATAATATTTACGTACAGAACCAGAGCCTTCTAGAGTATAGAGCCATAAGCATGATGACGTATTTTTTAGAAGCTCTTTTAGTGGTATAACTTTTCACTGATTTCCATAGGAACCTATGTACCTTGGAAAAAACAATGAGGACGTTTTCTCTATTATTTATTTTGAATGGAATGATATTGTAGTTACTTTAACATTGGTTAAGGTAAAACATTCCAGTAAGCTCATTTTTAAATGAAATATATTTTCTTACATTCACCCTAATAATGGTTGCCGCGTCGTTTAACAATCGACAGGACTTTGCCTTGTCGTCTCGTTTTTAATTTGGTATTGCCTAAGGACGTCGAAACGACTCGGAAGTATTGCCACATTAATAAAAAAATCAAGCAAGTTACTGTGAATTTTTGTTGTAATCTTAGCAATCGTGAATTCAATTTCTGAAAACTTCTGTCAAAATGACAAATATTGTTGTTTACATTTTTTTTTTCTGTACCTTTAAATTTAAATAAAAAACGACACAATTTGCATTCTATTAATTATTTAATTCTAAGAAATGGTATAATTGTGTAAAGTAACGTAATTTACGTGTCCTTATTTACGAATGATTTTAAATATTTTAAATTTTAAAATCAGTTCAGTGCACCTGAAGAAAATTTTATTATACATTTCAAGTATAAATTAACTTTGAATATATTTTGGATAATTAAATAATTAATAAATAGTTATTTTCGTTAGATATCGACACGACCACGACAACTATAATTGGGGTCATTGAAAGGTGTCATTAATTTTTCCGTGTGATTTTTAATAAAGCCACAAATTAAATTATAATGGCTTCAAACAATTTGTATACGCATGAATTTGGTTGATTTTGACATTACAGTACATAATCAGTTCGTTCAACATTACGATGTACTAGTCACATAATTTAAGTTAAACGAACAGCTATTTTCAACTTATGTATTTATTATAAGCCGGCGAATCATATTTTTACTACAGATGAACCTCATTATGTTTTTTTTTTTTTGTGAAATGAAAATTTTGACAGCAGCGGAAAGCTTCGCTGCCATCTATTGTCGAGTATTGAAGTAGTTGAATCTATTTTTTGACGTTCAATGCTAAAATTGAAAAGTAGCCTCGCCAGATGACTTTTCGTAAACTGGCCAATTGCATAATGTAGTCGTGAAATGGCAGGACAATGACATGTAGCATAAACCTTTCTTCTAATATTTATACTTTTCAAAGATTCTATATGCGAGCATATGTGCGGGCAGAGCCATGTGCCCTCGTAAAGTAAAATCTATTGTATATTCTTCTATAAATTGTCACGTGGAGAGAAGATTTACATATGAGTACTTATACAGGAGTGAGGAGGTCTGGTTTATTCACCAGAGTTTTGTTCCATTTTATATCATTAATATCCGTTTCATAAGACTCGAATTTACATGCGGGCTCAACTTTCGACCCTATAATTAAAATAAATCGCCAACATAAATTAAAATATTATTCCATATTCCAACAAATCATAATAATTACATGTTTCCGTAAAAATGTACAAACCATAAACATTATTTACATTTAATTACAAACAATTAATCGGGAATATTCAATATTGAAATTAAATTACCGCAACTTTGTAAAACTATAACAGAATATTGTAATTAAAAACAAATTAATAGTTAAAAAACTATATCGTCTTCATTTCAATTAAATTTAAATAAATTTTCATTAGAAAATAATTGATTGTTATTAAAATTCATTATTTTCAGTTCATACGTATATACGCGGTCGCGATTTATATAAATTTGTATATATACCACCTGTTATAGTTCCATTGATTTATCAATCGTCCTGAAATAGGGAAACTTTTTTAATTGAATTATAAATGGAAAGGAAATTTAAATTAAAATTAATTTTAAATGTTTTTTTTTTGGTTATTTGATATTAATCTACAATTTATAATTATTGTTGGTATATACTAAATGTAGGTACATATGTAAATGTATATTTTAATTACTATTTATTTATTTATGTCGGTGGTGCATGTAAATGTTTTGGTTTAAAAAAAGGAAATTCTTCAACATTTTTACCCTTTCTAATGAAAATTACTTTTAACGAAACTTCCTTAATTCCTTTTTTTGACAATTTAATTAGTAAGCTTGTATAATTTTATTGAAATTACACGAAATGGAACAAAAGCAATTATAAAGATTGAGTAGATAAATTATTTACCGATAAATGAAAGTGAGGATTTTTAATTTTTGGAGTTATTAAATTATGTTTAACTAACTTTAGCTATTAAAAACGCAATTAATGCCAGAAATTGGCTATTAGGCAGAGTTTTGGAAATTAGGTGATTTTTACAAATACTTTCGAAATCAATTTAGGGTTTCGAAACCAATAAAAGTAGAAAAACATTATAGTTATTGGTTTCGAGTTTTTCTTTTCGAAAACGCCTTACAAATTTCTGCTTTGTACTGTAAATAAAAATTATCGGATTTAATTCATACAGTGAACTGATTATTGCAACAAATTTAGGATAAATTCCTCTTCAAAGAATTCGGTACTCGTTAAGGAGTTAAATGCTATTAGATCATTCTAGAACTACTCGTAACAATAAATATTGTATCACATTCACAAGATGGTAAAGTTTAACAGTTTATAAAAAATTTCATAATTTTAAATTTGGTAAAATGTGGAGTAAAAGATCTCCGAAATATTTCACTTTTCGTCTAACCAAGCTTTGAATTTCGGGAACAGAAATCTCCATATGCTGTGTGCCTCAGAAGACTTTTCAAACTACGGGTGTGAAGTTTGTCCTAAAATTAAACATTTGTCCTAAAAAATGAATTTCCTGTGAATGTATTAGTGAGAATAATATATCGCTCATTAAGAATTTTTAGTTAAAAAAATTATTTTACTTATCATGTAATTTGAATTTGCACAAAAGCAACTAAATAAACTCAAGTTTTAATTTAAATTGTCCAAAGAAAGAATTTAGCAAAATAAAAGTTCATTCGAAATTTCATATATAAAAATTACAGATTGAGCCCACAAGATGGTAACTAAGTGCACACATATTTTACAGAAAGTTGGAGGTCCCCTCTAGCCAAAAGCATGACCAAAACTTCACTACGGATACAATACGGCAATCTCCAAAATTTAAAAATAATAACAACATTCGAAAATCTCGAACAACTGACTTCAAACGTGATTCGTTCCTATATGTAAGTTTGCATAAAGTTTAATATTAAAAAATTTTTCATTTTGGCCCAAGGATCGTACCCAAGTAGACATATACTTTTAAGCGTAGTGGGTGACCCCTTCTTTCTAAAAAATATTACAACTTGCCAAAATCTAGAAGATTAGTGACTTGGACAGGCGTGTTGCGTCCCTAGCCCTACATGTAAGTTAGCATAAAGTTTTATTTTAAAAAATTTCTCAGTCTGGCCCAAAGATCGTACCCAAGTGAACATATACTTTCAAGGAACGAGAGTGACCCCTTCTTCCTAAAAAATATTACAACTTGCCAAAATCTAGAAGATAGGTGACTTAGGATACCCGTGTTGCACCCCTATATGTAAGTTCGCATACAATTAAATTTTAAAAAATTTCTCAGTCTGGCCCAAAGATCGTACCCAAGTGGACATATATTTTTAAAGGTAGCGGGAGACCCCTCTTTCTAAAAAATATTACTTCTTTCAAAAATCTAGAAGAACAGTGACTTAGGACAGACGTGATGCGTCCCCTATATGCAGGTTTGCATAAAGTTGGATATTTAAAAATTTCTCAGTCTGGCCTAAAGATCGTACCCAAGTGGACATATATTTTTAAGGGTAGTGGGTGACCTCCTCTTTCTAACAATTATTACAACTTGCCAAAATCTAGAAGATAGGTGAATTAGGATACCCGTGTTGAACCCCTATATGTAAGTTCGCATGCAATTAAATTTTAAAAAATTTCTCAGTCTGGCCCAAAGGTCGCACTTAAGTGGACATATATTTTTAAGGGCAGTGGGTGATCCCCTCTTTCTAACAAATATTACAACTTACCAAAATCTAGAAGATCAGTGACTTAGGAATGACGTGTTGCTTCCCTATATGCAGGTTTGCATAAAGTTTGATATTTAAAAATTTCTCAGTCTGGCCCAAAGATCGTACCCAAGTGAACATATACTTTCAAGGGTAGAGAGTGACCCCCTCTTTCTAACAATTATTACAACTTGCCAAAATCTAGAAGATAGGTGAATTAGGATACCCGTGTTGAACCCCTATATGTAAGTTCGCATACAATTAAATTTTAAAAAATTTCTCAGTCTGGCCCAAAGGTCGCACCCAAGTGGACATATATTTTTAAGGGCAGCAAGTGACCCCCTCTTTCTAACAAATATTACAACTTACCAAAATCTAGAAGATCAGTGACTTAGGAAAGACGTGTTGCTTCCCTATATGCAGGTTTGCATAAAGTTGGATATTTAAAAATTTCACAGTCTGACCCAAAGATCGTACCCAAGTGGACATATATTTTTAAGGGTAGTAGATGACCTCCTCTTCCGAAAAAATATTACAACTTACCAAAATCAAGAAGATCAGTGACTTAGGACATACGTGATGCGTCCCTATATGCAGGTTTGCATAAAGTTGGATATTTAAAAATTTCTCAGTCTGGCCCAAAGATCGTACCCAAGTGGACATATATTTTTGAGGGTAGTGGGTGACCCTCTCTTTCTACAAAATATTACTTCGTGAAATTTTTGAATATTTAATTTTACGCGAACTTACATATAGGGACGCAATACGTCGGCCCTAAGTCACCTATCTTCTAGATTTTGGCAAGTTGTAATTATCTTTAGGTAGAGGGGGGTCATCCACTACCCTTAAAAATATATGTCCACTTGGGTACGATCTTTGGGTCAGACTGTGAAATTTTTTAATATTTAATTTTACGCGAGCCTACATATAGGGATGCATTACGTCTGTCCTATGTCACTCATCTTCTAGATTTTTGAAAGTTGTAATTTATTTTCGATATGGGGATAGCATACTACCTTTAATGTAATCGTTATTTTTGTTTTTCGATATAGAGGGCCTCCGACTTTCTGTAAAACATGTGGTCATTTAGTTAAGATCTTTGGGTTATGTAGATTGATTAATTTTCATGTTACTAATTTTGAATGCACTTTAATTTTGTTAAATTGTTTCTTTGGACAATTTAAATTAAATCTTAATTTATTTAGATGTTTTTTTGTAAATTTCAATTAAACACAAATATTTTTTTACGTACAAATTCATAATAACGAGAGATTTATTATTCTTACTAATACATGCTCAGGAAACTCAATTTTTAGGAAAAATGTTTAATTTTAGGAAAAACTTCACGCGTTTGTGCAGTCGCGTGAAGTTTGTCCTAAATTTTTGTTTTTGTAATTTTAGGACAATTTTAGGACAAACTTCACGCGAATTTCAAACTAAACTTTTGTAAGGCCCAGTAATTCATGCAATATTTAAATTGATGTCACTAGATTAAAGTATTCAATTGTGCATTGTACTCAACTAAACTTTTTAAATGTCATTCAAATTCATGAAAGCATTGTGGAAAATATACATATATGGAATAATGAAAACACGATGGCAGGCGATTTTTTTTTAAATGATTGGAATTGAAAATTTCAAATTGCGTAAATGTTATAACCGCCTGTTGTGTAATGCACATTATTTGTATTTTTGAGAGTTTTGAATTGGAACCGTTTGAATAAGTCTTAGATGAATAGCTTTAAGTTTTCGTAGGACGTTGTTACAGGCATTATCGGCGTAGAGGAATCTTGCTGAAGAAATATATATAATAAAACAATTTAAATTCATTTATTAATTCAGTTTTTTATTTGAAAGTACGATATATAAACATATATGGAAAAATAAGTGTGTACGTGAATAAAAATTATTAAAATATTGCAGCCTTTCCAAATTCAATATAATTCACCAGATCACCAGTTGTATAATTGTGTATTTATATGAAATGCAAATACAAGTCATCAGTCATCTTCGCTTGAACTAGAAAGTTTGTAGGAGTTTCCAAAAACGCTATATTAAATGATTAAAGTAATAATGAGTAATACATCGTACCCACTTGCTCCCTATATATTTATACAACAAATAATTCCGAGATTTTGGAATACCAAAAAAAATATTTATATTGTTATTTCCTCATTAGGTATATAAATATTTTTGTATATAATATTAAATAAAAATGTATGTGTACCTAAAATAACGAAAAAAAAAAAATAAACTATTAAAAACGGGGCTGATCATTATATATCGAGCCACGGATTAGTAAGCTGCTCAATTAAAAAAAATCTAAAAAATAATTGTATTTTATTCTTAACAATAATAATTTGATGCATGATTTCCGGCGTATCAATTACATCTCATTAAATGAATTTTTAGTCAATGCTGTTTAGAGTTTTCATCGTCCGGAATTTTAATGATATTGTCTTACATTCTTCCCGTAATTTGTACTTCTATTAGGTAACTGCAAAAACGCACTTCTTCTGAATTTATGAGTGGGTACATAACACGAATAAAGCTTTAGAAGCTCGGAACATTCAATGTGTCCCAGAATCACGTCACGCGCAAACATAGCAAACGCCGCGTCCCTCCGAGCACTCTACGATATGTAATCCGGGTAGCGTACTCAATATGGGATCTAACAAATGCTAAATGATCTCTAAATTTCCGGCATTTTCTTTTCAGAAAGCCTGATGCTGTCAATATGAAAATTAAAAGGCAAGTTAGGTGAGTAAACTACTCCTATAAGTCGCTATAAGAAAACAGTTTAACGCTTTAAACGGATTCCTATAAAATATTTACGTTTTAAAGATTAAGGATAATTTTAATTTAAACCATATCTGAAAAGGAAAGGAGATATCACACCAGCTTTCCTTCATAATTTGTGTCAGTTTTTCAACCTTCCATAATTTCAACTGCCACTCGTTCTATTACATACATATAAATGTAGGCTTCCAATTTAACCATTTATTTTACGTCAACCTATCTTAACATTAAGAAGTGTGCCGGACCCGATGGTATTCCTCCAATATTTTCTAAGAATTCCGCCAAATAGTTAACTGTTCGACTTATTTTCATTTTCGAAGAAAGATTGCCGACTAAAAAGGCCCTTGAAAATTTTCTCATTTGTCCGTATTTAAAGCGGGTATAAGGTGTCAAATTCATAACTATCATGGTACTGCAATTGTTTCCACCATTTCAAAGCCTTTTCAGGCTATTTATTCCAATTAGTTTGACTTTTACTAATCTGTTTTCTTTTTCTGAGAATAGTTTAAATTTAGTTAATGTGTTTATAATGGCTTGAAAAATGTTTATATAATGAAATTGAAAACAGGCAACAAGCCGATGTATATACACAAACATTTCACAAGCTTTTGATTGATTAATCATTTAATACTTATTAATAAGCTGGATAAGCTAAACTCTCAATACATGTCTATTAGATGGTTACAATCTTATTTATCCGGAGTGCCTCGGAGTCTGAAGTCCACCAATTGAATCAGTACCTACTAATTAGGACTTGCACAACCATTTCTACAGTTTTGATCATGTTGAGTTTGTTTAATTCTTTTTTAAAATTCTTTTATTTCAATTGATAATTTTTAGTTTTTATTTGAGTTTTATTAACTTCAATTTAATTCTTTTTAGAAGTTTTTTTTTTATTTTGCCTTTTTATTGTATTTCATATTTATAATTTTTAAATGTTTAACAAAAGACTATTTAATAAATAAATGTCGAACGACAGATCAAAGTTAAATGTATGTAAATGTTTTTGGCCAAGCCAGCTGCCCCAGCCGAATGTGTTCTCGTTCGGACTTACCCGAAATTCGCTTTTTAATTTCACATTCTGTATGTAGGACTCACCTTAAAAATAAAATGAAAATTTGAAAAATGCAGGAAAAATGTACGTCAGAAAATTAATCAACTATACTTAAATTAATCCCACGTATTCTGCATTTTTGAACCAAGAAACGCCAGTAAACGACTTCTCATTGATTTGAGAAGCTGAAAAGTGTGCTGATAGTTACACTCCTAATTTTATTACATTTCGCCAAAATATTCCCCGTTAACTTTATATCATGTTAGCCACTATGGTGCGATAATTCATCCCACAAATGCTCAATACGATGGCCAGTTCCAGGACTTATATGTTCTTTATCCGAAATATGCGACCACTATAAGCACCTTCATGTAGGATTCGTCCTTGGAACATATTAGAATAGAAACATATTAGAATGGAACATATTATTTTTTGTTGTTAATCACAGTTTTATTACTTTTGGCTTTAGAAATTGTATAGGTATTGAACGGTAGAATAAGATATTTTTTTTAAATATTTCTTACACACATTTTGTCTTTAAAGTGTTGAACTTTTATCCAGTTTACTCAGTTTTTCGAATCATAATAAATTGGCCAGTAACTCAATATTTCACGTAGTTAGATTCTAGATGCGATTAGAAACTTATTTTTGCTTGGGCTGACTACTAAACATGGCACATGCAATGATCATATATTTTTTAGAATTAAGCCTTTGGCCAATTTTACTGTTCAGACGTCAATATGAAAAGATGTGTGCCCATAATATGCTTTTCATTCAAATAAAGTTTAATCAAAGTTTCAATTACAAGTTCAAGTTTTAATCACAGTTTCTGTTAATTCGCTGTATTGTTCTTCAAGCTACACCAATGCTAACTGTTTTATGACATAATTAAAGATGATTCATGGCAATCAGTTAACAATTCGACTTGCCCTGTGGTGGTTCGATAACTTTATTTCTATCTTGAATAAGAACTTACTTTTGAGTCAGAGACGATTAAAGTCTAAAACTAAGACCTTTTATGACCTTTTGACTCTTGAAGCTTTTAGATACGAAAAAAAGCAAAATTGGTAATTTGATTATAAAATTATAAACAAATAGGTCAATTTCGGTTTAAATAGTGGTAAAGCTAAAGTCCAAAGAATTCTGAATACTTAACAGGTAATAAAAGAATTGTCAAAACAATTTGTGGATCTTCTAAAAATATTTATAGTTTAGCAGTTATTTAAAAATTAAATCTCAAAAAATTCCTGTCGACACGTCGAAGTTCGCTTGGTACTAATTATATTGGAGTTCTTCAGAGCCCGATACTAGGACCTATTTTGTTTCTATCAGGGGTACAAATTGAAAATGCGGGATTGATAACAGATGGCGTTACTAACGCTATACGCATCAGGCAGTACTGTGACTATGTTCATGTCAAAGCTACGTCTTATAGCTTTAATTTTCAGTATGTGTCAATTTGTCGCAGTGTCAAATTCATAGTTTTTTTGAGCTCTCAATATGTCGAGTTTCGTGCCAACAAAACAGCATTTGCGGGAAGTTTTAATTTACTTCTTTAATTTGAAGAAAAGTGCTGCTGAAGCACATCGATTGGTCTCCGAGACTTATCCGAGTCATGTTCCATCGGTTTCAACGTGCGAGAGATGGTTTGTGCGGTTTAGAAGTGGTGATTTTGACGTTGAGGACAAAGAGCGGCCGGGCCAAGTGAAAAAGTTTGAGAATGCTGAATTGGAGGCAATACTCAATGAAGACTCGTGTCAAACTCAACAAGAGCTCGCAGATTCATTGGGAGTGACACAACAAGCCATTTCCCATCGTATAAAAGCCCTCGGAATGATCCAAAAGCAAGGACATTGGGTGCCGTATGAGCTGAAGCCGAGAGACGTCGAGCGCCGTTTTTTTGCATGCGAACTGCTGCTCGAACGGCAAAAACGGAAGGGTTTTTTGCATCGCATTGTCACTGGTGATGAAAAGTGGATCCGTTACGATAACCCGAAGCGCAAAAAATCATATGGTTACCCCGGCCATGCATCATCATCGACGGCCAAACCAAATATTCACGGCGCCAAGCTCATGCTCTGTATTTGGTGGGACCAGCTGGGTGTGGTGTATTATGAGCTATTGAAATCGAACGAAACCATCACAGGAGCACTATACCGAACTCAATTGATGCGTTTGAGCCGCGCACTCAAAGAAAAACGGCCACAATACGAGCAAAGACACGACAAAGTAATTTTGCAACATGACAACGCTCGGCCACATGTTGCAGCGCCGGTCAAAACATACCTACAAACGCTGAAATGGGAAGTCTTACCCCACCCGCCGTATAGCCCAGACATTGCTCCTTCCGATTACCACCTTTTCCGATGAAAGATGGGAAAAAGTTGTGGCTAGCGATGGACAATACTTTGAATAATTCATTTGTTACCATTTTTTCAGAATAAACGTTCAAAAATATAAAAAAATCCCGCATTTTCAATTTGTACTCCTGATAGTATATACACTAGTTTAATATTTTTTTATAAAAATCTCAGGTGCTTTGGGTATAATCAACATGTTGATACCTGAACACACAAGATAAGCTATATTTTTCATCGATAATTTTTTGATGCCAACATATTTAGAGACCTGAATGCGCCCATTGATATAAATTCAATGATTAAACACGATTTGACAGTCTCACGTAAATAGTTTGATAGCCAGTATATGACCCTGAGTTCAAAATATAAATTAACGTTTCTTGGCCGTAATCAAGATTATATCCCAGTTAACGATATTATTTGTCATAAACATAATTGTAACCTGGCTGCAATAATGCGGGTTGCATAGCTGCATTATTATTATTGAAACTGTAAACAACTTCAATATCTGGGCTTAAACTATCAGGAGATATTTCTTTGGAATATTCTTACAGGAAGTTAAACATGTTACGGGATTTTTATCCCAATTGTGTGAAGATGCCAATCTAAGAAACAAATTTTTAATTGATCTTTTAACTGTTGCAATTTCGTTTAACAAGAAATAGCATTCTCGATTTTGGACTCTATTGCCTCAAAGGGTAAACAATAGTTTATTGGGGCTTGCTTCGATAAAGTTCTGGACTACAGAAAAACAACTGCTGCTATGTTACGATCAACACTGAAGAAGCATCCCCTTGATTCAAACATTTCTGTTGCAAAATTAAATCTTCTTGGTATTTTCTTTAAAACCCTGTTCCAACAGGATGTTACCCTAATTTACCGTTCTTACAAAACTCATGATTAAATTGATACACGGGTTTGAACCATTTGATGAAAGATAATTGTATACCCCTAGTGACGCAAAGATTAAGTCTAATCCGTGATGTTGATGTGGCACTGCCCATCAGGGCTTATAGTTTTCCAAACTGTTTGCCATAATTTCCGAAAAAATTTCTACAAACTTCAGATTCTTCTTTCATGAAGCCTTTACACAAGATTCAAGTTTTTAACTTCCCTTCGTTATTTTAGTTTGACAAACGATTTTTCTTCTGCTCCTAAATAACCAAGAAAAAAATGTGTTTTTATCATCTTCTTACGAGGTTTCATCTAAAGTTTTATTTAAAGAATAAATAACGAATATAAACCAATAAATCTTTAAGATACCACAGGCACACAAAAAAAAAGTCTTGACTCAGAGAGTAGACCACACTATTCCTACGTTTCCTAGGTCGCTGAAACGAATATGACCATAAGAAATGAATCCAATTGCCCACTTTGCCGTTACCACCCCCCTGGGGGTCAAAATTTCAATTTTCATGCAAAGTTGGAATGGAAATGCATTCCTACGTTTCTTGGCTTGCTAAAACCGAAAATGATAACAAAAAATAAATTCGACCCTTCCAACACTTCCTATCGCCCCTTACTACCCTCGAAAGGAGTTGGATTTTCAATTTGTATGCAAAATTGAGATGGGTGTATATTTCTATGTTTTTTAGGGCGCTGGAACCGATAATGACAACGAAAAGTACATTTGACCCTTCCGTCACCCCTAGCACCCCTTACTAACTCCAAAGGGGTATTGAAATTTACCCTCCTGGGGGTAGTAAGGAGGTGCTAGGGAGTGATGGGGGGGGGGTCAAATTTACTTTATTGTCATTTTGAATTCCAGCGCCCCAAAAAACATAGAAATGTACATCCATCTCAATTTTGCATGGAAATTGAAATTTGAACCCCCAAGAGGGTGGTAACGGGAAAATGGGCAATTGGAATCATTTTGTATGGTCATATTTGGTTTCGGCGACCTCGAAAACGTAGGAACAGTGGGGTCTCCCCTCTGGGTCACGATTTTTTTTGTGTGCCTGTGTAATTTCTAGAACTAACACATGTGTTCTAATTTATATTTCTAATTTTTTCAAATTTTATAAATTGCTAATTAAAATTTGTACAACCAAATTCATTAGTTTCTAAACTTAATAAAGTCGAATTACCAAAATTCATAATTGCCAATATGAAATTTTTAAATTATAATTCTTTTGTTGTTATGCAATTTACATTTATTGAAATTTTGAAATTTCTAATTTTCTGAGATTCCCAAATTTTATTAATAATATCTTTTTAAATTAAGATTTAATGAGAATTCAAAATTATTCTAAATTTTCCAAATTTTAAATTGTTACATGGATATATACATGGATTCCTAAATTATCATATTTCGAAATACCAAAATTTCTAAGTTTCCGAATTTCAGACTTTTCTTATTTAAAGTACTTGGTAGATGCGATCAGATCAATCGATCGATACTAAATGTGGACGTAATTTTTATTATTATTACTTGAGGACTTGACATTAAGCCACCTCGCACTGCGACCTAAAAGATCTTTTGTGCATCAAGCCCTACTTAATTATCCGTTCAGCCAATATTCAGGCTCTTAATGATCTGGGCTCAGTGCTCTCCCTCCTAGGTACGTAATGGTAATGTCATAGTCACCTACTCAAAACGGTCCTACATTTTTAGTGCGGCTAATTTGAGTTGAAATTTACACGTCATTGGACAGACAAAGCTAAACACAGACCCATAACATGTTTTGAACCAAAATACAGTGATGTTTTACCTGATGTATTTGGTATACAAGTATGGTACATACTCTCTTTGAAATTTTTGATTTATTTGTTGTGTTATTAAATCTGCTGGGTGAGAATTCTGTTTAATCATATCGAATCGAAAAAGTGTGCATGTCGTCAAACTTAATGTAAAATCGATGATCCTGCATACATAATAAAAACAACAATATCACAATTTGTTGAATTAAAATTTGTCGTCAAAATAAAAACTGAAAAAATCACGTTTTTTTAATATTGCGCGACGATCGTATAGTTCTTTGTGTTTATCCAATTGTTTTTTATCTTAGTCCGCTCTTCAAATTACACACACGCTTGATCGTACACATTTTTTTTTTTGTTCAGACCAAAACAAAATTATCAAAACAAAAAAAAAAAAACTGTTGTAGAGTATTTTTTTTTGCTGTTGTTGTACCCAGTTTGTTTTCGTTCGATCTCGTTTTATTTGTATGTCTATTTCATTTTATTTTTATACGAGCCATTTCTTCTTGGTATACGTCTTATTTTTGTGTTCTCTAGAAAGAAATTAAGATGATCTTTTATTTTATTAACGTTTTTTATGGTTTACACATATTACAGAAAAAAAAAAAAATGATCAGTTGAAGTCGATATAAATACATAACTTGTTTTATTGTATTTTAAAGAGCAAAAACGAACGATCGCGCGCGCAGGGCACAAAATTGTCGTAACAGCAAACCAAAAAAATTATGCATTTATTGTATGTAAGCATGATACATTTTATATGAATAATATTATCGCCTACTAGGCACACGCACACATACAAAAGGGTGATCGACCAAAAGACAAATAAACGAAACGATCATCAAATCTACACATGTACACGATCATACAAATTATAAATTGCTATAAATTCTAATTAAATTCAAACAAGTTTCATGATTCTTGCGCTGTTTTTTTTTTTGCACAGACAAAACACGCGATCATAATAATTTTTGTCGATCATCATCATCGTCACTTTCTTTAGTGTGTAGAACATTTTAATCTAATTATGTATTATTTTATTTATTTTGTGTTTAATTCTATTGTTCTTAATTCAAATTAATAAAATATTTTAGAAAAGGGAAAAGAAAATCACGTCTTATAGAAAAAATTATAGGAATATAACAAAACATAAGAAAGAAAAAAATATTAAAATTAATTAGAGAAAGTTCAATGCGCCTCGCAAGCGGTGATAAGAATATAACGCTCGTCTTCTTTATTTTTTATTTTATTAACCGCTAAATATTGCACGCGTGTTATAATATTATTAAATTTTATTTTTTGTTGTTATAAATTAGTTATGTTACATGTTACTACTACTATTATTATGTTGTAAAAGATCTACAGATTATATTGTGTTTATTACTATTACTATTATTTGTTTGTTGGTCTGTGTGTTTCTTCTACACAATATATAAATTAACTTTAATTATATATAGTTCAGCTTCTTATACTTTTATTATCTTATTAAATTAGATGATGTTATTAGGATTTGTTTTGTTGTTTAATTTTAAATATTATGCAATTAAATATGAATATAAACATAAGAATAGTAAGTACATTTTTTTACGTAGTGTCGCTTGGAAGTTGGTTCTTCTTATTTACATAATCAGTCTAATACAATTAAAATATTTCAGCGATTTTTAATTGATTTAGTTAATTAATTAATTAAGTAAATTTAAATAATTAAATAACATGAATCCAGGTAAACATTTTTATCAACTTTAGATATACAGGGGTCTGAACAACGATTGGGCGCTAAACTCTTTTTTGTACCTTGGTAAAGGGTTAAAAAGCAAGTGTGACAACTTCCCCCAACGTACGACTTTTTATTATTTTATTGTTTTCACTATGAAAAATTATGTCTATTTTTACTTTATTTTACATATTACATATTACATTTTACATTTAAATTTTAAATTTTAAATTTAAAATTTAAAATTTAAAATTTAAAATTTAAAATTTAAAATTTAAAATTTAAAATTTAAAATTTAAAATTTAAAATTTAAAATTTAAAATTTAAAATTTAAAATTTAAAATTTAAAATTTAAAATTTAAAATTTAAAATTTAAAATTTAAAATTTAAATGTAAAATGTAATATGTAATATGTAAAATAAAGTAAAAATAGACATAATTTTTCATAGTGAAAACAATAAAATAATAAAAAGTCGTACGTTGGGGGAAGTTGTCACACTTGTTTTTTAACCCTTTACCAAGGTACAAAAAAGAGTTTAAAATTTTAAAAATTTTATTTAAAATAAATTTTAAATTTTAAATTTTAAATTTTAAATTTTAAATTTTAAATTTTAAATTTTAAATTTTAAATTTTAAATTTTAAATTTTAAATTTTAAATTTTAAATTTTAAATTTTAAATTTTAAATTTTAAATTTTAAATTTTAAATTTTAAATTTTAAATTTTAAATTTTAAATTTTAAATTTTAAATTTTAAATTTTAAATTTTAAATTTTAAATTTTAAATTTTAAATTTTAAATTTTAAATTTTAAATTTTAAATTTTAAATTTTAAATTTTAAATTTTAAATTTTAAATTTTAAATTTTAAATTTTAAATTTTAAATTTTAAATTTTAAATTTTAAATTTTAAATTTTAAATTTTAAATTTTAAATTTTAAATTTTAAATTTTAAATTTTAAATTTTAAATTTTAAATTTTAAATTTTAAATTTTAAATTTTAAATTTTAAATTTTAAATTTTAAATTTTAAATTTTAAATTTTAAATTTTAAATTTTAAATTTTAAATTTTAAATTTTAAATTTTAAATTTTAAATTTTAAATTTTAAATTTTAAATTTTAAATTTTAAATTTTAAATTTTAAATTTTAAATTTTAAATTTTAAATTTTAAATTTTAAATTTTAAATTTTAAATTTTAAATTTTAAATTTTAAATTTTAAATTTTAAATTTTAAATTTTAAATTTTAAATTTTAAATTTTAAATTTTAAATTTTAAA
The DNA here is from genome assembly GCA_963556165.1 of Tipula helvola. Lineage (NCBI taxonomy): Eukaryota > Metazoa > Arthropoda > Insecta > Diptera > Tipulidae > Tipula > Tipula helvola. The sequence continues at coordinate 353,921,833 of OY744481.1, read as the reverse complement.
TTTTAAATTTTAAATTTTAAATTTTAAATTTTAAATTTTAAATTTTAAATTTTAAATTTTAAATTTTAAATTTTAAATTTTAAATTTTAAATTTTAAATTTTAAATTTTATATTTTAAATTTTAAATTTTAAATTAATTAATTTTACAATTTTACATTTTACATTTTACATTTTACATTTTACATTTTACATTTTACATTTTACATTTTACATTTTACATTTTACATTTTACATTTTACATTTTACATTTTACATTTTACATTTTACATTTTACATTTTACATTTTACATTTTACATTTTACATTTTACATTTTACATTTTACATTTTACATTTTACATTTTACATTTTACATTTTACATTTTACATTTTACATTTTACATTTTACATTTTACATTTTACATTTTACATTTTACATTTTACATTTTACATTCATATCGGTTGGGAATAAAATTTTTCTCCAAAATTATGATTTTATACTCGAGTCTAAACTTTGAATCGATAAAAAGTAAGTGTAGATGTTAGCCAAATACATATTGCCCTCAACCTCGTATTAATCCCAGAACGTTATATCCACTTATTGATACAACACCATGAGTTGTCATCGTAACAGATAATTTTATTGACCAAGCGAAAATTTGATCTGCTCGATCAATTTCGATGAGCATATAGAACAGATAATTTATCTAGTATTTTAACCGTTATAACTTATATTTTCCAGGAACACAAACCAAATGCTTCATAAAAGAAACCTATTGGTAATCGATACGGCATGCATAGTCATCCAAAAATAATCAATTAACACTCCAGTGATAAAAAAAGCATGTTCTAAACACAACTCCATGTCATAAGGTAGTATTACATATGTTAAAAAACATTATTAAGCATTTCCAAATGTTTTAAACCATTTTTTTATATGATCCATTTGAACTTGTGCTAATCATGTTTAATGATAATCAGTCTTTGAAATAAACCATATTTCTTAAGCTAAGGTCTTATATCACAAACCAAAAATAAAAATATTTTAAAGTTAATTTGCATAACAGATGAAGTTAAGTACAAAATATGTAGTTTAAAAACGACACCAAGGTATTGTCAATCTAGATCATTTTACAAACCATTAGGATAACAAAAAAGGATTATAACCTTTTTCGTTCCTCTTTTGTTATAAATAAATATTTAAATTTGTCCTTTTTTTACCAAATTAAACAATTTAGTTATTTTGTTAAGATGGATTTTGTAGATTGTTGTTGGACTTTTATGTATTTGAACAACTTTCTTTGCACTTGTTCAAACTGTGTTTTAAAATTGAAAAGTAAAAACTGGAAAAAGGATACTTGTTAGTTAACGGGTGGCCATAAAAATGTATTAAGAACATAATTTAAGTGACGTATCGAGATAACCTAACTGACCGATTTAACCTCTTGTATATTTTAAGTACCTCTCTACTTGTGTGTAAGATTTGTGGAGTACCCGTTATTTTGTATTAATTTAAGGGATGATGTTGATTACGATGATGAAGATGAGGGCTATTTGTTTTGTGATATATCGTCGTAAAACCTAATTTTTTTATTTTTTATTTGGGTTAAGAGTTTTTTTTTTTTTTGGTTGTTGTAACAAGACACTTTTTTTTTACTATCTTACAAAGAAAACATTTTGAAAACGAATTTTACTACACTAATGGTGGATGCAAGAAAAAACCAACAACATTGTTTTTTAAATATTTAAGATTTTGGCACAAACAAAAAAGAAATCTTAAATCATCTATGGTACTTTTATTTTTTGTATTGTAACAAAAGAAACAGAAATCACATCTGGTTCGTTTATTTTATTTATGCGCTTTTGTTGTGTACGGGTAAATTTCACATTTCTGTGTTAGTTCCAGAATATAAATTTGTGTATCAAATTTAAGTCAACCTTAACAGCAGCAGTAGAACAATAAAAGAATTGGAAATAATATGTATGCAAGATAAGGAATATAGATTATTTTAATATACGAGTATATGGTATTTATATACTTTGCATGTGCAATGATGACGTTTCAAGATTTAGATTTAAATTTTAAGATAAATGCGGTTGTTGTTGTTTATGAAAATATGTTTTTATCTTTTGCAATCATGACTCGTAATTTTTTATTATTATTATTACTCTTTTTTTAGAAATTTAAGCGTGACTTAAACAAATTTTGGCATAAAGTCATATTGTAGGAAAATTTGAAATTGAAAGGTTGGTAAAACTAAAAAGAGACACTGATAATGGTAATTCATCAACTTTAAATTTTATTAGATAATTTTATACTAAAATGGAACTCGAATAAACTAATGAAGAACTCGTTTTTCATTGCTATGGTTCTCTCGTTAGACCAGTTGATACACTGGTTCCGTTAGACAAAATATAATTATTGTTTCGATCCCAGAGATTTCTCCTTGAAATGGCGTATGACACATGACTTCTTTAACTTAGGCAATATAAAAATCACTAAAGGTGTAAATTACTCGGTAACTCAATGCTTAGGAATATTGCCAATTTTAGCGTGTTTTTAGTGAGTTACTTCTCTAATATTGTGTTTAAATCATTATGCTTTCGCTGTAGTTTATGTTAATTACATAATTTAAATGAAAGTTTTTTGTGAAAATTGTGGAGTATGTCCTAGATCCTCCAGATTATCCTACAGCTGCATTTTTATCTGCCGATACAATCGATACTAAAGTACATGCTGATTGTGGTGGCAACGATGATCCAAATTATGAACCGAATAGCGATAATTCGGATTTTGATGACCCAAATATGAATGATAAACCGCTTCAACACGTTAATTTTATACAGGTAATTCAAGATATGGAAAATGCCGACGTCGTTGATAACGAAGGAGGTTTAGAGGAAATACCCCAACCAGCAGTCGAGGCAAATCGTGGCCAGAAATATACGGGAAAAGGCAAAATCGATACAACTATTTGGTGGTCGATGTCTTCTGCTTCAGTGAAGTCGAGAACTAAAGATTTAAAAAAGATGAGACTGGATTCTGTGGCCTGCAGCACTGAAACTTTTATTAAAAAGCAAGACGCATTCAAGCGTCTTTTTTCAACTGCCATTGTTGAAAATATTGTTTTGGAATCCAATAAAAAAGCGAAGAGAACGTACGAAGCGAACGCGAAGAGAGACAAATATGGATGAATTGTATGCGTTTATCGGCATAGTGCTTTATGATGGTGCTAAAAAATCAAGTTTAGTGGCAGCTCGAGATTTATTCCACAAGCCCTATATGCCGTTTTATATAGGAGTAATGACGTTGGAGAGATTCGAGCAAATCAGTCGACTTTTGCGTTTTGATGATTCAAGAACTCGTATAGATAGATTACGAGAAGACAAATTGGCTCCAATCCGTCATATATGGACTTTATTCAAAAAGAATTTGAATTTGCCTTTCATTCCATCAAAAGAATTCACAATCGACGAGCAGTCGTCAATATATACCATCAGGCAGCCAAATAAAAGAGGATCGTTTAGTTCCGATTTTGCTTTTCGAATGAGGTGTCGCTGATCAGCTACACTACTGATTCCAAAAAAAATGTTCTGCTAATATTGATTGCACAAGCCTCAGAGGAGTTAAACGAACTTACAAGAAAACCAATTATCATTCATGACTACAATGAAAAAAAGGGCGGCGAAATGTAACCATTGGCCAATGCGGTGTTATTTTATAATATGCTTGATATAGCCAGACTTGGGGCCTTCCGATTATTCGAACTATGTCATCCGGCTTGGAACACCAATAAATTCGAGAAGAGAAAAATATTTCTCAAACAAGTGGCACTTGAGTTGGTCCAGCAACATCTCGACAACCGCAGCAAACTTCTATTAAACCAACCGTCAGAACTGCAATGGAGTTGATAGACTATAAATTCAAAACCGCTTCTATGCGATCGTTTCCACAAATACAGGTAACTAACCAACCATTTTTTAATTTAAATTTAACTTATTCATAAGAAAGCCTCGTCACAAATGCGCAGACAAACAATGCATCGCGCAGATGTGAACAATGCAAGAGCTACATGACGAAAAACAGAGACACCAAAACAACTGCTGTCTGCGATTTATGTATTACGTAGATACGTGTATAAGTATTACGAGAATGACGCTCAGCCCACACCAGGTCCGTCTATGTCAGATCGACCGTCGGCGGCCAAACGAGCCCGAATACGATAATTGCAATGGCATGAGATATTGCGTCGCTAATCAAAAAGGCACAATATGCAAAAGGGGCGTTTAACAAATCATAAACCATTTCTCGATACTAGAGTACGTGCGACTGCATATCGCAATACTATATAATGCAATTTACAACTAACTGTATGTGTTGTCCGAGTACGAAGATGCACAAGCGGATGAATTTATTCAATTCGAGGAGGAGGTTACAACATGTTTAGGCAAGTATTATGAAATTAAGGAACCATTTTCGAAATCAAGGACGGTTGGTGATCCTATACCTGATAGAAGTGCCACCTTTCGAGAAATTTTGAAGAGTGGAACACGTGGCGTATTGTTATTAGAAAATGACTTTCGTGTCGAATATTGAAAAAAATGTTCATCATCGAGGTTATTTACAAGATTAGGTATGTGATTTAATCAGAAATATTGCCTTTAAGAAGGCGGGCTACAAGCTTGCTTCGGAAGCGATATGTTTTGAAGTGGCCCATCGTCGCATATCACATCGGTGAAAATCTCGAATGTAAATAAAGTCAGGTCTGGCAAGTAACTTCAAGCAGTCGTAGATGAATACAACAATCACATTTTCTCCGTAAATGCGCCCGATATCTCCACGCAAAACTGGAACTTGCTAGTCATTTGAATGGTTCTGCCCAGATTAGATAATGGTACTCGAGAGTTGTGGGCGAGCGATGAGATTAGTGGCGAATAGCAAACGTGGGAGGAAAAGAACACTTTTTTCAATCCAAGATTTCTAATACTGGAGACAATTGCTGTGAAAACAGATGTTTTTGAAACCGAAAGCGAATGTAACAGAAGGATTAAGTAGGAGTTTCGTTACTAACATAGCGGCCATCGCCAAAATCCAATGCAACGAATGCAAGAGAAATGAGAATTATTCCTATTCCATTTCCAATATTCTCATTCCAAGACTTTTGCGGCAGGAAACCCACGGCAAAGTGCGAGATACTCTCCATCGTGGCCAGCATATTCGAACCGCTGGGTTTTGCATCATCAGTAGTCTTTTGGACTTTTACAACAATTAAAATATTCCCCGACTTGAATCGTGTAAATCGCTTTTACTTTCACGACTCAACGACAAATTCAGTAAAGAATTTTTTAGATCTCCTGTATCCATCATCAAGGAGGTCAGGAATGAAATAAATTGGTATCATGTGAATAGTCAGCAAATATTGCAGGTTTCGTATCACGCGGCTGGCCTCTCTGGATGTATGGCATTCGACAATAACTGGTAGCATGGATCAACCTTTTAGATGACATCTCTCGACTATAAGCAATCCGTATTGAATTTGTCTGAAGTCGAGAAAATTGAATGGAAGGACCATCCGATTGCACTTGCAACATAAATCGTCACAGGTTTTACACGAAATTGCTGGGAATCCTCAGATGATCAAAATTCGCAACAATAAATTACTTAACGAAAAGCAAATTTCAGCATTCATCGAAAGAACTACATAGCTTCGTTCATGCTCGTATATGCAGTTCAAAATGATGCATTTGTTGAGGAGAAGAAAGCTTTGCAATTTAAGAGGCAGGTTTTACGATCCAGTAGTTTAAAGGCTTTCACACCATTCTTGGACAGTTTTTAAATTATATGCGTCGGCGTCAGGGATGTCCTGTTCCGACACTATTACGTCACAGGTTTGCATTGTGGAACGCAAAATGAATCGAAGTCGAATATTTAGGGGATACAGGTTTAGCGGCTAATTTGGAGAAAATTTACTTTTTTCAAAAGAATGTACGATATCTTGGGCCTGTTGCAGGAGGCGGGAGCCTTCGAGTGGATTCAGATAGAGTCAAAGCCATTAGTGAATTGCCAAAACTGAAAACAGAAAACTCCGCATAGTTTCTTGGGGATGACGGGGTATTGTCGCCTTAATCGCGAACTATGCAGCTCTATCATTACCATTAACAATTATTTGTTAAAAAAAACAATTAAACATTTGTTTAAAATAAGAAACCCAGTTAGCATTCGAGAGATTACAAAAGAGCCTGAGTACAATAGTGCCCTCGTCTCCCAACCGGGGGAAGCCATTCTGCATCCAATGTGATGCAAGTCGTTCATTAATGAGAAGCGTATTTTTCCAGGTTACTGAATATGGGGCTCAAATCAGCCACCCGATAACCTATTTGTTGAAGAGACTTTACTCGGCGCAACAGAATTACTCGATTTCAGAGCTTCAGTGTTACGCCGCCATGTTTAGTTTTAAAAGATTTCGGGCGTTCCTAGAAAAATGTGATTTTACGATTTAGGTAGTTAGACACCGTCAGTCTAAAAAGTCTCATTTGTCCAAAAGACTTAACAGGAAAATTAGGTGTAGATGGAGCTTTAAGCTTCAATCTTTTAATTTTCATATAAATAGAACATAGGAGGAGGTCTCAAATCATATTGCGAGGTTTTTTTTAAGCAAGGTTTTGGAAGAATGTAAACCTAGTCCTGTGTCAAATGTTACGTTGGTAACCTTGGTTTAACGAAAAATATCCTGTCTCAAGTGTAGGTCCCTATTACTCTTAATTAAAAACAAAGAAAAGTGGGGTGAAATTTTAGTCATTTTGTTTACATTTTCTGTAACTACATATAACACATTTAGCAAGGAATATTTATTACTTGATTGAAAAGAAGCTTTGTGAAATTAAACAACTCACATTCTTATGCCACTTTAGGTAAAAAAATTTTGGAACAAAAAACTACGCTGCTTCTGATTAAACAAGATGTAACCTCATACCTTAAAATTTAGACGGATGTAGTTCATGTTTCAAGGTTGTGTTCACAACCCGCTTTTTATTATTAAAATAAAAAATATTTCAAGCCAATTAAGTAAAAATTTAAACAAATAGTTTTACACGGTCAAAATAAATAACTCGTGAATCGTACATTGTCCGTAGTATAGTAATTAAATTTGATAGGAGATGTCGTTGTTAAAATATTAAATTTTTTTTTTTTTTTACATTTTACATATAGATAATGTATAAAATGGTATTATGTAAATTACACCGTGTAAAAAACTGTGTAAATAACTTAGAGTAATTTACTCTCCCAAATATGGATGGGATTAGAAGACCTCGTGCATAAAATATTTCTGGGGATAGAGAAGGTGTAGTTTGTGCTCGTTTCGGATGTACCTATATTCTGGACGAACCATTACATTAATTGCACTTTGTCCAAGAATATTGCCAGGAATTCTTTTTAATTGTTTGTCTGAATCTACTTCTCAAAAAGAATTTCAGTCAAAAAGCCAAAAAGAGTATCAAAGTCAAGAAAGTTTTGACTTGAATGCTTTTTAGTTTTTTAATTGAACTTCCTTTGCTCGATATATCATTCAAAAGTCTAAATCGGCCATTTTATAGAGAATTTAGAAACCTTGCAAAATGATACTAGGAAAATTTCTGTGCGGCCACTCCTTGCCGAGTTATTGAAGTTTTAGTGTTTAACACACACTTTTAGTGTTAAAGTGACTTAACATTTTAGAGTAGAGTGCTAAGTTTACAAGAAACAAAAATTTACTTCCAGGCTTTTTTTTTAGACACCTACCTTTTGTTTTACTCAAAAACGTCCTAAAAAAACAAAATAAAATAAAACTGTTTCCAGTATCGAAAATAAAATAAAATTTCCTTCAACTAGAAACAAAAATTTTTTTTTTGAAAGATGTTGTTTTACCAAGATACATATAAGCGTTAACATCTGGGTATTTTTTCGAAGAAAATTTCTGTTCCGTTTTTTACTTGGCGCAGTGTACTTTCCACATTACTCTTTCTGGCGAAATGCTGCCCCAAATCATGTGACATCATAATTCTAATATTGATGCAAATGAGCCCAGCTCAGCTAAAAATATCGTCGCGAACTTGAAATATACCATATAGCAAATCAAATGAGCATCGGACTGAATTAAAACTATCAGCAACCTTGACACAATTTTTTATGCGGGCTCCCAAAATTCGAGGGAGAAGGGCCACAGCTTCGACTGATGGCCAATATATTTCTGAAGTGGGTCATATTTTAACTCGAGTTAAAATCCATATAATATCAATCCATTCTATTAAAGCGGCCACATTTTACCGTTATATTAGTGACCATCTTTCGGTAATGGATAGTGCAACAGACGCACGGAAACAATTCCTAACCGCTTATATTACACACAATTAAAATATTTCAATTCGCCATTTTCCTACCTACCATAATGTCCAAACATTTCCTTACTGAAAGTCCAAATAGGCGCCAAAACGTTGGCCAGCATTCAACATTTTAGGTCTATCGGTAACCTCAAAAAACACCAGTTTTCATGGCCCCCATTGCTTATTGTATAATCGATTGAGGGCATTGTTCTATTGGAAGTTTTCAGCAATTTATCAGGCTGCAACTGCTTTATTATAAGTTCTGCTTCTGTGAATATATTGTTATTAAATGGTCAAACGAATCTACGACCAAGATAAAAAAGAGCAAGGGTGTCAAACAAGGATATCCAATAACTTCACGTATTTTTAATTTTACTTTAAGTGATGTACTTAATGCCAAATAATGCCATAAAAAAATTCTTATACAATTATTAAAATTTGTATCCGCTAGGACTGGGTTAATTTAAACCTTTTCTCCGTGGTTTTCAATCAAAATTAATTAGCTTAAACTAAGATGTTCAGAAACTCACACAAATAAAAAATATGACTTTTTTCGAGTGAGTGTCCATTAAAAATGGTTGCACAAGAATTTCGATTATATTAAATTTCCACTCTTCTTATATATTATGTAACAGCATATTTAGGACTTCATGGTAAGTTAGATACGTTACTTTTAACCGATATTTGTTTTTAAATATTCCGCGCCAAACATTAACCGACCAATGACGTTGCCTTTAGGTTAAGTTAGATACGCTACTTTTAACCGATATTTGTTTTTAAATATTCCGCGCCAAACATTAACCGACCAATGACGTTGCCTTTAGGTTTCACGTAATAAACGCAGATTTTATACGGCCCAATAATGCAGATTGTTGTTCTTTTGTAATTGCTCTTTAGCTCAACGGTATAATGCCCAATGGGTTATAAAATTATTACTATGCATTTCTTGGTGCAATGAAATTAATAGTTGTGCCTAATTCTTACTCAAATTTTTATCTTAACTTTCTTAAAATCAGTAAATGTTTATCAAATCAATTTTATCAAACTGTAAAAATTTAAGATATGAGGAAAACACTCTATTTGACTGTAAATGATTAAGTTAAATATGCGGCTCAAGCTATTTTATTTTACAGGGCGATTTCTCACTTAAGAGTTCAGTTCATTATGTTGATACACCACTACAAAATATGGAAAGCCGCCAAACATTAAACCAGAATATTCACCAAAGACATAATAAGTAAAAACTGAAAATGAGCAGTTGAAACGAATAATCACCGAACAACATTTTGGCGTTCCTTCATTTCCGATTTGTTTGGATGACATTGTATTTCTGGTTTTGGCGTTTTGGTGTGTTTTCGTGGGTTATTTGACAGAATGTACAATCGCATTAAAAACAACGTTTTTTGGCCACTCTCCATCTCCGATCCCTGAGACACCGGCTTTGGGTGACCATCCCTTGGGGAATCTACATTGGCGATTGTTCATCACGATTGTTAACGATTGACGTTGATTGTTTAATTTTGACTGGTTATCTGCGCACTCACAAATGCTCCAGTATTAGTTGCCAGTTTCCTAAAGTATAAGGTAAAGAGCTATAATTTACAGGGTAATAGAAAATAGTTTAGTCTCACGTTTTTTTATCCGTAACACACAAAAATAAAAAATTTGCAGTAGGAAAAATCGTTCAAATATGTTTTGTGCTGTATACCAAATGGTAAAACAGATGGCTAGCCTAATTAACAAATTGTACTTTGTATGGGATAATTAAGTGGCAGCTTTGTGATCTATTTAAAGCAAATATTGGTTTAGCGATGAACATCTACTTATGCTGTAGCTGACTTCAGAATGTTAATAGATATAACTGTTGGTAATCCCAAAGACTGGCCGCTTCGGGTAAAGAAACCCGGTTCTACTCAACATCTTGGGATTAAATATTTTGCGAACTGAGTAGCTTCCAATTGAATTAAAACAATCAACTCAATAATTATGTGAACATGAACGAAACTTAAAAGATATAAAAGATATTCCATTTTTAATAGAGTTATTAAACATGACTGCAGGCAAAGATTAGCAGTATATTGCAAGAATAAACCGAAACATATAATGCAAATGCTTTCGAGGTTAAACATGAAGAATTTAAACAGTTAAAATCTCTGGCAATAATAAAGATATTTAAACAGCTTAAACTTAGGGTTAGTTTTGTTAAATAATTCATATTATTAATTCGCTGGTAACGGCCGTTCGATATTTATAGAAAAAGACGTTTCTATTAGATGAGAAATTCGATAGCCCAGTTTAAACTAATCCTAAAAGCCTTCTAATATAATGTCATTGCGAATCTTTTATTGGGACTATATAAGAACCAAGCAAAGAGGTTTTGAAACCTAATATGTGGTAATATATGGTAAATAATATCCAACATTATAAAATAATAGGAAGTAGGAGATACGACTTGGAAATGTGTCAGAAAATTAGGAAGTTTCAAAACGACGCAAAATATGGTTTTAGAATCTGATTTGGTTAGACCGATGCATTAAAGAGTTTAGCAAATTGCATACAGTTTACGTTTCATAATCAAATGACGTTTTTTATTCCGAAAGCAATCTAGGTTTGATTAAATTGATAACTTCAGCGGATGATTTATAATTTATATATTTAGTCGTGTTACAATTGATTTGAACACTGTACAATATTTATGTACATCTACCATAATTGCACAGGGCACGTGTAATGTATACATAAGAGTACATATACAGAAACACAAACAAATGTATCGAATTGTTTTAGAAAAAATGAAAATATACGATATTGGGCCAGATACACGATACTCTAGCAATTCGCAAATCGATAAATATGGCGGATTTGCTAATCGAAAATTTGATTGCATAAGCTACTCGATTATTTTAGTAAAGTAAAATATATTTTTGTATTCAGCACAAACGATAAAGTGCGTTAAAGTATCTCATTTTCTGAAATTCAGAAACAAATTGGGTTGCTAAATTATAGTGTATAACATTTCTAGCAAATTCGCAAAAAATAACTGCTTATCTGCTTATCTGAGTATCGAGTATCTAGCCCATTATAAACAATGTTGCAATTTTAGTTTTCGCAAATCAAAACTAATTCCTAATTATAGTTAATAACAGCTATGCATATAGCAATATAACTAAAAACTGCACATAATTATTTCAGTTTTAAAATCGACTTTGATGGATATGATTGACTTTAAACAAAAATGCAACAAAATACAAAAAATAAATGTTTTCTAAGAAACCGCACACTATACCATACGACCGAATGTACATTTACCTTTACAGAGATTATAAAACATTACATCACATGTTATCGTTATTTATTTATCTTTTATACGAGTATATAGCCATAAGTATTATATCACATCTTAAAAAAAAAAAAAAATCAAAAGACCGAACTAAAAAAAATTATCACAATAGTTGCGAGTGCTGGAATACTATAAAACCGTAAATGAGTTTCTTTCTTTCCTTCCTGATTTTACTACAAGATTTCTATAAATATAAAAATTATTTAGTAGAATAAAAAAGAATCGTTTGTATAAGAGTACCTACTGTTTGTAATTATAATTATAACTCTTAAGTTTTTTTTTTGTATTTATTTCTATTTATATATAATTAAAATTATTGCTATTATAATGATTGCGAATACTATCTACATGTATGAATATGCAAGCGTACTTATATGTGCAAAATAAAAATTTATCATCGTCAATCTTAAAGAAATTATAGAAGGAGGACTTACGTTTTTATTTTCTTCATTTATTATTTATATAGTTTTCATTATTTATGTAATTAATTACAATTACAATGAATAATTTATTCCTACAGCGGGTTGATATTTGCGTATATTGAGTAAATATATCAGTCAAGAATTATGCGATATTTTTTTTTATGAATACTGCACAATAGGTTGTTAGATAATAATATTTCAAATGTGGTAATAGTGAAATGATTTTGCAAGTTTTCTTTGTTAAAATCTTAAGTATCTTTAAGTTGCTTACTTGGGGATAAATAATCGATAAAATGACAGGTTGCTTCAGCGGAAAATTAAAATAGGATTGATTAAAAGTATTGCTCAAATGGCTGTAATTTGTACCGAAAAGTATGACAACCTGAAAATATATCTAAATAGGCCATATTTACATTGCGAAGTTATTTGTATGATGCCCCAATTGAACACATTCATTCTAGACACTGCTTGCTCTGTGGCGTATCGCTTGAGATGCATTGGTGCAGGGAGTGTATTTTTTTGTGCGGCCTAGAATAATCATTAAAAAATTCCTTTTATTGATACCAGAAATTGATATGGATAACGATAGGGTATTCTCGGAAATTTATTCTCGGTGTTTTATCCATCGAGATATTTGTGGTCATCGGAGCAATTTTATAAAACTTTATCTCATTAAAATGTCTATTAATGGTGGCTAAATGGAAGGACTTGTCAACAGCAAATCATTTAGTGTTGCTCCATTTCGATCTTAGGTGAAGTAACTGGAATTCAAGTAATTTTTATTTTTATTGGAAATCTGGTATACGTCCTGTTAGTTTTTATTGGTAAAGAATAAAGATTTGGTGAAAAAAATTATAAAGGTTTATTCATTGCTAGCAGTTCAATAATTTCATATTTAAAATCATCATTATCACCGATAAGCGGCTTGTTCCATTAACAAAATTTCGCTGCAATGTGCGATGTTGTTTGCAACAAGTGTGGTAATCGAATACAAAGAAAACCACCTGTAGTGTGTAAAAGCTGTGACTTAAAATTTCATTAATTTTGTGTTGACTCTCCAATTAATACTCAAGAGCAAGAGATATCAAGTTGCCTATTTATTTCTGATCTTTTCAATGAATTGAAAACTGTTAAACTAAGACACTTACTTTCTGTTATTGATGATATTAAAGTGAAATATCAGGAGTTTACCATCTCATTAGAATGCTTTAATAATAAATATGATATAAGAATTGAAATGCAAAATAAAATTGAAAATGTTTTGGAACGTGTAAATCGGTTAATATCTGAAAATGAAAAATTTATTACTCAACATAAGCAACTTAGTCAGAGATTATTATTATTATTACTTGAGGGCCATGTGGGGGCTCAAGCCACCCCGCACTGCAACCTAAAAGATCTTTTGTGCATAAGCCCTACTTAAATTATCCGTCCAGTCAATATTCAGGCTCTTAATGAACCTGATAATACTGCCTAACGGTACGTGGTACATACTATCTGGGCTCATTGCTCTCCCTCCTAGATGTAATAACATTTACTTCTGCTAGAAGAGTATATTCCTATCCGTGCCTCGTCTACCGTTTTGATTTTACTCTTGCGAGTTGCTGGGACATACTATCTGGGCTCATTGCTCTCCCTCCTAGATGTTTACTGTTGGAAGTACTTCTACACGTGATACATACTCTCTGGGCTCATTGCTCTCCCTCCTAGATGTAATAACATTTACTTCTGCTAGAAAAGCGGTAGCATTGGGACTCAAGGACTTTGAGAGGGCAGACCCACTCCCGTGTATTGCTTCCCGTGCCTTGTCTACCGTTTTGATTTGACTCTTGCGAGTTGCTGGGAATAAAAAGTCGCCTGTAGGTCACCCTGATTTACTACAGGAAGGCTTAATAAAACTGGAGGGTGCCTGGTATCCAGAGTCCGCATATATAGACTGATTAACCTATCAGCCATTCATCCATCGGCATATGCTATTCCACCTTAGATTTGGGATTTTTTGTCAAGGTTTTCTCCTTTAGCGCCGTACTTCAGCCTGTCACAAAAGACCACATACTGCCTAATGGTTACAGTTACCGGTGGTTGCCGCGAGGAGACAGTACGTACACTTGCGCCTATTAGAAGGTTACGGAGCTGGTAGATTAATAACAACTTTGGTCCCCCCGCCCCCCTCTAATAGACGCCAAACCACCTTGAAGTCATACGTAATACTTAACTGTTTTGAGAAAATCAAAACTGGTTGCACCTCTAACATGTTGTAGCAACAATCTCAAATAAAATCGTTCTTGGTTATTCGAACTTACTGCATACATTCTTGTAATAGTTTTGCCACCTCCACTGAAACCAAGCAATCAACTGTGTTAAACGTTTGACTCTATTTACAGCGGTGTCCTCATTTCCGTTCTCAAAGTAAGCGATTTGCTCATCGGGAAGATGTACAGCAAGACGATAAACAACATGTGATCTATCGTTCATTGGAATTTCAAGCAAAACGCCACATTGCCTCCGGTGCACAAACGTAGCTGACATCAACGAATTGTTTCATTTCATCGTGCACTAATGTTCCATCAGATGAATTTATTTCAACATGAATTCAAATGAAATCAAATTGTATATTTACGAGTATCAGAAAATACAAGAATTTTATTAATTTTGTAGATATCAATAATTAAAAAATATAATGGGCTGAAACCTCACGAGGTGATCAGAACTTCGGTCTTTGGTTTTTTCAATAAGGATTGCATTCACCTGTCACCTGTGTCATAAAGTTGGTATGACAGTTTTGACAGTATGTACTGATTTCTATTTTAACTAACATATATTTACTTATATACATACAACAACAGCCAAACAGGTCAAAAGCTTTAGTAGCAGGGGTACAGGCATCCAATATAACACGAAAAATCGGAATTGGTACGAAGGGCCGAATTTCAAAGGGCCGAAAGGCTGAATGGGTCGAAGGGCCGAATTTTTTTGTTTATTTCTTTTTTGTTTTTAGAAATATAGGGCAGATTTTTTTTTTTTTTCAGACCATTTTATATTTGTTAGAGCGAAGAAAAATTTAGAAGAATAAAATAATTTCATTGTGATTTAGTGATGTAAATTAATGAATATTAAAAATTCGGCCCTTCGACCCATTCGGCTTTGATATCATTCCGAAAAATCGTATTTTAGAACTTTATACCGAAAGTAGTATACAAAATTATACTGATATTTCTAACCGTGTAACTGACCATATTCTAGAACTTTAACCAAAAATCATTTTAGAATCCCATTTACAACGCATATGTGAAATTTCATTATAATCGGGTAAGGAATAACTAAGTTCCATCCTACTTGGCCATATTCCAGAGCTTTATCAAACAATTATTTTAGAATTCCATTCCCAACACCCATCTCAAATTTGATGATACATACCCCATTAAGGAATTTCCAAGTTCTATCCGACTCCAGAATTTCATCCAAAACTCATTTTAGAATCCCATTTCCAATACACATATCGAATTTCAACAAAATCGGTTGAGAAATGGGCAAGTGCCACCTACTTGGCCATATTCCAGAACTTCATCCAAACAACATTTTAGAATCCCATTTTCAACGCACATGTCGAATTTCATCATAATCGGTTGAGAAATGGGCAAGTTCCATTATACTTGGCCATATTCCAGAACTTCATTAAAAAAACATTTTAGATTCCCACTTCCGACACACATGTCAAATTTCATAATAATCGGTTGATAAATAGGCAAGCGCAAGTTTTTTTTTTTTTCGCTGGCGCTACATCCCATAGAGAGATTTCGCCGCTTCATATGGAAGTTTCGTAATCATTTTTTAACGGAAAATGAGTGATTAATTCATTGATCTTACATTAACCAGCCGTGATTTTTTCATCACCCGCCGGGAATCGAACCCGGGACCTCCGGAGCTTAAAGCAAGCATGCTAACAACTGTGCCACCGGGGCGGCAAGCCCGTCATATAAAAAATTTGTTAACTATTTACTACATCCTAATTCAACCCCAACTCATCTCCAACTCAACTTCAACTCAACCCACAAATTTACCCCTAACTAAACCTTCAAATCAATTCCCAATTCAATGCCCAATTCAATAATAATCAACCCAGCATAAAAAAAATCATAAATATTTATAAAACCAGGTATTTTTGTTAATTCGTATGGCAGGTACCCCACCCTCTTGACGTACAATCTCCAAAAGCTTTTCAAATCTCCGCCTTGACCATAGAAACAGATTGGCAAAAAAAAATTCAAAATCGGACAAGCCGTTCTCGAAATACCATGGGTCCAGACATCCAGACAAACAGACATCCAGACAGGCGGACGGACATTTTTATTTTTTTTTTTGCATTTTCAGACTCAGGGACTTTCAGAACGTCGAGAAAAGTGATTTTGGACCAACAAAATATTTCGTCATTTTTGACAGGATTTCAATACTTTGGTCTTTTTAGACCGAAGTAAAATTAGATTTATTGCGAATTAAGAGGATTCACCTTTTCTTAAAATATTGTCGATCTTCCCGGGGCATGATATAGTTGGGTGAGAAATATTCCTCCGGATTGAAACTTCTAGTAAGCCATGTTCCAGAGATAATAATCACATCGTAAATGTTGTCAAGAACGCCAAGCAATTATAATTTAGCTGTACCCGAATACTAAAGGCATTGTGGTAGTACATCGAGTTAAAAGTAATTTGCCTTTTTTGAATCACTTAAATTCCGGAAGAGCTGTCTGGTACAATTCTAGTATCCAAAATTTCACATTTGACGCTCTTTACCGAAAATTTCGGTTATAGAAGGGTCTATAATAAATAAACCAGTTGACCACAAACACCTGTTAGCAAGGGAACAATCTCGTCCTCAGTAGTTATAGTCCGTTACGGCAGATATCGATTTTGTTTTACCGGTAGAACACGGTATTTCCATGTTATGCATGTAATTAATATTCAGTCTACAACCTAAATCATCGGAACCTGAACTGGAAACCGTTTTTGAAGACGTGCTTTGTACTTCAATTATATTTGGAGTAATCGCATTTACATCTATTGGTTTTACTTTAATTTTATCAGCAAATGTTTGGGCGCAATATCTTCCGTTCCGCGAGTACACCATAGCTTCCAGTTCACCGGAACAGCTCTTTTGCTTAAACCAACCTATTGGGCTACAGGATTCAAAAAAGTTCCCGATTTGATTTGATTTCTTATCTCGAAAGGAATAGCCTTAAATTACATTGAAGTCGAAGGTATTTAAGACCTTATTTTCGATCACACACCAGTCTTAATGACACTGAGTATATTAGTCATTAAAAAGATAATGAAACTTAATCTTACCAATAAATATATTGATTTGGAATTATTTAGAGGGAAACTCAACAATCTAATTGAGTTAAAAGTTTATCTTAAAACTTAAGAAGAACTTGAAACACATGCTGGATATTTTAATAACTCTATGCGAGAAGCAGCTAAAGACATGTAACACCTGAATTAGGTGAGAAAGTTGAATAAGAGGTTAACGACCCCCTAGAGATTTGTATAACAGTAAGGCGTAGGAAAAGGCGGATATGTCACTGAACCAGAAACATTACCAACAAAAAAAAAATTTAATCGGGTAACTAATAAAGTTGACAAAAACTATTCCCTTTGGAAAGCTACTAGAAGTTACAAGAGCCAAATAATCCAAGTGCCACCTATAAGGAACATAAATGGAGGATGAATGCGATTTAACGAAAAGAAAGCCAAACTGTATGCACAACATCAGGCATCAGTATTTTAACTACACGATATACAATCTAAGGTTGACCCTAAGCCAACTTATAGATCTTTTCAAACATCCGCAGTGTTACCTTACTGGAAGTTGCACAAGAAATAGATACGAATTTGAATATAAAAAGTATGTTTATGGAGTTATGAAAGAGAACAGTCATTGTTAACATATACATTTAATGCTGCATTTAATGCACAAATAATCATGATAAAAAACACAACCCATCAGAGCAAATGTTCTGTTACAGACCGATCTGTTTGTAACCTACTATCAAAAAGTTTTTGAGGAATTATTATCGAAACAACTAAAACCCATGACCGGTATACTTGATTTTCAGTTTAGGTTCAGGAGTCAACATTCGAACATTGATCAAGTTCATCGAGTGATTGCAAAGATATAGAACAAGCATTTGAAAGAGAAGAAATGTTACCCTGACGTATTTCTAGATGTATCACAGGCTTTTGATAGAGTGTAGTGCGGGGGTCTCATCTACATGATAAGTAAAATATTGCCACAAAATTATTGCCAACTGCTCGAGTCATATCGCTCCAAACCAAAATTTAAAGTATCGCATAAAGAAGCATATTCTAACTTTTACCCAGCCAGCCGTAGCAGGAGTACCACACGGTAGCATATTAGGACCTCTTCTATAAAGATATATGCTTTACACTTCCGATATCCCTACAACGGAAACAACATTTATCGGAACTTTTGCTAATCATACTGCAGTATTAGCATCAAGCGAAATGAAGTCATTGATTACTTATTATCAATCATTTCAATATGTTCTTAGTTTATCATAGAAGAAGAAATTTAAGAATTGATTAGCCTAGCGGGCATTAGAATTGAAAAATTGTTACAGGTCTATCTAGTAAAATTTTGATTACAAAAAACAGACAGGTATCCGCTTTAATTATATCTTAAAAATCTCATTTCCACATGTCGAATTTCATCAAAAAGTCAGTTAAGAATTCTTCTTAATTGCCCATACTCTAGAACTGCTTCGAAATTCATTTTAGAATCCCGTTTCCACCACATATGAGCCGTTTATTTTGAAAATGGGGCAAGTTCACATTTTGTTGAAATGAGAAAATGAAGGAATAGAGAAACAATAAATGCAAAAATATACGGGATTTTGAATTTACTTATATTTTGAACAAGTATTAGGGATTATTTTATTTTTATTTTGACTATAAATTGTTCACCGTTGAAAGATTATATTTTTATTTATCTATTGCTATCATTAAATTAAATTTTTTGAAAAATGGACTTGCACCGCTTTCAAAATTAACCGATCATATATCGAATTTGATCCAATCACAGAGTATTTAATTGTTTCAGGATGGTTGGTTTTAACAAACAAACAAATTTGATCTAGTGCGGAGAAACTGGTGAGCTCCAGCCGAAACGTATTATAAATAATAGACTAGGGTTCGAATATTTTTTATTTTTTTAATAATTAATTTTATTATAAATCAAACAATAAATTATTTAAAAGACAACAAGAAAATTTTATATTCAATAAAATTGAAACTAAAACAATAAATAAGAACAGAACTATATATCGTAAAAATAAGAGAAAAAAAAAAGAACTTTCAAAGTGTACAACAAGAAGGCTTTAAAAACGATAAAGAAACGCGCAAAGAAGAAATTAAAACCTGTTAGTGGCACACGTGCGAGTTTCTTTCGGTTTTCAGTTTTAATTTTTTTTTTTTTATACATTTTTATAAGTTTTTTGTATAGTTTAATATTCCTCAATCATCATCATCATCATTATCATTGTATAGTCGTTTTCTTCTTCATGATACTTTTAGTTTTCTTGAGGTTTTAACTCTTTTTTTTTTTTAATAATATTAAGTTGAAACACGAAAAATATTGAAAATATATTTGTATATGTACGATTGTAAATACAATAATATACAACATAAGAAAAAGAGCTTACCTCTATATATTGCGAACTTATAACAAAACATAATTTCATATTATAGTATGTCTGTATGTACTGTACACTCATATATAAAATGATAGATGGGATTGGGAGTGGATGCTGATGGCTCTTTAATTTTGTTATTTTATTGCTACTTCATGTATTTATGTTTAAGTAATTCAGCCCTTCAGTGTATTCACACCTATATAGATCTAAATATTAAACCGTTTATTTCTTTTACCGTTAACTGGGTTTGGCGTCACTATATTTTTCCGAGAAGAAAATGTTGAAGAAGAACAAAATCAGGCGCAGATGTAAATTTCTGCAAATATTGTAATTCCAACTAAAATAACATTTCAGTAACATAATTTCGTGACGTAAAGTTCCACTTAACTGAAACTCTTATACAATACATAATTATTGTGATTCAATCTATTTTACGTTTCTGCAAATTTCTTTTATATAATATCTACCGACATAAGTTCCAACGAAATTGAAACAAAACCAAATAATTCTTAGGAATACAACATTTAATGTTTTGACTTAAAATTAAAGGGAAAACGTCATCGCACACAAGCTACTTCATATAAATGCAAAAATATGTATATACCAGGAACGACTGCGTACAAACCTTTAAAATTGTAGCATTTAAAAAGATTTCAAGGCTACGTTTTTCAACAGCCATTGCCAGATAGTGTACTGGTTTAGCAATGTAAATAAAATATTCATAAATATTTGCCAACCTTTTTTCGTAAAATTAGATATTAGAAAACAATTTTTGAGGAGTGCATTCGAAAACAAAGAAATTAACCATAAGTAACACTTTAGAAAAATATGCCCTTCAAACCTTATGACTCAGACTCGTTTAGGTACGGAGGACTTACCAGCAAACTCTTGTGAAGCCATGCTAAAAGCAGAGCAAGCTTGGAAAAGTGTTAAAGAGCTACCAAGATAGTATTGTTACTAACAAATTTCCGCATGCGGAATTTTATTTGTAAGTATCAGGTTTAGTAAGTCCCAATTGGGGTACCACAACCTCGAATAGATAAACTTGCTCGTTGGTAAACGAGTTTTTCAACATGATCGAGGTTACTTAGAAAATGCGCAGATTAATATTAGTTTAAGCCTCGCGAGTTGGGAATGGGAAAAGTTAGCTCAGGCAGATTTTCTTTAATATTTCAATCTCTGATAAGCTACAACTTCAATAAATAGGGCAACTAGTTGGATATTGGTCTAGCTTTAGTAGAAGAATTCGTATATAGAGGCAAAAGGAAGTTATTCTGAACCAATAATCCGTTCAGCGCAGAAGCTACCAGATAAGAGAGTAACAAATCACACACACACACACACACAGTTGCAATACTAGAGTACTGTTTTCTTTAATATAAGACCGTCATATTTGCCAGATGACAGAATTATTAGAAAATTGTATCGTTAAGAATGGTTACAAACCGGACGGAAGGTAAAGTTTCTGAAGAATCCCTTATGTTATATGTGACACGGCACATAACTTTTATTTCAAATGAAGCTGACTTATAATCATTTGTTACAACTTGCAAGCTGATCTGTTGAATTTTAGGCACAGAGGTTATCATACCGCTAGTAGTTGGATATCAAGTTCGCAAGTATCAATTATTGACGACTAAATCTTGGTAAATCAATTGCATTTAGATAGCATGAGTTGCCGAGTGACAACTAACCATGTTGAGAGTAGCATTAATAATATTGTTAGCAGAGGTTTAGCTGCAGTCGAAATTGAATCCAAGTTTGCCGGAGAAGATTCAATAGAAACAGATGTCACAATAGTGTCAAAATTAGCAATAACGTCACCGAAGATTGTTTTAATAATACAAAGCAAGGAACAACCAAAATTTAATCACCCTAAGTTCAGTCGTTATTCGAGAATCCAGTTATTGATTAGTGCTGAGTCTTCACGTATATATTCAGTAAGATATGGGCGAATGGGACTTGGTAATCAAGTGTTGGCTTTAAAAATTATGTTTGGGTATATTACATCAGGAAATGTCAAGAATCAGGATTACACAAGCAATTCAAATATATTAGTTCACGTTCATGAAACCCTTAAACGATTTTGAAAATTCAAGGAGTGTCGAACTGTGCAGAACCAAATGATAATGGCATGCAATTGGATACATTTTATAAGGAAACAACTACGAGTAGTATAATAGGCAGATTTATTCTTAAACTTCCTTTCAAATTTAATATGGGACAATTGGGAAATTCATTGGGAACTGTCAGGAGAAGAGTTTTGGCTACGGAACGAAAATTTATACACGACTTGAGTACATAAAGATCTTGAAAGCATATGAAGAACTTCATCATATGTCTCCATTAACACCTAGCGACGGTTGTATGGTTATACATCGCATTAGCCGATATCGAAATGAAGTAACGTCAGATACTCGTATCAGACCATACCAACAGGTTATTAAAATAAAGATTTATCCGATTCATACAAAATTTTAGATCTACTTGGATAGCTTGCAAGTGTGGTTATGTGTATGCGAGGGACGATATATGGCCGATAGAAATTCAATGAAGATAGGCGCAACTTTACAAAGAGTTTCAAGAATTTAGGTAGCTAGATATTCCGAGGTGAATTGGGAGTAATGACTTTGCAATCCATGGGTTTTGTGATACTAGCAAAGTAGTTAATGGTGCAGTCGAAAGCACAAGACGCTTAGAATTCGGTGGGAAGATTATAATAAACATTATAACAGCAAAAACCAAAGTTTGTCATAACTACTCAAGTTAGTATCGTCTGCAGCTAATTTTCCTCTACCAAAAATTAAGCTCTAGGTAAATTCATTGGTAGTATTGGCATATCTCAGTGCACATTCAATAAAATCAAAGCCTTTTATCGCCTGCGGATTTAGCTTCCAGAAAAGTTTACCCAACAAAATCAATACACAACGATTTAAGATGGCCCGTCATGGTTTAAATCTACTAATTGAACTTCGAAAGATGAGAAGAATAGGTTTACAGAGCATACTGATATTTGTTTAACAAACCAGCTTCATCCAGCTTTTGATTGATCAAAAGTTTTCATTCAATCATTTTATTCGAATAGCTGCTATGATGTTGCGATTTATTTCAAGATACAGGGAGTCTATAGTCAGTATATCAAGAAGACAACTCGGGAGAGATTTTCAACCATCCTTAAAGAATTTGGCTGCATTTTATCACAGGGTTAGCACTACATTTTATCCCACCCTTAGCACCACATATCTAATATTCGGTTTTCGAATAACTCCAGTAGAAGCGATCCTAAATTCTAAAGCGGTGATTTCTTAATTCGATAATGATTTAACTTACGAGGCGATTACACTAGGATATTTTCTCATCGGCTCCGCGATGACGCAGTATTCAAGAACTATTCGTTGCACATGAGATAGTCATTAAAAATATATGGGATGAAATTCAAATTCGCGTGTTAGGATTCTGGCGAAAATATCAACAGAAATATTTACATAAACAACAACGTCAAAAATGGATGGGCATAGTAGAGTTTGCAAATAATCCGTTTTTAAGAAACCGCAATTTTCGGATCGGTTTTCGAATATCTTGAGGGAATAATCAGAAATCCGAGATCTGAGTTTGGCACAGAAATTAGATGAAGTTGAGAAAACAGATTCTGTTGATGATGGCTTAATCGTGCATAATGAATTGAACAGTTTTTCTAAGCGTTGCGTTCTTTGGCCGGATATTTTAAAAGTAAGAAATTCTTATTTTAAAGAAGAAAACTGCTTCTTTTGAGGGTCATTTATAACGTTATCAATTTCGAAATTTATTTCATCCTCTAGCATAGCTTCGTTAACATTAACCTCTAGACTATTTAAAGTGGATGATAATAATATGTCGCCGTTTTGATTTAAACACTGTCTTTCCATTAGAGACGTTGCTAAATTTAAAGTGTCTTTTGTAGGTGAATAGTTAGGTTTTTAGGGCATTTTAACAATCTATTAATTTGTAAATTCTCTCTTTCCTCAATGCGGAGTTTAATCTTATTAAAAAGCTGTGTGCAAAGAATATTACTACTTGCTTCCAATTTAAAAAAAAAAAAATGTAAGGTCCCCTCTGCAGTAAGCATATTTGCATCGTTTCTCGATAAAGCTTCTAAGGTAAGGGATACCGAGCGTAACCAATTTTAATTAATAAGCCAACTGCATTCAAATCAATTAGTGTTTCTTCAATTGGCCCACGTACTCTAATAAAATTTCCCAAAATCGGATCAATTGAATTCCATCGATGTTTAAGGTCTCTCTCAAGTTGAAGCTCATATCCTATTACCCTCCATACATGGCGTAACATAAAAGTACAGTTTGCGAATATTCTAGCCTAACGCCTTGGCTCAGTACAAAAGTTGTAAAAACGAACTGATCGTCATAAGAGAAGTACGTAGTTCTGCATTGGATATTTCGTCGTGTGCGATTTCTCTATTCGATACAGTTGCAAAAATAGTAGCTGATGGTGTCATTACTGAAGACTGAAGACGTCAATACAGCTGATTCTACACATTCTTTTTTTTTTTTTTTTTTTTTTTTTGATAGCATATATACTTTATTTATACCACCCCATACTTACACAATCTATTTTGACAGGAGCTCATTTATAACAGATTGTGTATGATGAAATGGTTGTGGTTTAACATGTTAAAAATTAAAAATAAGTCTGCCGTTCATGATAACCCATCCACCCAACTCCAGCCAGTGGTAACACTCTGCATTGTGAGGCTTCGGGGCCCTTCGAATAAATCTATGTAGCACTCTTTGTGTATTATTCGATTTAATGTCGTTCGTAAATACTGGCATACATAAGTAACTGGCAATTAAACGTCACAGCTTGTATGTAATCCCAAACCAGATCATTACCTTTATCTTGCCAGAGGCATTTTTCCAGCTCTTTTAAACCGCCATCATCTTTCAATATCCGGTTGTATACATTTTTTAAACTCTCCTATAATTTTAACCAACAACACATTTTCCGATATTTGCCGACAATTGCAGAAATTCAATTTAATAAAACAAAAATCCATTAATTATTTTTTAATAAGTAAAAATAAAAAATAAAAATTACGTCTGCCTGACTCGAAAGTCAAAGCCTAATTCGCTGACGATGACGAGGATTCAGTAGCTGGTGCTATCTTCGCTGAAGTTTATAATACGGTTGAACCTATATTTAATGGCGTATTGTTGGATGGTAATTTATAGCTGAATTTTGGGTTGGTTGCAGTTGAATTATGTGCTGATATTAAATTTATAGGTTTTAAAATTTCAGGTGTTAAACTTGTTGAGATTACTTTGGGTTTCAAATTCAAGGATTTTAATGGTCAAATTTTGTTTTGTTCAGGTGTGGCTATTTTCCTCTTTGTTACGTTTAATGCTATTAATGGGTTTGATTGATTGTAAGCTAAATTATAAGGCGGTGGTTGACACGGTGGTTTATTTGTCCATATTTTTTCACAATTGGTCTTTTGTGGCGATGTGGCCGGTTTCATCTGTGAATCGAGTTTCAAAAATTCAAGAAAATTATTTTCACTATCCGAGTTAGCCATGTAATCGACATCCTCTGTGGCTTCCCAGTGTTGACCATAATTTTGATATTCGGACATTTCTAAAAATAAATATTTTATTATAGATGTTGCATTGGCATAAAAACGGAAGTATCGCTTGTGATCAATTTGAGTGTTTTATTTGATATTTCGATGATACTAAAAGTATAAGTCTCTACTGTCAATTCTTCGGTAATTGTAGAATAAATTCATAAATGTTTGGATGGTAAAGGATATTCGAAGAAATTATCTACAACTTACAACAGTAATTGCTTGGAAAACAAGACCCTAACTTGTAAACGGGTTGATAATAATATTTTTCAAAACTTTTTTGAATATTTTATTGTTCCCTTACCTGTTATTAATTTGTTGGAGGGGCTGCCCTGCCGGTTTAATCAGCTTCTTGATCTGTTGTATATAATTTTCAAACTTGAAGGCACTGTAGTTATCAAGGTGCCCAAATTTCTCCACATCTTGGGCTATATGTAGCAAACTATGGATGTTGTATGACATATTTCGGTTGCCATAGAGTATATCAAATGAATTACAAAATGACTGAAGTAAATCTGCGGCACATTTATTATTTGCAAAACAGTCCTTCGGGTGCGCCAATATTCTAGTAGCACAAACCGAATACAGAAAATTATCATAATATTTCTTTGCTAGGATATGTTTAAATGCAACCATTCCAGTGTAACAGAGTAACGTTCTAAATTCGGATGGTTTCCAATGCTCAATTTCGTTGAACGTGCGCTGTCTCCACTGAAACTCTCTAGGTAAGCATTTTCGAAGTTTCGCTAAATTTGTATTTATGCTGTCGATTGCGTTTTTGTTCAATGAGAATTGCTGTTTTCTGTTCTGCATCTTTAATCATCTTCAGAGCCAGGAAAATATACTTTATATGCAACATAAACACCCTTTATAGTGAACTTAGTGGAACTATAATATCCCGAATGGGATTTAACTCCTGAAAATTTAAAATATTACATAAAAATTTAAAAAGTTTAAAAATAATGAAAATATGTACCTAACAAGAAAGATCTTGCTGGTGCATTACATATGAAAGCTCTGAGTTTAATAGTCATAAACTTATTATTGCAGGTAATTCCATTTTCCAATAGCTGCAGTGTTTTCTCAATAAATGATAGCAAAAACTCATTAGCACAATGTGGTTTCTTAGATCCGTGATAAATTTCAATAAGAAACACTGTTCTAGTATGTGAAACAATATTTGCAAGGATGGGCCATAATTGGTTTGTAGAGCTTTTGGTTAGAGGAATCGCATCTATATCAATGCCAATTTCTATGACGGTTTCCTCATATTTTGTTGTGTTCAGAAATGATATTATTTGTCTTTCTAACCCGATGTGAGAATAAGATCCACTGCCCGTCGGTACAATATTTTTGTAAGTAGTAGGAGTCTTTTTTATAGTTCTAGCATCTTTTAGCAAACTTAGATGGTATTTTCTTAGAACTTTCAGTAACGGATGCGTGCTATGGTTTGAAATGTTATGAGTAATACACCATCTCGAAATATCACATTCAATGCTATTCGCTTCCAATTCTTCATTTCCGTTAGATATTTCATCACTTTCATATTCACTGGTACTTATCTCAATCTCACAGTCACTTCCATCCAAAACAACACAATCAATTAAATTGTCTATACTCGCATATTTTCCGAAATTTCGTTAAAATTTAATTTGGAACTGTCACAAATCAAGCTAATTTTGTTCCGTACTGTTCGGTATAACTTTTGCTTAGACATATTCAAATTATGTATTTACCTCTGGCACACAAGAATTAACACTTTTATTATTAAAATTATTAACACTAAACTTAACTGAATAAAAATTAATTAATTAATAAAACTCGTTTGAATTAATTCTGAACTTCTGAATGTTTTCCTTGTCTACTTTGATTTATTTTCTAGTGATGAAATAAAGAAATAATTATTGTACACTGTACCGCACAGCAGTAAAAAATTGTTTATATGTATGTGTAAAAAATTGTCGGTAAAGTTTACGTTTCTGTCAAGAATTGAGAGTATACATTTTTTTGTTGGGGGGTTAGGTCGCATATTTTTTTTGAAGTACTCCGTTTCTTACTGTAGATTTTTATAAATATTTAATCACAGCTCGAACACATTCTAGGTTTTGTAGGGATTCTGGTTTAGTTTATTTTCGAATTCGAATATTTTGTGGATGTAAAAAATATATTGAAATTTTAAGAAAATGTATGATTTAATAACATAATTAAATTAATAATTTAATTAAATTCAAAAATTACTAAACAAATTTCGCCGTCAAATTTTATGTTGAGAAATTAAGAAAAAAGTTACTGTCGACAGTTTCCGAGTAAGCGGCTTAGGAAAAATCATCGTGATTCAGACAGTCATATCTGAGTAGTCACTATGAAAATGGCAAACTCAGCATTCATGGCAAGATAATGTTCGAAGAACTTCCAATATTTCAATGTTAGCGAAATCTAAATGACAAATATGTCATCATTATAGAAATTTGGCACGTCAACCAAGTGCATAAACGTCATATTTGATTGTTATATCTTTTGTATGTTGTGGCGAATCATACACACATATAGACACATTTTTTATAGATTATATATTATTATTGAGGCATTTGACATTATTCACTCGGCAATTAAAACATCGGATGTATATTAGTCTGGCGATTTTCATACACAATTTATGTGTATTTTTAACCCTTAACTCTACTTCAAATACATCCGGACACCGCCGCTTGCGACGCCACAGTTACAAATGCATGAAAAGTATTTTCAGGACTAGTTCTTTTAAGAATCCCGTACAAAAAATGTATAAATGAGTGGTAACACATCATTGTCGCCTGGGTATGTGTCACAGCCATTTATCTTAGGAACTACACATATATACGCTATAGACTTGAAATTTGGCATAATTAGGCCACTTTTAGTGAGGCCTTTTTAGGGATTGAATGTCGAGTTTTCATCGCGAATAGAAGTGACGTGCAAATTGTTTTCCAAAATAATTTTTTGTCACAATAATAAAATAATTTTTAATTGTTTATTGATTTTATAGTGGGATATATAGTCACCCCTATTATGATTGTCGAGTCGATCGACAATCGACACGACTCTGTGTTGCCGTTTCATTTTTTGTATTGTTTTTATCAAATGAAAAAACGAAAACTCAATACAGAGTTGTGTCGATTGTCGATCGATTCGACAATCATAATAGGGATGGATTAGGTGATTTGATTGAAAGTAGTTGTCTCAAACGTCAAATTTCGCAACCCAACTGTAGAAATCGAGACTCCAAGAGTTTAAGGGATGTTGTTTTAAATAAGTGGATGATTTGGCCCATATGTTCAACACTAACTACAATATCCTCTATTTATTACCATAATGAATCCAGTATTGGAGGTAAATCTAAATTGTTTCTGTTGGGGGTCCTCGACAACGATTATGATGTCATAGTTATTTGTGAAACATGGCTTACAAAAAATTTCAATTCTGTCTTCAAGGAGGTCTGTTGATTGTCGTGAAAAATTCACTTTCTAGTGAGGCTACAGCGTGTCATCCGGTATTTATGACATTATAGCTGTACGTATTAAAGCCGTTATTTCTTTTATCTTCGTGGTCGCTGTATATGTGCCCTGTGGATCAACTTTAGAAGTTTATCTTGAATTGATTGGTTTTATCAATTCAGTAATGTTTGCAGTGCACTTCCAGACATTGTTTGGTTTGACGTTGATGGTGTTCGCACGCCATCTTTTAACTATCAAAAAGCATTGGCCATCACCGATTACTTTGCTAGTATAGCAACCAAGCAACTGAACCCGATAAGCAAAAGTCGGGTAAAACTATTGGATTTAGTATTTTCGTCTGATGTTATGTAATCGGATATTTCTTCATGTGAGGATTTTACTGGATTTGGGAGTATCTACCATACTGCAATAATGATAAATATTTTTCATGAAACATGCAAAACTAATTTTCTTTATAATATGGCGGTTGATAGAGTTGAGTTCAAGTCTGACTTGGGTGTAATTTTCTCTTCTGATCTTTCCTTTACAAAACACATCATTATGTTAGGCTTTATTAAGCGTAATTGTAAAGGCTTTGGTGACCCGTTCACACTAATATCTTTATATGTGTCTTTTGTTCGGTCTATTCTTGAATTCGCTTCTCAGATCTGGACACCATTTGAACCGTTTATTTTGAAAGTGGGATAAGTCTACATTTTATTGAAGCGAGAAAATGAAGAAATAGAGAAACAATAAATGCAAAATTATACGGGATTTTGAATTTTCTTGTTTTTTTAACAAGTATTATGGATTATTTTCTTTTATTTTGACTATAAATTGTTCACCTTTAGAAAGATTATACTTTTATTTGTCTATTGTTATCACTAACTTAAATTTTTTGAAAAATGGACTTGCACCACTTTCAAAATTAATGGTTCATTTATAATTGGCATTCAGATAGATTTGAAAGCGTTCAGAAGCAATTTCCACTGTATGCTCTTTGTGACCGACTTTCTGATAGAGTGAATAACTATGTTATTCTGCCTTATAAAAATCGTTGTTATTTATTAAAATTATAACGGTTAAATCACCGAAGTAACGTAGCATCAGTTATCTTTGTACACAATGTGTTGTATGTTGCGTGAATTGATTGTGATGAAATACTTACGTGTTCTAATTTTTACGCTCATGCGCGTTGTTTGCGACGAGACGGTTTCTTACATAACTACGCACTTTCTGAACCAATCTTGAGAATGTCGCGAATTTTTAACTCTGTTTTTGAAATTTTTGATTTTAATATGTCAAGAAATTCGTTTAGAAATGAGTTATTTAATTTTTTTTCTATTGATAACCATTAATGTATTATTAATATTTTTGTATTGCATTAGAATTTCTTAATTATCGATTGTACTTTACTGTAGGTTAAAAGTAAATAAATAAAAAACAAAAAAAAAAATTTTTTTTTTCACCCGGTCAAGTGTGATATCGTATGAAAAGATATATCTCAAAGAATTCATAACGGTGTTTCTTTTTTTATTGACAGGTTGGGCGGTTTTTGACATATTACAATCGCAAAACTTCAACAACCATTGGGAATAAATTTTATATGAAAAACATGTGGAGCCAAATATTTCACAAAAAATTAAATGCGTGTGAAATTTCTAACAAAAAAAAATCTCATTGCGTCTAGGCACAAGTAACTCTATATTTTAAACCACCCGTTTTCAAACATAACGAAACAAAAAAAATAAATCCAAAGGAGAACAACAAGAGTAGAAGCAGCGTAAGGAATTGACTTCTGTATAAAATTACGCGATTATAATTTATTATTACAACATTTTTTTTTTACTGTTTCTGTTATATTTCGTGGTTATTCTTATATTTTCAAGACAAGAACGAAAAAAAGAAAAAAACAAAATTAAATTCAATTTATAATAATTTTTAATTTTTTTTTTTTCTTATTTTTTATTTATTTATTTTTTAAGATTTTTTTTTTTTTCGTTTAAATTACGATCTTCGAAGGGGTCTCTTCTCTTGTCTTCTGGATTTATTATATTGTACATACACATACGAGAGTACTGTATAGTTTATTTTTAATTTTAATTTTAATTTTTTAGGGCAATGCGTTTTTAATGATTTTATGTGACCAGATTATGTGTACTTTTGTTTTATTTTCATTATGTATGTAAGGGGAAAATAGGTAAATGCACTGTATGAGTTCGAATTTTCATGGCGCATTGACATATATAAATTATATTTATGTACACATAAGTTTATTTATGGAAGATGAATATGCACGTGCGTTTAGTAATAAATGAATTTATTGTAAAGGATTGGCTATTTAGAAATTAAATGAAGCTCACTTCTTATCGTGCAATACGGTTGCCATTTCTGTGAACCGAAACGGAATAAAACTACAATGTCAATACAACACACTCGTATAGAGTTCAATTAAGATGGACAGAGTTATAACAATAAAATTGATAAATTTATTACAATTTATTTTCAATTTCAGTTTTTATTCTTCTTGTCGTCTTATTTTTCGATATAATTTAATACATAAGAAAGCAACAAACATATTATATACACGAGAAGATAAAAAATAATTAAAATATACTCTACAAATAATAATTTTATTTGTATGTAATATAATTTTGTTTTCTTCTATTTTCTTATCTACAATTCATGCAATTGCACATGAAGAGGAAAAACGTTATATAGTTTATTGCTTGGTTTATTTTTAGATGTTTTGTTGTTTAATTTTTTTTAACGATTTTTTAACTTATAGCTTGAACACGTTTTTGGTATACGGAAGACAAAATAAACGGAAAAAAATTAAATGCCCAACTGCTTGAGGGTGATACAGAGATGAGATTGATTGAGCGACGTAATAACTGTATATGTTCAAACCATTTACTATATGTAATTGATAGCTCGATCACTTCCATATCAAATAGAATGTCGAAAAACACAAGTATCGACACAGCTTCTGGTGTATCCTGAGCTTCACTTATGTATGTTTAAAACCAAAATTTAAAACTAAATAGGTAACTAATACAGCAACACCAACACCGAAAACATAGAGAACTTACTGTCCTTTTTGCCAAAAACACAAAATTAGTACCACCCTTTGTTTACAACATTATCCACAACACATTTCAATATAAGACAAAACTTATGCATTTAAAGGAAAGCCGGGGATCCAAAATGCATTTGGCTGTACTTGAAACTTGAAACTAAAAACTTGAAAGTTCAAATTTGAAACATAAAACGTGAAGTTTGAAACTTGAAACTTGAAATTTTAAACGTGAAACTTGAATCTTGGAGCTTATAACTGGAAGCTTGAAACTCGAAATTTCAAATTTAAACTTCAAACTTGAAACATGAATATGAAACTTGGAAGTTGAAGTTTGAAACTTGAGACTTGAAAAATGAAACTTGAAACTTAAAACTTAAAACTTGAAACTTCAAACTTCAAACTTGAAATTTCAATAAAAGTAATTTAGTAATATTCAATAAAATTGAGAATTAAAATTGGGAACCAATTAGTTACTAATGATCAAGAAATAGCTGACCACTTCAATAAGTATTTCATAAACGCTACTAAGGTTATTACTGGTCATTTTCAGCAACTAAACATAGTTGATTTGACTTATATACACTACGACATTAAACATTTGTTTCAGCTGTGGCCCACAGAGGAAAGTGAAGTAAAGAATACAGTTTTGCGTCTAAATTCAAAAGCAGGTATTGATAATGTATCTGCAAAGGTTACTAAGTACACCGTAAACTATATAAGCTCTTTACTTGTGAAGTATATCAATGAGTCGTTTAATTCTGGATTTTTTCCTGATTATTGTAAAACTGCCAAAGTTGTACAGGTATACAAATCTGGAGATAAAACTGATCTTGCGAATTACAGAGCCGTTTCTATTTTGAAAAATAATTTTAGAAAGAATCAACCATTTTTTAATATTGAATGGCATAAATAGCAAACAGCAATTTTGCTTCAAAATGAATTCAAATACAATGGCGGCATGTTTGAACTTTACGGATTTCCTCAGTAAACTGT